>VZRX01003280.1:40717-59892 GCA_013398075.1 Notiomystis cincta | reverse complement strand
TCCTTATGGGTCCCTTCTCATTTGAGATATTTGATGATTCCATGATTCTATGCAAGGAGTCCTTTTTGCAGTTTCTTTCTGATCCTCAGTCAATTAGAAAAGAATATAATGAAAATAAGTTCTTGGCAACACATCTACATCTCCACATCCTCCTTGCAAAATATCCAGCCTGTACCTGATTATCTACTGTCTTCTCCTATCAAATGTAAAAGAATATATATATATATATTGGAAAAGAAAGGAATTGTTCATCAATAAAATTTAAGGGCTTTGAAATTTTCTGAATAATTATCAAAGTACAACCACTCATATGCCACAAAAACTCTTTGTCCAATTTCCAGTAATGGAATGTGTTTCAAATTTACAAATTAGAATTCTGTTATTGCAGAGAATTTTTGAAGATATTAAATAAACTTAAGACTTACAAAAATTTACAGAAACTTCCAAACTGTTGAAATTCTATGAACAAGTATAATTTTCAAAGTTATCTCAGTGAAATTTACTTCAGATGCTTATTGAATAAAATGCTAGCATCAGATTTATTGGTTTTTTATCATGCATAAGAAAGGACAGGAAGGATCATAGATATTACCTGTAGAAAGTGCTCTGAGATATTGTTTCTTTCCCTAATTAAGAAATGTTACATGTGTGAGGCCTGGATGAACCTTCAGAGACATGTCTGGCTATCAAGACCAAAACAAATTGTGGTCACTTTTTATGATATTTACAGTCATGTATGTGTTCCATCGATTACCAGAAACTTCAAGATAATAAGAAAATAAACAAATTAAAAACAAATAAACAAGCCCAACCTGAAAAAAAAACCAAACCACCCCAAGCCCTAAAGCTATAAAAAAGTCCTTATAAAACACAAAAACATGGACTGGTGAGATAAATGTACTTCTCTTTACAGCTGGTCATCTTTGTGTGATGACTCATAGGGTCATGTATAAATGATTTTCCATTGTGACCCCCTTCTGGAATCCAGTTTGAGTCAAAAATAGAAGGAAACTATTACCATGAAAATTATCTTATACAATGGTTGCCTCTTCATTAGATTTTCATCTGAGATGCAGATAAGAATGACTGGAAACTAAAAAATGTACAACTTCTAAAGAATTTGTGCCAATTTTGAAGGTGTTAGTTTCTAGCTTGTTATATAAGAAAATTTCAGGGACAGATCAATTTTTTGAGGGTATTTAGGTACCAAAAATCTGCTAAAAATGCTGAGGCAAAAAAATCATAATTTCACTTTTTTTTGCTTTGAGATTTCTTAAAGGTTCTCCAGTTAGACCCTATGCAGTCAACAAGGGACAAGAAAGTAATTAATTAGAAATAAAGAAAATTTTTATGTGTCTTTTAACTATGGGAGAGTAGGAATCTTTCAGTAAGATGACAGAGCAGTTCAGGAAAGAATAAGAAACAGAAATACTATTTTGACCACCAAGTCTCCTCTGTCAATTTATGGTATTCATTCTGCCATTAAAGCTTCCAGTATCCTCAAGCAGCCAAACTCTGCTACTTGACATTAATATTGTGATGATTATGAGAATGCACACAGGCTTTAGGACCATGGGCATGCTGTGCTGCCATTGCAAATTTACCTGAATTTCTCAGACCTCAAACTAGATACAGTAAAGCAAAAGGATTGATCCCTGCTGTATTATTATGAGGGTGCTTTCCCACTCCAGGAATTGAAGATTTCCCCATCCCTGCTCTAGCTGCACTGCAACACCTTAGGAAATGTCATTCTTTGCTTTATTTCTGTCAGGTTATTCTTACTTTTTTGTTTCCTTAGTCACACCTTTTACAGCAACTAATTGAAAAGCCATGTTTAATCCAATAGTTGAGCTGCTCATTCAGAGTAACAATTCAAAACTGTCTTGTTCACAGCTCAGGTGAACACTGAACTAAATGGAATAATGGAGCAATGCCATGATTTACTTGGTTTGGGTTTTCTAAGTCACTCTTGAATTCCCTTATGAATTTAGCGTGAAAAAATTCACTTTAGAGTTGTAAACATGTCTTGCCAAAAAAGCCTTACTTATTTAGGGTATTGACCTTTTTCTCAATAGCCATTACTTCACTGAAAATTTCTTTCTGGTGAATAATTGGAAGGGAACATTAGGAAGAATAAATTTTTATAAATAAATGAACTTCATTTGCTCTAGTTTCACTCTAAGGAGAAACTCTACCTTTTGTAGCCTGAGGATGGGCTGAGAAATATTACAGAGAATTCCTGTGCTTTACTGTCAATTTTTAATTTTACACTTCTTTTGATAAAGGTGCAGTCAGGAGCAGTCATATATTTACGTTTGCATAAATGTATATATATACATACAAATATATATGTGTCTTGGAATGTAAAAAGTAGTAATGGGAGCTTTTCCCTCGGAGCAAAGAAAACAAACATCAGGCAAACCAATAGCTCAGTGACTTAAAATGACAGGTGAGTGCTTTTATTATTTATTTGTTTGGACATAAGCAAAAGAGAAATATAATTTTTCTGCCACTGAAGCGCAGAACCCAATCAGTCCAGAATGCCCAAACTCCTTCTTACACAGTTCTCTCTCCTGACTGGTTGAAGTTGCTGCAGTAACAAACATGTCTTTAATACTTGTTAAGCCTTTACCAAATTAAAGAGTAATAACAGAACTTCTATCCCATTTCAATGCTATTTCCACGTGTGATGTGTACTTCTGGCTTTCAGATCACTGTGCTCAATCTTCCTTTCCAGAAAGAAAAGACTCCTACTTAGAAACATGAACTGAGTAGAAAGTCATAAAAATTTTATTCTAAGGTTTTTGTTTCACCTGAGGCCAGTTACTAAGAAAGGTAATATAGGGAAGAGAAATACTTCTCATCAAATATCTGATACCTTTTTTTCAGTTACAACATAGTTCTGAGAACATACATCTTCTCAGTTGCCATAAAGATCTTAGTCTTACATTGAGCCTTTTAACCAAATTCTACTTCGCTTCAGTTTGTTCCTCCAAAAGGCCATGAAGGTGATCCTTTAATGTAAAAATTTTCTGGGTATCACATGCCTTATGCCCACACCATGTTTGCTTGTAATCACACAAACTTCAAGAATACCCTGGAACAAATATGTACTTTTTAAAGTTTTACAGATGTAGCACCACCACTGTCAGAGTCATTATATTTTATGGAGGATAATCATCAAATAGGACATCCAGAAAACAGATACTCACCCTCAATATGAAAGATAAAGTCATTTAAATAAATTTAGCCTTTCAGGACCTTTAAATATCCTTTGATAAACTAGAAAAGCTTATATAAATTCTGCTTTGCTGTGTGATCGTAGAAGGTACCACTAAATATATTGATTGTAAAGGACAGGTAATGCATAAACCAAAGAATTTTATAAAAGTTTCATTTCGAAGCTGTAAATATGGAAAATTTAAGTTTAGTTTCTTCCTAAATGTTTATAGCATCCAGGCATTTGATTTGTATTAGTGAATTATGAGAGTCCCAGTTACATTCACAAATGCACAAACATGTGATATGGTAGAATATGTTCCCAAATAGATTAACATCCTGACAAATTACTGTAATTTGAATACAATATTAATAGTAAAATTAAATCCAATGCATAAATGTATACTTTGCTTTCTTTTTTTTCAGGTAGTCTAACATTTATCTTTAAGAAAAGATGTGACAGTATCTAAGCAGATCCTGACCCTAACAGTTGTGATCAAAGTAGGTAGTAAAATGGTCACTGAAAATTACAGAATCGCCAAATCACAGAATTAATGAGGTTGGAAACACCTTTGAGATCATCAGGTCCAACCTATGACCAAACACCATTTTATCAACTAAACCATGGAACCAA
This sequence comes from Notiomystis cincta, assembly GCA_013398075.1. Lineage (NCBI taxonomy): Eukaryota > Metazoa > Chordata > Aves > Passeriformes > Notiomystidae > Notiomystis > Notiomystis cincta. The sequence continues at coordinate 56,039 of VZRX01003280.1, read as the reverse complement.
ATGCCACATCTAGTCGTTTTTTTTAAACACCTCCAGGGACAGTGATTCCACCACCTCCCTGGGCAGCCCATTCCAGTGCCCAATCACACAGGAGTGTGGTAAAAATGACATACCCTATTTCACGTATTTTATATGCATATGACACTTATATCCACAAGTGCATGTCTCCCACAAATGCATTTAGTGGTCCTCAGAATAAAAAATGTAGTGAGATTAAACTATAGACAAGTTAAAAAATGAGGCTGTAATATAGTTATGTAATATATGTAATAAATATGTCAAATAGTTAAAATTAGAGACAATTGTTGAGGATTAAGAATTAATTCTGTCTTTGAAATCCAGTTGTCATGGTCTTTATCAAATAATAAATCTTAACTAAGTGTTACAAAATGCTATACTTTCCTGTTTTGCTTTGTCACCACTTATATATGTGAAAAGATGTATTTCCAAGTTCACTTAAAAATTTATATGATACTTCTGTATTTACATGTTTGTGAAAAATCTATGTGCTTAAATACGTGGGACTTGAAAGGCTTTTCAGCTTTTGGTGGGTACTACAAGGTGATGTACCTGCATCAGGTGAACAAGGAGTCACTGAAAGGTTGGGTGGTGTGATTATTAGGATCACTCACCTTGTAGGAGCATTATGGATGTATCTGTGTGTAGCAAACCTTAATTCTCTATCATTCAACTTTACATCAGTAAAAAATTCATAAACTGACAGCCTCATTAATTTAATTATCAACATGATGGGTTTCAGTAAATCCACTGGGGACTTCATTATGTATAATTGTATCTTTGAGTTCCCTGTAACCCGCAACTTAATGAAACCAGGGGTTCAAAAAGCAGTCTTGCCCCAAGCAAAGATATTTGTTCTGACACCGTATCCCCAAAAGGGATCTGTTGTAAGACTATGAAGCTATGAATACATTCTGCCAGTAATTCCCAGAATAAAATTCAGTGGATAATCTGTATTTTGTACCAAGCAATACTGACAAACAAAATGTTTCTCTTACTGCAGTCATTTATGTATGGTTTTGGGGTTTCTTCAAACACATTACCGAGGTCAACACTGTTAATGCCAAACTGAAGGGAGACTTGCTAAAGGCTCCACAGCAAGCAGCAAGGCAGTAGAGAGAAAATAAGAAGTACTGAAATCACTTGCCAGTTGCAAAGCATAAAAATAGGTCAAAGTCCATTTAAATTACAATATTGTTATCCTCATGCTTCATGCACTGGAAGTAAAAAAAAATTGTCAAAGTAGCATTTCTTCTCTTACACAATTAATACAAAACCAAACATGACCTGTCCAAAATGAATGTGACAGCTAAGATTTCCCAAAGCAAAATCAAGGGATAGATATGAGGAGTTTAGGTGTAGAGGCAGTGTTAGATCATAAAACTGGCAATAACATAACTGGGACATGAAATGGAAATTGAGCTCAGCAACATTATGACATTATGCAGGATGAATTATTTTTGAAATATTTATAAAATATGTTCAGAACCAATAGGCCTTTTTAAAGGTGCTGAAAAACCTCCTGTTTCTACTACATTATTTATCAATTTGTTTCTCTGTTTATTTTCTGAAGATCCAGGGTACAAAATAAAACCTAGTTTATAGAAACAGAGCCATTGACATGACTGTTTTCTCAGTCATTTCATTAAATATATTTTACCTAAGAAAGGTGTGTTTGTAAAGATGCATGATACATTTACATGAAAAATATTTTTTTTTTCCTGAAAGAAATAGTAGGACAGTAAGCTCCTGCATCACCTCACTGGGTCCTGACACATAATATTTTTCCTACCACTTTTTTCATGGGTAAGATCCAGTTTCTGAGAAATAATAGATTACATTAACAGGCTGAAAAGGCAATACAAAGATTATCCATAGTCTTAGAAATATTTTGACTTCATGGATGTCCAGAGATATTAGCAACCAGTCTTTTATTATGGAACAGAGATCTAATATCTTCTGTTAACACATACAGATAGATTAAAGGCAAATATATTTTAAAAAGTTTAAAATTACCTCTTTGCAATGAAAATCAGTCTCCCCAGGGATTTCATTGTTGTAGTTTTAATCTTTATAGCTATTTACTCTAAAAGACATAGTACATCTAATCATGCTGTTCTTGGGGTTTTTTTGTTGTCTCATGCAGTTGATTCGCACTTATGAAAAACTGCGTTGTGTTTATATCTCCATGGGCTACTTTTTCTCAGGAATATGAGATAAACTGATGTGCAAGTTTAGAAATCCTTGTACCATAATTTAAGGGAATAATAGCAGTAGTAGACGTTTGTAACTTGCTTAGAAAATTATAACAATTATTTATCTTCTGTACAATAAAATTAGAAGAAATAATATCAGCACTACTTGCAAAATTTCTTTACCTAAGTGAAAATTCAAAATGTTTTCCTAACTTATTGAAATAGAGTTATAATTGCAAATTATGCTTAATTGAATATTTTTATCCATTCAAGAGATTAAATTACTTATATATTTGAAAAACAAAATGAAGGAAAGTTTGTCAAGATAATTAAGAATTGCTGTATCATTGTTTTCAACATTCAGTGTTCCCTACAGCAGATGAACCTTTTCCTCTTTGAATCTTCCAAAGTGTGAATCTTTCTTCTCTGGTCAGTCCCAACAGATTTTGCCATCTGAATTCCCTGTGGTTAAAGAAGTGTATCACATTTTTGTCTGTTCTGACTATTGAGATTAGATACAGAGTCCTTTTAGCCTCTGGTTATATATTCATATGGCACATGGAACAACAAGCCCAGAACTGACTAACATCTGCAGCAACCATGTAATACTAGCAAATTAAAGCTAAAAAACAGAAATGTAGTATAAGAAGCATATTTGTCCATAAATTAAACTGATACAAGGCAGTAATAGTGAAGGCTGTAAGCTCCAAACACTACCATCATATTTGTAAGTTCAATTCAAATAAAAGCAGTTAAACAGCTATTTTGTTTCCACCTCTCCTGCCAGTGGTATTTTGGGGACCATAGCAGAATTCCTTGCTGCATTGTCTGAAGTATATATCTGCCTTCCATCTTCAAACTTCCCTGAACTTCCTTTTAAAAAGTGCTCATGTGGTGCCTCAGATAATATAGGACCTTAGTGAATATCAAGAATGCTGCTGAAAATCTGAAAAGCTTTTAGCAAAGAAGCTTCAAAATGGAAGAGTTTACTTTTAATAAAATTACAATTTGATTATTTTTGAATATTTCTCCTTTTAATCTGACTTGAAATTTCTTCCTAAATATTTTTGCTTTGACTCTTAAGCTACCAAGTAAATACCAAAGTTGAAACAGCTGTGCTCTGTGCTCAGTTGTGTATCTACCTATGACATCTCCCTGTGTGACTCAGACTTGCATGTGTATAGAAAAGCAATATACAGATTTGCACTTAGACTTTAAAAGTTTTGTGTTAGCTGTGTGAACCGTATTTTGATGGTATATTAAAGTGTTATTTTACAAAATAGCAATGCATAGCATTCCTTAACTAGAGTTAAATGAACTCATCATGTTCAGTAATATTGAAGGATCTATATTAAACCTTTTTGGTAAATAAGAAATAGTTTTTAGCAGTTTTGGCAATACACATCATGACAGAGACTTTAAGTGTTAATACAAAGTGGTGCATTATATATCACTTAACTGAAAGATTTCATAATTATCTTATGCTTCATTACACATCTCTAAGGTAGGCATAAATATTTTAAATACATGATATGTATAGATATCTATATATTTAAGTGTAAGCATATGTATGTGCATTGTGTCTAAATACATTTATATACAGATACACTTACTCATCTTCTCTCAAGGCTACCCAAGGCTGTTCAAGTCTAACTCAATTTCTAAGGTTCTAACTATCGTTTCTACATCTTCTCTACTTTTCTTTAAAAAGACAATTAAAAGATATTCCACTCAATATAAAATATTCTCTTACTCCTTTCACAGATCATCAGAAATCAAGCAACTTCTTATCTTCCCCATCTAAATGAATCATTAACAATTTAAATAATTCTTGCTCAAAGTACTGTATAGCACATACCCTTCAAGGTATGTGCTCCAAGGCTGTTTGTAGATTGCATTTAAGAAAGTTATGCTGATNNNNCGCATGTACAGGGAAATATTTTTGACTGGGAATTCTAGAATTTTGATTTTTGATTTGGAATTCTATCCTAACCTCATTAAATACTGCATACAAATAGAAATGTTTTCAAATGACACATCGTTCTTACTTATAAGATAATGGACTTTTTTCAGTCAATTCTTTTACAGCAAATGGAAGTTCACCCTACTACTTTTACCGAAAATAGCAATCAAAAGACTTTCTGTGTAAATAATATTTAGAGTTTTAGTCATATTTCTCCACAAATGATTGTCAATAATTTCTTTAGGAAATAATAATACTAATAATTAAAAACAAACAAACAGAAATACTCCCTACCTATAAGAATTCTTTAAAATTCTTTCTGTAAAGATCACTTATTTCTTCATCTATTCCTCCCTAATGGTACTATTTCCTCCCTAATGAATGAGTAAATTCAGTCAAAGTCCTGTAGGAATCTATGTCTGCCTGAAGAATAATCATTTCAATTGTATCCAGCTATTCAGATACGTGTTGAGCCCTTTTGGTATATAATGGACAACAGATCAAGTCTCTTCTACTTATTTAGTTATCCACTAATATTTTATGAGCAAAAGAATTCTAGAATGCTTCTTTCTTCCCCCCACCTTTCTCTTTTCTTTAACTTAGACTGGTTCAATATGACAATAACAAATGGAAAAAATCCTAATATCGTCCATTGTAAAAGAAATTCAGTAAGGAATTCGCCCCTCCTGCTTTTGCTGTATGTCCTGCCTTCTCCTTGTACACTCACAAATGCAATGATGCTACAAGAAGAACCATCTGGCATGCTTCCAGAAGGCTGGTACAACTCAGCCACCCACCAGAGAAAAAATTGGACTCCTGAGCCCAATGGTAAGGGCCTTTCTCCAGGTGTAGTGGCACAGAGTGGATGCTGCTTTCAGAGAGGCAGAGACACTCCTGCTACAGAGTCATTTCTCTGTCATGGGCAGGAATGTGCCCAGACAGATGTCTGATCTGCATTTATTTACAGGGTTATTTTTTAATGAGTAAAATTTACTACAGATTTTGCCACTTCAATATTAAAAAAAATAATCTTCTGCTTTAGTATTGTTTGTGATTCCAAAAAATAACATGTTTAGAAACAGAATTTCCACTGGAACTGTTCCACTGACTGCTGGGTGTTCTTAGCTGTGTTGTCTAACATTCCCTTTGGGTTTAGAACATTCCACTACATCAGTAGCCCTCCTAATGTGTTTTCAAGCTTGTCTTTGTGAATGCACGGGCTGGATCCTCACATAATTGCATGATTCCCAAAGGAAAGACTGCAGAAATAAATTTATAGCGTGCACAAACAGTTTAGTCCTAACTAACACAGAAATTTATCATGAAGGGTTACAACAAAATAACTAGTTTATAACCTTTATTCCATAAAGATGTTATAATTTCTGTCCTTAAAAATATGCCACATACATGATAGCTGAGAAAGAAGTAACCAGCTTTTGGTGAGGAGCTCTCTCTTTTTTGCTGTCCATATAATTCCTCTAGGGACAAAGAGCCAAAATTACCAATCTGCTCAAAAGGGTTCTGGCTGGGATGGAAAGGAAATTCCCATGTACAGAAAAAGTGCCAAAATCATGAAATGTATGAAAATGAACGTACCAGAAAACCACCACCAGCACAGTAAGGCTACAAGCTGCAAGTGCTATCTGTGGGCCATTTGGAGAGAAGGTAGATCCTACACAGTGATGACACCAATTTTAGAAAAATCTGCATTTTATTACTTTGGAGGTGTATGTAGCAATTTTAAATAGTTCTAGTCTGTTCTAGAGGAGAATTTGGCATGGGTGGCATGGGTACTTCCCCTTACAAAGCGGTGAAAGGATATGAAAGATAACTGCAACTATCCCTCCCATAATCTTCACAAAAGTGAAGTTGTGGCCTCAAGGCTTGCTTTTAATCACAACCAAACTGCATTAAGAAGCAGCTCAATAGGGAAATGCTTTTAGAAGTCAGAAACTCCAACTGCATTTTCAGAAAGACATGGTCATTTTAGAGGCATACTGTTACAAGTGACAAGCTGCAGTGTCACTTAGGGAAGTTCTTTAATATCCTTTTCTGTCATATCCACAGGGCTGCGACTGTGCTCAAAGGCTTAAATGGAAGAAAGAGCAGATTCAGCTCCAGAGATGTTTCTTAGTTCCTACTGCCTTCAGATAAACTTCGTTTGCCTCACAAGCAGAGCTGTTGCCTTCGAATCATAAAAATCCCAATTCAGCTCCCAGCTATGACAGCATACAAAACACATTCACACAAAATCCAAGCACCATATGGGGGAACTTTGCTAATTAGAGAAATCTGCTTGGTTTCCAAAGGATACCAAAGGATTCCACAGTAAAAGTCAGAGAAAGGAGTCTGAACTCTGTAGCAGTGAAGAAACTTCTTTGATTTAAACACAAGCATCTGAACTTAGGAGAGACATACATTTTTATGCTAAAAATCTTAGAGTATTTTTGAGGATTACACCTGGACTGAGGAAATATAAATCTGTCTCAATTTTAAACTTCAGTAAATTCAGTAAATTTAAATCAAAAGACTGTTATGTCTTGGGGTCCGCTAAGATGAAGAATTATTTTTTTTGCACAGCTAGCAAAGGCATTTTAGGTAACAAGTTTAAAAAGGTTTTCTTTGCCCTCCTCTTACAATTAAAATCATTAGAATCTAGACAAAATGCAGTAATGAGGGTTTTGCAGGTTGAAATATTTACCATTCTTTCAACTGATGACTTCTAACTTTTTCGATTGTTTTTCTAGCTCAGACTATCTTATTTTTGTGAAAGTTTACATAGGATATGGAGAAGGCTGAGTCACTCAGGAATTTTTTTGCCTTGCTCTTTACCAGGAAGTACTCCAGCCACTGTGCCCAAGTTGAACACAGCAACTAGCAAGTAGTAAAAAGCAGAACTGCCTGCTATAGGAGAAGATCAGGTTCAAGACCATCTAAGGTGCCTGAAGGTGCCTAAGTCCATGGGACCTGATAAGATGCATCTACAGGTCCTGAAGGAACTGGCTGAGGAAGTGGCTAAACCACTATCCATCATAAGTTGTGGCAGTTCAATGAAGTTCCTGTTTAAAAAAGGAAAAACAGAGGGGAAAGGAGAGCTGAGGAATTTACTGTCCATTTTCAAAACAGACAAAGCAAATCTGTAGAACTACAGGTGGGTCAGTCTCACCTAGGTGCCTGGCAAGGCCATGGAGAAGATTGTTTTGGAAACTAAGACCCTTTGAAAATCAGAAGGTGATTGATGGCAGCCAAGATGGCTTCACTAAGGGCAAATCCTGCCTGACTGGTTCGGTAACCATCTCTGACGGGATTGCAATAATGGATGAGGGAAAAGCAACTGCAGTCAGACAGCTGAACTTGCGCAAAACATTTGGCAATGTCCCTGCATGACATCTGAGTGCAAGGTGCTGTATCTGAGTCAGGGCAAGCTGTGGTATCGATGTAGGCTGGATGGACAATGGATTGAGAATAGTCCTGAGGGAAAGAACTTGCGTGTTCTGGTGGATGAAAAACTTGAAACGAGCCAGCAATGTGCACTTGCAGCCCAGAAAGCCAATTGTACCCTGGGTCACAGCCAAAGCAATGTGGCCAACCGGATGAGGGAGGGGATTCTGCCTGTCTGCTCTGCTCTGATGACACCCCACCTGCAGTGCTGCATCCAGGTTTGGGGTCCCCAGCATAGGAAGAATATCTACCAGTTGGAGCAAGTCCAGAGGAGGTCTCCAAAAAGATCAAAGGGCTGGAACAATTCTCCTTTGGGAACAGAAAGAAAGCTGGAGCTGCGCAGTCAGAGGAAGAGAAGGGTCAGGGGACGTCTTATTGAAGCCTTCCAGTACCTAAAGGGGGCCTGTAAGAAAGCTGGAGAGGGACTTTTGACAAGGCCTGGTCATGATAGAGCAGAGAGTAATGACCTTAAATTGATTTTAGTTAGATATTAGGAAGAAATTCTGTGAAGGTGGATAGATACTAGAATAGATTGCTCAGGGAAATTGCAGATGCCCCTGANCATGGGACCTGATAAGATGCATCTACAGGTCCTGAAGGAACTGGCTGAGGAAGTGGCTAAACCACTATCCATCATAAGTTGTGGCAGTTCAATGAAGTTCCTGTTTAAAAAAGGAAAAACAGAGGGGAAAGGAGAGCTGAGGAATTTACTGTCCATTTTCAAAACAGACAAAGCAAATCTGTAGAACTACAGGTGGGTCAGTCTCACCTAGGTGCCTGGCAAGGCCATGGAGAAGATTGTTTTGGAAACTAAGACCCTTTGAAAATCAGAAGGTGATTGATGGCAGCCAAGATGNCCTAAAGGGGGCCTGTAAGAAAGCTGGAGAGGGACTTTTGACAAGGCCTGGTCATGATAGAGCAGAGAGTAATGACCTTAAATTGATTTTAGTTAGATATTAGGAAGAAATTCTGTGAAGGTGGATAGATACTAGAATAGATTGCTCAGGGAAATTGCAGATGCCCCTGAAGATGTTCAAGACCAGGCTGGATGGAGTTCTGAGCAAACTGGGCTAGTGGAAGGTGTCCCTGCCTGTTGCAGGGGGGTTGGAACTAGGTGATTTTTGAGGTCACTTCCAAGACAAACCATTGTCAATATAGGAATCTATGAAAGGTAAGCGACAGAAGCCTACAGCCAAGGTGGACTTGCTGGAAAGGCAACATGACNGAAACTAAGACCCTTTGAAAATCAGAAGGTGATTGATGGCAGCCAAGATGGCTTCACTAAGGGCAAATCCTGCCTGACTGGTTCGGTAACCATCTCTGACGGGATTGCAATAATGGATGAGGGAAAAGCAACTGCAGTCAGACAGCTGAACTTGCGCAAAACATTTGGCAATGTCCCTGCATGACATCTGAGTGCAAGGTGCTGTATCTGAGTCAGGGCAAGCTGTGGTATCGATGTAGGCTGGATGGACAATGGATTGAGAATAGTCCTGAGGGAAAGAACTTGCGTGTTCTGGTGGATGAAAAACTTGAAACGAGCCAGCAATGTGCACTTGCAGCCCAGAAAGCCAATTGTACCCTGGGTCACAGCCAAAGCAATGTGGCCAACCGGATGAGGGAGGGGATTCTGCCTGTCTGCTCTGCTCTGATGACACCCCACCTGCAGTGCTGCATCCAGGTTTGGGGTCCCCAGCATAGGAAGAATATCTACCAGTTGGAGCAAGTCCAGAGGAGGTCTCCAAAAAGATCAAAGGGCTGGAACAATTCTCCTTTGGGAACAGAAAGAAAGCTGGAGCTGCGCAGTCAGAGGAAGAGAAGGGTCAGGGGACGTCTTATTGAAGCCTTCCAGTACCTAAAGGGGGCCTGTAAGAAAGCTGGAGAGGGACTTTTGACAAGGCCTGGTCATGATAGAGCAGAGAGTAATGACCTTAAATTGATTTTAGTTAGATATTAGGAAGAAATTCTGTGAAGGTGGATAGATACTAGAATAGATTGCTCAGGGAAATTGCAGATGCCCCTGAAGATGTTCAAGACCAGGCTGGATGGAGTTCTGAGCAAACTGGGCTAGTGGAAGGTGTCCCTGCCTGTTGCAGGGGGGTTGGAACTAGGTGATTTTTGAGGTCACTTCCAAGACAAACCATTGTCAATATAGGAATCTATGAAAGGTAAGCGACAGAAGCCTACAGCCAAGGTGGACTTGCTGGAAAGGCAACATGACTCCAAAAGGAAGGAGGAGGAGAAGCTTTCAGTGCTCTTCTCTTAAACACAAGCCTTGAGAAGGTTTTGTGGTACTTTTGCGTTAGCTGGGACTCAGAAAAGTATTTGACTGAGTAGTACTCAGTCAAAAACCAAAACATTATAATGAGATCTCTTCTACTTCTCACCCTTTACCTTTTGGGTCTTACAGGATTTGTCAAATATTTTCCCCACTATCTTTTTCAATAAGATGGCACACTATGCATGAACAGAGCTTTCAGTAACTTTATAATATCTACCACTGATTTCATTGATGTACAGCGCTATCATCACTCACAAATGTGTTTCATTAACCCTGCTTGTTGTGGAGGGAGATTCAAGACAGGAAAATGGAAGTGAAGGAGAAGATGGAGAGGAGGAGAGTTAAATAATAAGAAAATGAATGTGTTTCTATGTGCCTAGGGGAGCTCCAGGATGTGTTTTGAAACTAGCAAATCAACAATTAATATTTAAAGAAGAAGTAAAACCCAGGTCAGCAGAAAATGCAGTTTGGAAGTAACTGTAAAGACAATTTTATTGATGCTTTCATTCAGTTGACTGGGGGTTTTTTATGGACCTTTATGGCAGGATACCTTTAGTTACCCACACAGGCACATAATTTCAAAAACCTTAAAAAAATTCAAAAGCCAATGAATTTTTTATCAGCATTCATTAAGAACTAAACAATAATAATGAGACCCATCCAAATCCATGAAGCTTGGAACTGCTGCTGTGAGACAGAAAAATGCCATAGGGGCTTTGTCAAAGCAACAGAACCATTTATTATTATTGTGAGCATGTTCAGGAGGAGAAAAAGTTATTGTTGCCATAAACAAGAGTACATTGCATCCATCTCATTCCCTTCTATTTAGTAGGGTTAAGGAGGTAAAAATACACAGACTTCCACCTACTTTCCTTATCTACAAACTGTCATCTTATGAGAAACATGCCACACTGTGAGATGTAGCAGCATCACCATATCCAGTACAATCCAGCCAGCAGAAAGACATAAACTACTGTGACCACAAGAAATTAATGAAATTTAGAGAAAATCAACCATTAAAAAATCCTTCACTTCAGAACAAAAAGAAAAGAAAAAAAAAATACAGTGGTCTTTAAAAACACGTATGTTCTGCCAGTGTTCAAGAGAAGTGGAAATGGCAATGAACTAATTTCTCCACAATGTGGGGAAAGCCCAGTGCAAAGCCATTTTTCATCATTCATGTAACCAAGACCAGAATCTATAAATAAAGTCATAGACCACTCCTATATGTACTCCTGAAAAATCAATGCAACATAAAAAGAAACCCAAAACCCAAACCAAATCAAACCAAACAAAAGAAGTCCCCAAAAAAACCTTCAAAGCATAGTTAGTTCATTAGCATTTACTAATTATTAAATAACAAAACCTAGCGTTAATGCCAACATGAATTAAAGATTCTGTTAAATCATGGCAACTGCTAATAGAAAAGGAGATGGTGTCTTTCCCGCCAAGTCTATTTCTTCCGTATTCTTTCACAAACCTTAGTGGTCTCCTGGACCCCAGCAGGACTTGGTCACACAAGTATACACACATTAAAGAAAATCACATATTAAAGTGGCACTTTCTCCTTAATCTGGCTGTTCTGCAAGGTGGCACGTGCTTTTTTCAACCCAACCAACTTCTTGTTGGCCATCTTGCTGACGTACATATAACACCTAAATTGTATTCACTCCATTGAGTACCTGCTGTGACACAGGTCCTAAGGCTTTACCCACACCTTCTCATCTCTGCAGCTCCGATTCATACCAACCTGCAGCAGGCTGGTCCTACTAGCAGCCAGCTGCTTGCTCATACTTTGACCTCGACAGGCAGCTGGCTGCTAGTAAACCTCACAGATCTAAGTAAAGATAGATTTATTACCAGATCACATATTACTTGGCTTGGGGAAGTTAATTTAATATTTAATTACTTATTTTTGGATACTGTTAAGAAGAAACAAAACAAAACCAGAACAAACAAAACCACTAATAAGCAAAGTCGTCACAGAAACAAACCAAATGCCCCAAATATTAAAACACTTTGAAAAAAACACTTCTGCACTTCACCAGGTTAAGTTTCACTCCTTCACTTCTCCTGTCTTCCAATGCTCCTTGCTGTGATGCAGATTACACTCAGTCCTAGCAGGGTGATAGCAGGGGTGTGCCATGGTCAGTACACAGCAGTTTCTCTCTGCTACTTTGTGTTCACCGCACCTTTCATCTTGTCCAGTATAGTTCCTTGACAGGCCGCAGGGCTTTTTGTCTGCCATGGCATCTTATCTTCCTCTTCTGGCCTAAATCTTCTCTCTGCACTTTGCCACCCCTTTGACAACCTGCTTTTCTATGGCTGATATTTTTTTCTCTTTTAAACGTATGTTTCAACTGAGGTGCCATCAGCTTCACTGCTATACTTGGCCATGTACTGCAGCAAGTATATTGTGAAACCAGTAGATTCCATACCCAGTACAAGACAGCTGTTGGCTTCTTCCAATGGAGACTGCCCTGCAACCTTCCACCATGCCAAAGACCTGCTCATCTACACCAAATAAAATACTAATATATTCCAATCATCTTCATCCTATGGAAAGTGGGCTCTGCCTCAATCTCTTCTGTTGATGTGTGGGTACAAGAAGGGCATCACAGTTGACAGCATGAATATCAACTGTGTTATCAATATTCCAGAGTTTGATTTTAGGTTGGGTTTTTTTCTTGTGAAATTTTAGTAATCTTCTATGATCATTTAAAAAGACATATTTATTGCAGTATGTTTTTTTTTTTTTTGCAGATGCACTGTTGACTTTGTGCACTACTAATCCTGAATGTAGATTGGCACATTTCTCAAAATAAGGTTTGTTTGAAATTTCTTTCGATAACATAAAGCATAAATGGAAAGAGAAGATTGCTATCATTTGTTTGTTGGTACATCAGAAGGCTAGAATTCCAAAGTAAATATTTCTTTTCAGCCTTTCAGTTTCTACCGATTTAGCACCATTTCTCTGGCTTATATTTAATTTGCCTGTTTATGTTAATTTATTCCACTGTTCATGTTAACTTATTTCCCTGGGTAAGATGAAGTCAAGCTATTGAATACTCAGTAGACATATAGGAACAGTAGCACGTGCTATGGTAACTACAAGATGATGAGATGGCCACTTCCTATTCTGGTTTAAGACTGAGCTCTTGCATGGTGATGAGCAAGGGATCAAAGTCTGATACGTCATTTCATATTTTAGGCTTCTCTTAAAGGTTGTATATTTTCTAACTACTGATCTTCTAAAACACAATTAGTCTGAGTCTTTCACTTGTACTTGAAACCAAACTAATTTTTCCCACTGTTCAAAAATTCAGTGACTAGGAATCATACAAGATCTTACAAGGCTGGGCAGATGGAACAACAAACCAGATTAACTAACTCCAGTTAGTTCAGTCTGTTCAATTAGCACCTTAGTCACTGGGGATACATTTCCCTGATGCATATTTTTGCAGCAGTTCCTCATTTGATACAGAAACTGCTAAAAAAATACTGTGTTCATTTTGAAACTTTGATTGGAATGTGTTTCAAAACTTTCTTCTATCAGATTCATTCTTGAGACAATCTTTTGATCAAGTACCTTTCTCCATTGTCAGGCCCCCGAATGATTCAGCTCCAAGTTCTTGAAAAGAAATTTGAATTTTATGTTACATAAGTGGCAATACCTCCGTGTCCTGACAGTTTACCTATAACATCTCTATCCAAAAAATCCCCCAGCTTCCTCAGGCTGCCTTTGCTTTGTTCTACTAATAAATAAAGATAGAAAAAAATGTTCATCATCTCCCTTTAGAAGTTTATTATATTCATAGCATTGGGTGCAGGGTTCAGTTTCGTGATGAAAACCAGGCACTTTACATTGTCTCTGATAGTGTGCATCAAAGAGAACAGTTTGACTGGCATGTTATCTGCCTCCCACATTTTAAGATTGCTGGTATTTTGCTTCAGGACATTTATGTTTAAAAAGCTCAGCAAAGCAAGATCAGATAAGAAGGCACACAAAGATTAACTCTGAAGTTCTCATTAAAACCAAATACTGTAATCATAGAAATGAGAAAAATATTTCTCTTCCTTACACATTTAGCTGTGCTTATCTACAAAATTACTATAAAGACATGCTATATCTAGAAAGAAATAGTTTGAAAACAATTCTTCTGACAGATCTAGGTTGCAATACAAATGTGGGCATCATATCTGTCATAAGTCAACACTTCTTCACTGGTACATGGATTTTTAGCATTAATTTGAAACAAATTACTGGGGGGAAGCATGGTGATAAGCACTCTCATTGTCAGCTATATGGTGAAATGCTGTCTTTACTCGTGCTCAAGGTCTCCTCACCTTGAACTGCTTTTTCTACTATTTAGTCTACTGTTTATTCAGAAGACCTTTTAATTGTATATTTTAAGACAAATTTACATAATTATTACCAGTACACTAGCACAACGTCAAAATTGTGTCTCCATACATCTTTTTTTTTCCTACTGTTCTAGACAATTCAGTGACAATAAGTGACTTGATCAGGATAGTAGAGGATTTTAGTAGAGGGAAAAAAGCTGAACCCAAAATATTCTTCAGTTTTAGAGTCACTATCCAATCCTCCCTTGCCTTTATTAAGTGTGATCATCAGTTGTATCAGTCTTTGTATGCAATAAATAACTAAATATTTTAGTTTATTTTAACTTATCAGGCATTTCAGTAGTTTATGTAAAACTTAGAGTCCCTTGGAAGAGTTACAAAGTATGAGAGGACCTAACGGTTTTCACTCTCCTGCCTGAAGTAACAGGGATGAGGCTTTGCAATCATGGCAAGCAGGTGGATTTGTTTCCTTTTTTTTTTTTTTTTTTATTGTAACCACTGTTGGGAACCTTCCTACAAAAACACTTCAGCATGCCATTTAGAATTGGTGTATAAATCATAGAATCATTAAGGTAGGAAAAGACCTCTAAGGTCATTGAGTCCAACCATTACCCCAGCACTTTCATGCCACCACTTAACTATGCTCCTAAGTACCGTGTCTGCACATCTTCTAAATACCTCCAGGGCTGATGACTCAACCACCTACCTGAGCCGATTGTTCAGTACTTGAAAACTTTTTCAGTGAAAAAATTGTTTCTAATATCCCATCTAAACCTCCCCATGGGCATCTAGAGGTTGTTTCCTCTTGTCCTTTTGCTTGTTACTTGAGTAGGAGCCGACCCCCACCTCGTTATAGCATCCTTTCAGGCAGTTTTAAAGAGTGGTAAGGTCTTCCCTCAGCCTCCTTTTCTCCAGGCTAAACAATCCCAGCTCCCTTATTCTCTCTTCATAAGATTTGTGCTCCAAACCCCTCACCAGCTCCATTGCCCTTCTCTGGACAAGCTCCAGCACCCCCACATCTTTCTTGTGGTGAGGGGCCCAGAACTAAATATAGGATAC
>VZRX01003280.1:7500-37749 GCA_013398075.1 Notiomystis cincta | reverse complement strand
GTTCTGGTATTAAATACTGAGGCAAATAAGGCATTAAGTAGCCCAGTTGTTTCCTCATCTCGTTGCAAAATGCCACTCACTGCATCCAGAAATGAATAGAGGATCTCCTTAACTGTCCTTTTGTTGCCAAAGTATTTATAGAAACTTTTTCATTGTCTTTAACCACATCACTAAATTCCAGTTTGACTTTGGTCCTTCTAATTTTCTCCCTACCTTGTAGCATCTTGTAGTCCCCACATGTCACCTGCCTCTCCTTCCAGCGGTGATACACCCTTTTTTTTACCTTGAATTCCAACTCAGGTTTGCTGTTTAATCAGAGAGCTGATCTTTTTCCCTGGTGGCTTGTCTGATGGCATGTGTGGATAGCCTGCTCTTGGATCTTTAAGATTTCCTCTTGAAGCAGATCCAAGGTTTCTGGACTCCCTTGCCCTTTAGGACTGACTGCAAGCTACCCTATTATTCAGTCACTTAAAAAGACCAAAGTCTTGTCAATTTTCTTGTAGACCTTGCCTTATATATATGCATATGTATATGTTGAATCAAGAGTAACTTAAAAACATAGATGTAAGATCCTTTTCAACATATAAATTCGATGTATTTTCCGTAGACTGATACCTTGTGGCATACACAGAAAAATGAAAGCAAAGAAAAATTACGCATTTTAGAATGAATGGCAGTTTATCTCTCATATTCCTGGAAACCTGACTTTTACAAAAACCTCAGACAAGCTTGAGGTTACAAATGAAATTAATTTAAAAAAAAAAGAACTGTCTTGATACAGTAAAGACTTCATTTGTTTTTAAAGAAAATAGTATGCTTATTAAGACTAGGTGACATCTTAGAGATGGTGGTGGAGAAGACTAAGTAACATAATGTTCCTAAAAGGAATATCCTCAGAAATGTTCATGCTACTGTGATGCAGTGAAACTTTATGAAAATAAATACTGCACAGATTCTTCAAAAATATCAGATATGATAAAGTACTAATAGAAGGAAAAAAGGCTAAGGTTCAGTTCACACCAACTGCTATCACTCCAATAAAAGTAATCTTGAGAAAATGCTTTGCATGAAAAAGGGCTCAATAGTTTAATGTCAGTATGGTTATGGTTAGATGTATATTATCTTGATTTTATGTATGATCTTTTAAAATCTGCAAATACTGGAAACATTAATGATATTGTAAATTTCCACATAAAATAAACACTTTTAACCAATCCAGAAAGAGATTGTAAAATACAAATTTTCTACTAGATAGTTTTGCCTGAGAGGATTACTTAGGTGTTCTTTTTTAAATTTAAACTCCACCACTGGTGGCACTGAAATTTTCAGTATCAGATTCCTATTGCAGCAAGCCATAGCAATTCTGGTTCAGGAAAAAAAAGTGCCTAATTACAAGATCAATTTTTATATCAGTGTTCATACATAGAACATTCACTACTCAAGAAAAAGTTCAGAGTAGAATGAAATTCTCAGAACACTGCTTTACTTTTGGATTATGTTTTTACAAATAGGCTTTGAAAAGAGCCACAATTCCATCCAAACCATTATGGGCTTCTAAAGGGCCTCAGTACATGCAGTTACCAGGATTTTGTTGTTGTTGTTGTTGTTGTTGCCAGAAGACCATATAACACCCATTACAAACCAGATAATCCATGCCAAAAGCTTCCACCAGTTATCTGTTATGAAAATGATTAGGATGTTGGAATTTCAGAATGGAAAATTCTCTGAAAGAAAACAGAAAATGGTGAAGCCCTGAGAGAAGTAATCTTTCATTAAAAAAAATCTGCATCAAATTATTGTGGGAAAAGGATGCTAGAAAAAGGTATTGAAAGTGTAATTAACAAATGACATTATAGTCCTTCAAGGAAATCAGAGTCTGGAATGTTTTTTCTTAATGATCATTTCTCCTGAAAAATAGTGTTGTATCAATCATCCTTGACATTTATAACAATAACAAAATATCCTCATGTGTTTTCCTATGTAATATTGTTTAAATGGCGTAATAAATACTGTCATTCTGTGTACTAACAAAAAAGTGAAATCCTTTGTTCTGTGCATGATTGCATTTACACGTTATAGAACTATGAAATATTTACACAGGGAAGGTTAAATCAATACGGATTTAAAATTTGCACTTCTGTCTCCTGGGACTTATATCATCTTGATTTAATGAAGTAAAAGGAGAGAGAATGTTGACATACAGAAAAAATATTTCGATTCTCCTTTATTGTACATAGAGAGGGTATTAAAGTAGAATTTGCTGTTGATTCATACTGTAATTAATTATTACACCTTTTTTGTTCAGGCTATCATTTCAGTTTTCTCATTTGCAAAACATAGAAACTAACTATTAAGCAAAGAAGAAGGAAGAAATGCAGTACAATCAACAGAAAAGAAAAAACATATTGCTTAAACCATGCAGTTGCTTAACTAGTGCTGATTACTAGTGGATTTAAGATAAAAAAATTATTTCAGCTAAAAGAACAAAATAATTAATTTATCAGAGTTTCCTGAAGAAAAAGAAAAAAAAAACAAAACAAACACATCCTCCCCACCCCTGAATGTCAAGACAATGTGAAGTTTGTAAATAAAGGAGCATATACTTATAAATATCTGGTCTTATCTAGTTTCTTGAGTATTTAGACTCATAAGTCAAATTACCAAAATTATTGTCACACACACATATTTCAGTTCAGTTCCACAGCCAGATAGGAATATGCCCATTGCTATTCATTAAAGGCTCACTTCATCTGTGTCAGGATGGCTAGATTTCTTTTTTAATTTTGAGTGCAGATAGACAATATAGTCACAGAATATAATTTATTTGATAAATCTAAGGACTATAGTTTCATTTAGGATTTTTTCTCCAAAGACTTAAATTTTTCTAAATACAATTTTTTAATTACCAAGAATTGTTTAAGGTTATACAATAACGTCTTTCAGATTCTTTTCTTCACCAGCTGTTAGCTCTCACAATACAATTTTATCATTCTCTCATTCCTACTAATTATTTATGGAGTATAACAACTCATGCCACAGTTATGCTCTTTGGTTTTATTGAATGACATTTTGATAAACTAGAATAAGGAAGTCAGAGTGATTTTTAAACACTAATTGTTATTTTTGCACATGAATTTAGGATCTGTTGCTGTGGAGACAAGAGAAGCTGTCACTTTTGGTTTTTTTATTTCCTACTGGCAATTGAAATTGATAGTAGGTAAAACTAAGAAGAAGGTCCAGCTAAATGTACTCTGATTTAATTTACTCTTCAGACTTCCCATAACAGTACCTATTGTATAAGTTTGAAAAAGACAAATGTGGGATTTTGCACTGGGGAAGGATTTCCTGGGAACCAGCCCCACAGAAAAGGATCTGGGGATCCTGGTTGATGGCAAGTCTAAGATGAGCCAGCAGCGCCCTGGCAGCCAGGAGGGTCAACTCTGTCCTGGCATCAGGCACAGCATGGCCAGCTGGGCAAGGAAGGGGATGGTCCTGCTCTGCTCTGAGCTGGGGCAGCCTCACCTGCAGTGCTAGGGGCTGGTTTGGGTGATACAATATGGGAAAGAGATGAAACTGTTAGAGAGTGTCCAAAGGAGGGCAATGGGGATGGTGAAGGACCTTGAGGGGAAGACATGTGAGGAGTGGCTGAGGTCACTTGATCTGTTCAGCCTGGAGGAGACTGAGAGGAGGCCTCAATGAAATCTGCAGCTTCCTTGTGAAGGAAAAAGGAGGGGAGGCACTGATCTCTTCTCTGTGGTGAGCAGTGATGGGCCTGAGGGAATGGACTGAAGCTGAATCAGGGGAGGTTTAGGTTGGATATCAGAAAAGGTTCTTCAAACAGAGGGTGGTTGGGCGCTGGAACAGACTCCCCAGGGAAGGAGTCACAGCCTGACTGAGTCCAAGAAGAATTTGGAAAACAGATACATGGTGTGATTCCTAGGGTGGTCCTCTGCAAGACCAGGAGCTCGACTTCAATGATCCTAATGAGTCTCTATCAACTGAGGATATTTTAAGATTCTATCATTCTAAGCATATCCTGTTCTGAAGATACTAGTTAGGTAATTAGCTAGATTCAATTTTTTGTTTGGTTGGGTTATTTTCTGAACAATGCATATGCTTCTCATGAGCTAGAAATTTAGCTGGTGAGACATTTATTTTGGGGGCTGCTTTGAGTGAAGAATATATGCAGCAAGGAAGAATTTAATAAAGGCAATTTCAAAGTCCTGCAAGGTGCTTAGTGTCCGTGAATGCCAAAAAACCCACTATTGCCCACTGTTAACCAGTGTAAGCATTTCAACTCTAGAGCTGTCCCTTAGACAAGACAGCAAAGGAAAAGCAAGGAATATATAAGTGTGTATGTGAGATGTTTCTCAGTACACTTTCTCCTTATAGCACAAAAGAAGGTGAAGACAATGGCAGGAGGATATTGAAAACCTCAGGATTACTGTGGAACACCTTTGCAGGACCATGTAAACTCAGAAACTTGCAAAGACATGATATTGCAGACTCTCTTCAACACACCAAACCTGGAAGAAAACTCTACTCTTTCAAATAGAAATGTCATTAAGATTTCCACTCACCAGATCACTAGAGACAGTTACCTTCAGATCTGATTCAGATCAGAATCAGGAAGCTGAGAGTAAGCAGTGAAAACCAAACTGTGAGCAGTCTCTTGACCTTAGAATAAGTGTGAAAAATTATTGGGTTTGTATGGCCAAGCTTTGGTAACGGTGGGGACACAAGGCTGGCTTCTATGAGAAGTTGCTGGGAGCTTCTTCTGTGTCTGGCAGAGCCAATCCTGCCTGGCTCCAAGACAGATGTGGTGCTGATTAAGACTGGGATAATTAGAAACCATGGTAACACCTCTCTGATAACATATTTAAGAAGAAATAAAAGGCTATTGCACAGTTGGACTTGCCACCAGAGAAGAGTGGGATGAGACCATGTGAGGGGAACAACTCTGCAGACACTGAGGTCAATAAAGAAGGAGGAGGAGGAGGTGCTCCAGGCCCCAGAGCTGAGATTCCCCTGCAGCCCTTGGTGCAGCCAGCCCATGGTGAGGCAGCTGTGCCCCTGCAGCCCTTGGAGGTCCATGGGGATGCAGAGATCCACCTGCAGCCTGTGGAGGAGACCTAGGCTGAAGCAGGTGAATGCCTCAGGAGGCTGTGACCTTGTGGGAGACATGGAGAGAGGAGCCCCTANTAACATATTTAAGAAGAAATAAAAGGCTATTGCACAGTTGGACTTGCCACCAGAGAAGAGTGGGATGAGACCATGTGAGGGGAACAACTCTGCAGACACTGAGGTCAATAAAGAAGGAGGAGGAGGAGGTGCTCCAGGCCCCAGAGCTGAGATTCCCCTGCAGCCCTTGGTGCAGCCAGCCCATGGTGAGGCAGCTGTGCCCCTGCAGCCCTTGGAGGTCCATGGGGATGCAGAGATCCACCTGCAGCCTGTGGAGGAGACCTAGGCTGAAGCAGGTGAATGCCTCAGGAGGCTGTGACCTTGTGGGAGACATGGAGAGAGGAGCCCCTACTGCAGCAGCCTGTCCTTGGAGGACTGCAGCCTGTGGCAGAGTGACACACGCTGCAGCAGTTTGGGGAGGACTGTGTGCCCATGGGATGGATTCACATTGCAGCAGGCCACTGAGAGCTGTTCCTCATGAGATGGAGTCACATCAGAGAGGTTCATGGAGAGCTGTCTCCTGTGGGAGGGACCCCACGGTGCAGCTGGGGAACAGCTCCTCTCCCTGAGCAGTGAGAGAAGCCTTGGTGATGAACTGACCATAACCTCCATTCCCTGTCTTCCTGTGCCTCTGGGGCAGGAGGTAGAGTTGAGAAGGGGAGTATGCAGGGACAAGATGTTTTGAAGGTTTATGTTATTTCTCATTATCCTTCTCTCATTTTGTTAGTAATAAATTCAATTAATATCTCTAATTCCGGCCTGTTTTGCCTGTGATGGTACTTGGTGAATTATCTGTCCTGGTCTTTATCACAACTGATGAATCCTTTGTTTTGTTCTCTCTCCCCTGTACAGCTGTGAAGGGGAGTGATAGAGACGCTTTGGGGAGCGCCTGGCATCCAGCCAGGGTCAGCACCATACAACAGATCACTAAAGACAGTCCCCTTCTGATCTGGTTCAAATCAGAATTGAGAAGCTGAGAGTAAGCAGTGAAAACTAAACTGTAAGCATTCCCCTGACTTTAAAATTAGTGTGAAAAATTATCAGGGACAATATTGTGAAGCGACGACCAGTATTCATTAACACTAAATTAGTTTATCCCTATCTATTATTATTTTGTTTTATTCTTTACAAAGAAAATTATTCTCAAAAATAAATAAACTAGGTTTTGAAGCGGTGCATTTGGTTTACAAGTCAAGGGTTTGATAATGGGGGGAGTTACAGCAGTGGTTTCTTTGAGAAGGTGCCAGAAGCTTTCCCCATGCCCAACAAAACCAGTGCTAGCAAGGTCAACAGCAGCCCCTGCCCTGGCCATGGTCGGGTCCATCAGTGATGGTGATAATGCCTCTGGCATAACATATTTGAGAAGGAAAAAATAATTGCTCAGGAGCAATTGTAGCCAGAGAAGAGGGAACTGACAATACGTGAAAGAAACAGTCCTGCGGACATTAAGGAGGACGTGCTCAAGGCACAGGAGCCCATCTCTGCAGCCCAAGGTTAGGACCGTGGTGAGACAGGTTGTCCACTCACAGAGGTCCAGGGTGGGTCAGATATGTGACACATGGAAAACCAATCCCATGCCAGAGCATGGCAGGATGTGTGGATGGACCCATGAAATGAGGAGCGTGTGCTGGAGCAGGTTTGCTGGCAGGACTTGTGACCCTGTGGGGGAAGCGTGATGGAAGCAGTCTGTTCCTGAAGGACTGTGTCCTGTGGAAGGGACCACTCTGGAGCAGGTTGTGAAGAGCTGCACTGTGGGGAGAGAAGGACACCCGTTGGAGAGGTTTGGATAGGATAGACTCCCATGAAAGCAACCTCATGCTGGGGCATGAGAGGAGTGTGAGATGTGCTCCACTTAATGAGAAAGGAGCAGCAGGGACAGCAAGAGGTGTACTGGCTGCAACCCTCATTCCCCACTCCCTGTCAGTGTCACTCCTATCCTGTGCAAGTACTGGCTGAAATAAGGTGTGTTGATAATTTTACAGCTTTGGCATGCAACCTATGGCATGACTGGGGAAAACCAAACCATTTCACTAAAGGCCATTGAACAAATCATAACTGGTTTATAACACTGAAAATGGACGTTAAGATCTGTATGAGTGACAAAAATCTCTGTTCTGAATGTAAAAATATTTCCAGTGGGCTCACTAACTGATGAAAACATTTACTCTGTGTTTTTGTGACTTTTCTGGGAAACAAGCTAAAGCACCAAGCACTGACCACAATTTCAGATAGGAAATTGCAATTGAAGTCAGAAAATTCAAGTAAACTAAGAAAATACTAGTGTATTGATAGCAATAATCATGATGTCTCTGTTGTTACATTTTATGCCAGCATATATGCAGAACACTTGATGAAAAAATACTTTTCATAATCTACATATTCATTCTTATTGCTACCATTAAACGTTTTTCTGTTATTCTAGGTTTCTCATACTGTGACAGACACTAGGATATGCAACTGTCATGCAGAATAGGTTTAATTTTTAATTTTGCTTATCCAGACTTAATCCTAGGCTAGCAAACGGGGAGAGTTTTTTATAGATGATGAATAAATGTGTCATGGAATTCGTTTGTGTCATAGAGTCAAAGTTACATCTGTTTGTGGAATAGATTTTAAAAACATAATATTTGGCAAAATAATACAAATAAATTCCTGTAGTGCAATGCATAGATTTGGAAAGGATTGCTACAATGGCACATATTATCCTCCTGCAATGTGAACATTGACAGTGAATTGAGAGATTTGTTTTCAGAGAAACCAAGATTGTACCTGTGAAAATGTTCCACTACAACGATTTTGTATCTCACACTGGAAGACTAATGATAATGCAAAATTTTCACATGAATAGTGCTGTGCAACTTTGCTACTCAACATTATGCAATACTCGCTTTTTCCCTTTACTGTCATTATAATGGTGTGTTGTGATTTTCTTAAAAGAACAGAATATGAGTTGAAGACAAGAGGAGGGCTGAGATTTAGGTTTTGGGGAGTAAATCACCAATGTTTAAAATCTTTGGCAAACTAAATTCCAGATATATTGTTGAAAAAACCCTAACTTATTTATTATTTATAATAAAACAATAATGTACCTGAGTAAGTCTGGTAGGAAGGACAGGAAGATGTATGTTGGCTGATGACCACACAGACAAAACCCAGTCACCTAGGCTGTTCAGTAATATTTATCAGCAGATTGGTAATGCAATAATGCTAATTCATTAAATTTAAGGGCAACTTTCCTATAATCTCCAGTGTAGCCAGGACTGTATCCGAAATTTGTGGTAGCTACACACTGCATCATTTCAAATTGCACAGTGGAAAAAAAAAAATTCCTCTCTTTTATCTCCTTAGTTTTACCCACTCAGTTTACATCCTTTATTTCAAAAGCCTTTTCTCCCCTCACCTTTTCCTCCTTTCTATGAAATATGAAGTAGAGTTAAAAACACTCTGAACTTTCTGTGTTTAGGCTCTGAAATTGCTTTTAATTAAACAAATAAATTGATAAATAATACTGTTCTGTGATTATGACACAAAAAATCATGCTGTATTTCTCAGTCTTTTATAATGTCAGCTCATCATCCAAAGAATAGTAGAAATTATGGAAGCTGATGCTGTGTACCTCTTGCAGAACATCTGAAACAAAATAATTCTGTATTCTCAAAAATATTTGCGAGTGACATGATTACTTTGAAATATTTTTACTTTATTTTTTTAGTTTACATGAGCTTTTCCTAGTATTCCTTTTATTTTTCTTTTGATCTATTCAGCCCAGAAAGGGTAAAAAAGCAACAAACAAACAAAACAAACACCCAAACAAACAAACAAAACCCAAAAAACTAACCAAAAAAACCCAAACCATAAAAGAAACAACAAACTAATTAAAAAATATATTTAGAAAAAACACAGATTTTTAGACAATAAGTATTAATACATAAAATTTAGCCCAAAACTCAATTAATTTCTCTAAAAAGTAGCAAGTTTTTTGCTATGGCCACAAGACACACATTGCATAAGTTGCCTGACATCTGGTCTGTTTCCATGAATAAGAAAATACAAAGGTATTGATAGAAAATACCTTTTTTATTAAAAAGAAGGAAGGAAGATTTGTTTGAACCAGTAAACTTGTTCCTACACTAAGTACATCTGGCAAGGATCAACTGGACAAATAGACTTGGAGACTGCTGCTATCCAGGAATACGATGGTTTCCATCACCCCAAAGACCGTTCAAATGCAAACAGTATTTTCCTCCCAAAAGGAATTCATTGACCAATTCAAGTACAAAGAAGTCTTATCATTTATTTCAGTGGATCTTCAGGAAGAGCTTTTTATGAGGAAGATGTGTGATATACAATATAGAAACATAAGCCAGATAACACAAGATACATATCTGTGTGATTGTACTTTGAAAAAGAAACAACAGAACACTCTGCAGAAAGCCATGCAGAGGCATAGACAAAATTGGTGATTTCCTAAATCTCTCTCCTGATGGATGAGGCTCTGCTCCCAAGACAACTGGTGATACTTATTCTGCCCCTATGTGCACACAGGACCCTTGAGCAGCTAAAATCAAAGATGAGGTTTATATTAGGTATTAATTTCTGAAACTGAGGGGATTGGATAGCCATAAAAGCTACTATGATCAGGAGTAACATTTAAGAAAGATGTTACAGAGGAAGGCCACAAAGGTCTGAAATATTCCCTTCCTTCTCCTGCAATAACTTATTCTTCTTTTAATCTGGTTGCTATTCCATAGAGAATAGATCTGTATGCAATTAATCTGCCAGATGAACCAATGAACCACACAATCATGTATGAAGGGCAGCCATGCCGTTGTACACCCTCCATGTGCAAATTGCAAGAAGAGTGGTTATACCTTTAAGAGAAAATAACTATTCTGCTTCTAACAAAGCACTCTCATGTGCAATTCTCTTGTCCATAGCTTCTTTTTCAAGGTGATTTAAATCCCTGCAGAGCTCACCAAGGAGATACAACCCTGATCCTTCCCATGGGCATGTTGCTGAATCAGCCAATGAATGTGCTCATGCTATACATCACTTTGGCACCATGAAAGAATTATGGGACATCACATGGTCTTGCAGAAATTAATCACTGCTTAACAGTCTGTTCTCATGTGTTTATGAAGTCGTTTGAAATATCTGCATGTAGCCATTAGTGCTCTGAGGAGAGTGTATATGCAGTTAATGAACCACAACACTATGTTACAGCTGAGATAGGTAGTTTTCAAATTGATAATTAATATTTTGGATGATTGCTTTATGCTATCTGTGACACATTGCAATGATATTTCCAATCATGCCTAAATACTGGGTAGTGACAGTTATATTATCACATGGATATACAAGTACTTACTATACTAAAAGTATTAAAGCAGATATTCATATCTAAGTATAAAAAAATGGGCCAAATCCTCCTCAACTGAACCAAAAATACATGTTTAAATAATAATGCCGTAGAAATCAGAGCCTAACTGCAGTATTTTATTAATCAGGATTAAGTTTCACATCTTTCTAGTCTATATTTATTTTCAAATTAACATTTTGAACACACTGCTCTAGAACATCGTGACACGTACAGAAAATATTCTGGTTTAGAAGCATTGAACAAGATCTCCTTTAATGTTAATGGTAAATGCATGTGTACAATGAGGCACATTTTTGTGTAATTCAGACCACATTTAGTGGAGTTGGATTTGGGGGAGGAAAGGAAGTTGCTTGTTTTGAAGAACAAAGCCAGCAGGTTCTTTATTAGACTGCTCAAAAATTAGCCCACCACCAAGTGTTCACCTTTTTATGAACTCCAGCTTGTATAATTGAACATCAATTAGCCTTCTCAGTAAAATAAAAGACATGTGAAAGTGGAGATTCTATACTCCTGAAGAGCTGTTTGTGCTAATCTATTCTTTTGTCAAGATTTTTGTCAATATTATACTTTATTTTTGAAAGGGTAAAGAGGACTTGGTGAGGTTTTTCAATTGAAACAATTGAATGAGTGTTTGCAAGTTTCTCTAAATTTCAGGGACATGAGATATTTAGTATGCTACCACATATTATTAGAGACACCTAGCCCTGAAATTCTGTGACTCATTTAAATAAATTGTACAAGCTTAAGAGTATAATGGATATTGAACACATGC
Organism: Notiomystis cincta; assembly: GCA_013398075.1. NCBI lineage: Eukaryota > Metazoa > Chordata > Aves > Passeriformes > Notiomystidae > Notiomystis > Notiomystis cincta. The sequence continues at coordinate 26,416 of VZRX01003280.1, read as the reverse complement.
ATTCTAGAATTTAGTCAAAAAGGACAAGTGTTTCTAAAAATATTGCTGATCTCACTGACCTGTTGCACATATGGTTATTGGAAATCCATCAAATATATAAGCCTATTTCTATGAAGAAAATTTTCTACCATTTGCTTACTGCCAGTTATACTTTTAAAAGTTCTAAAAGTTAGTGAGGAAATTTGTTTTTAACCTGAGCAAAATTTTTGGCAAATAGTTGCCATTAGAAAATAAGATTGCCAGAGTGATAATGTAAATAACTACATTTCCCTAAAATCCTAGATGTGAGAGAAATGTCTGCTTACATCTTCAGGAATACTTCCCCTAACTTCCAATTTTCCATCTCTGCCTTTCTGCAGGGCTATATAGCTGTCCTGTGACTCTTTATCCCAGTTGGTTTTCATGGCCCTGGTTTTGTTTTCAAAGTGCATTGTAACTCTAACCTTGCTCTTGCATTTGTTCTTGTATTTGTTAAAGACACCATCTAACATCCACAAATTAGATCTAAGGCTTCTCAGCATTTTTGTTTTGTTTGTTAATATCCTGTGAAGTACCAGAATATGGTTATATACACACTTATATCTATGNTTTTTTTAAAAAATATATATATATTAATCCTTGAACTAGTGAAAAGCAAGTTTTCCATTTTATTTTCCTCTTTGAAGAACTTTAGTTCTTTTAAATTGTTTTAAATGTGAATTTCACTTAAATGAAATTATATTCTTTGCAAGAAGAAATGGGTTATTTAATCGAACTCCAGCTTTTTGAAATATATATAATGGCAAAATTCCACTGAGGAATACTAACGCTTTTCATGTGATCTCCATTGTTAATGGGGCTGCTCAAATTGTGTGGACACCCAGCTTCCTTCTCTCTGGCAGGATCTGTGTGGACAGATTTGGGGGCAGGTTCAGTGAGAAGCGAATGGAGATGCCAATACTGCACATCTCCCCAGCAGCCCACTCAGGAGTGCTACTGTCCTGGTTTTCCAGTTCTGCTTTTGTTCCCTGTTCCCAGAGAAGCAGGTCCTAATGGGAAAGCAGAGGACTTGTTTCAGGACCTCAGTCTTCTACCATGATGGAATCCCAGGCAGTTCTTGAGTTCTTGAGCAACTTGGGGAACACACTCTTTCAACAAGCCATGTCAGGCCCAATGAATAGGGTTTTTTTACTGATAAAACTTTTCAGCTTTAAACTGTGTAATGAACTGGGTATAAAGCAGTTTCATACCCAGCAATTTCAGGTTTTATGAAAACACAACATAAAATATGCTGTCAACCCTGACATATTATTTTCACGCTACCTAATCCTAGACAGATGCCTAGTCTAGTATTCATACTTAGCCCCACTGCAAGACTTTCATTACATGTAAAAGAAAATCTTCTGAGCTTTCTTCAAAGCACAGTGAAATTTAATTGCAACTGTCTTAAACAATATGTAAAGCCATTTTGCAAACAGGCTTTTGTTGGGTAGGAATGACATATTAAAACTAAATTGTAAAAGTTATTAGAGCAAAGATTTAATTGCAGCTACTTACTGTCTTGTATCGGACATCCAGAGATGGACATGGACATCTAGCCTACCTCTGGCTTTTAACTATTGCATTAGAGCTCTTTTAGCATTTTAATAGGGTGTATAAATGTATCTCAGTTACTCTAATCAGCTATGTCTAATTTATTAAGTAATTTGGATGACTAGCAGCAATCATAATATCAAAGCAGATGATGTTGAGGGCACTGTGTCTGTTGCAAGTCATTCAGGGATTTATTCTGGAAAAAATATTTTCTTTGTTACTCTGTACTGAATGTCCTCGCAAAACATGCAGTTGGAGGATGTCTCAGGGAGAAGTGATAGCTTGGGCTTTGCCATCCACATTAGGTGAGCACATGGAGCTGAGCTATTGGTTTAGCTTTCTCCTGAAAGAAATCTAGATTTTGTGGTAGCAACTGGGGCAATAGCTTCAAAATAAATATTTTTGATCTAAAAAAGAATGCTAAATTTAATTTTGAATTAATTTTGAAGTCCATTGTGCTCTGGTGGTAGCTGAATCTTAATTACAAGGGAACAAACCCAAACTTCTTGTATAGACTTCATTATTTCAGCTTTGAGCCCCGGCATCAGTCAGAAACCACAAAATTCTATGAGGATTTCACAAGTTTGTGTGTGATTTTAAAAGCTTACTGTAAAAAAAGGAAAAAAACCCAAACTTATAAAAACCTACAAAACTGGTTTCTGGGTAAAGATTAGAGCCATATAAATTCTTACTTAATTTTGATATAAAAAACTAACAATATTTTCATAAAATGTGTTTCTTCAGAAATCTTCAGAAGAACCAAAGCTTATTTCCAGGATCAATTAGGCCTAACTGGGAGAGGGGAAGTTATTGTTAAAACTGCATGTTTTCCAATTAAAAGCATAAAAAATACTGTCAAAAAATACAATCTCTCACTGTGGTGTCTGTGTTTGGTTTAATTTCTAAAGATATTATGAATGAGAGTAGTTTCAACAAACAAGTCACATCTTTGCTAAGAGATTCCCAACTCAGGAACATCTCAGGAAGCACTCACATTCATGTACTCATGTACTTGCACTCTTCTGAAACAAAACTTACGGTCTCACTGCTTCACTGTGAAGATATGCTTCATAAAGAAAGATATGCCTTTCTCAAGCTTTCTCTTTCTTACTAGCTGTCAAACCACATGCAGTGCAAATTGAAACACCACAGAGAATAAAACACTTAAGCATGTCTTTTTTGATGACATAAAATTTTTTTCCCAGATTTTCTTTGAATCTTGTCTATTCTGTTTTCTAAACCCCAAATATTCAAAAGAAAAAAAAAATGTTGGGGAAGTTTGAAACAAATCCTACAAGAAGTCAACCAAAATATATATAGCTTGCTTTGCTAACACAAACACTAGGGCAGCCTGCAGTGAAGAGCTATGAAAAACTGGTAACATCAGGCACTGTGTCCTAGTGGGTGTGAAAGAGAAGCCAGCCTGTGTTTTTATTTTGTTGGACCTCCAAGAGGGCTTTACAGAATCAAGGCATCATAATTGGACCTGAAAGATCATCTAGTCTCAGCTTCTCCTACCATGGGCAGGGACACTTTCCACTAGACCAGGTTACTGAAAGCTTTATCCAACCTACCAGGGCTGGGACATCCACAAACTCCCTGGGCACTCTGTGTATCACCAACACTGCCTCTCAGTAAGGAATTTTTTCCCAATATCTAACCTAAATTTCCCTTTCGAATTGTACCCATTACTCCTTGTCCTGTCACTACAGGTCCTGATAAGAAGTGCCTCTCTGGCTTCCCTCCAGACAGTTGTACAAAATATTGTAGCACAGTTGAATAAATAGACATTTTTTTCTATTTATACTTTCAAAATCGAATTCCACTTTCAAAATATTTTTAAAGGAAATCCCTAAATCCCAACACATCATCCAGGGATGTTTATCCTGGAGAGTTCCTTTCCAGACATCAGTTATGCAGGACATGACAGATAACTTCCAGTTTAAGAACCATCATCAAGCTTCCTATTAAAGAGTTTGCATTTGAGAATGACAGTGAAGGCAGTAGGAGATGGTTCCTATGAGAAAATTCATGCATGTCTCCTTTTATCCACAAACAAATGAACTTTGAAAGGATCACACAGCACAACAAGGCCACATGAATGTTTGAGCAACTGTGTATAACAAGCTAAAACTAACTGCATAGGAAAACTGGCAGTTTGAGACTACCTTCTGACAAAGAGAACAATGGGGACCAAAGCAAATCTCCCAGGCTACTTAAGACTGATAATGTTTGATTCCTAATTAATGGTAGGTAGAGAAGCTTTATTCCTGCCCTCAAAATCTTAAAAGAGCTAGAGACAAAGTATAGGATGAAATAAAATAAATATTTTCTTCTTTTAACAAATGGAGAACTGCTGCTGCAAGGGTACATACCTTTTCTTTGCGGCATATTACAATATAAGGCAACTTACTGCAGGATCTGAGATGTGTTTTTCCTATAGAATGTGTCATAATGAATCTTTTTCTCCATTTTTCTGTGTTTGCTTGATGACTTCCTTGCACCTTCCAGACAACAATGCATTTCTATCTGAAATAGCAAAATGAGGTGGGAAATAATTTCCTCATGTTATTTCTGTGTTGCCTGTAAATCTAAGCTTCCTGGATACAAACTGCACTGCACAGGCTGGGATGTGAATGCAGCCTCATATACAATCATTTCATGCCTCAGTTATGCTTGATTTTTCATGCTCTTTGAACCTTAATTTAACTGTGAAGTTCACTTAATTAGAATTTGGGCTTCGGGAGTGCTTTTAAAGAATGTGTTTGTGTTTTGATTTGTTATTTAATCTTGTTTTCCAAGGGTAATGAAGAAAATCAGGATTGAACTGAGTGGCCAAGTATAGCAAAAGGAATTTCTTTCACATTTCCTTCATCCTTACTTCATTAAACTGTAATATTTCCTTGTTTGAGGCATTACCACTTTTATTCCTTGTAGAGTACTTGTGGCTGATATGCTTCATCCCAAGAAATTATTTCAATAAAATGCAGACTTCAAGTTACCTCTAAATTTAACTGCAGTACTCTGTCAAAATGAACTTAATATAATAATGAATTCCTGAAATCCACAACTTGTCAATCAAATAATAATAACTTATATTTCTGAGAAAAGGTAAATAAAAGTTACATGCCCATCAGAAAAAGAAAAAAAAAAGAAATCGAGAGTTTTGAAATAAATATAAGTTCTCTCATCATCTCTAATTGTCACTTGCTGTAGATGTCAAACTAGTAGAGTAGCAGAATCTAATTTCCTTGTTTGATTCACCATGAAATTAAACTGAACTGACAATTTTTATTTTCACCTGGCAAATTCTTCCAACACTATTTAAATCTAGCTAATCAAGTACAGTTATCTGCTGCACACACTTGTCTCTCCTACCACACCTCTGATTCGCAGTATCCCACATCCACAGCTTCCTCTGACAGCCTGGCATTGGAATACATTTACAGTCTTGCAAGGTGTAAAGGAATGCACGGACATAGTTAGCAAAACTGCCAGTGAATGTATAAAGTCATAGATCTACTTCTGAAAGATGATGGGCAGGAAGGAAAAATAGAAGTTTTACAAGTGTGGGAAGCAAAACAAGCACTCAGATAAAATGTCTAGTTTTAAGTGCCTTACAAACATTTTTAATGTTTATTCTTCATAAATAAATAGTTTATTTTTGTTAGTTCTTTGCTAGTCAAAAATATGGGAAGCAATAAGTGATATCTAAAATGTCTCATATTCCTCATGTATCAAACACAGCAGGTACAGTATATCCATTACACAATGAATTTGGGGTCAGACTACACACAAGGATAGCTCTTAACTGTGTGAGATGTAAATCCAGCTCTGATAGCTCTGATTGTAACAACTCAAGTTGCCTGTAAAGAGATGGGTCTGGGTAGCCATAAATTATATTTTTCCTCCATAAATAATTCAGAATTTGAAGTCAAGAAAATAGTCCAGTGGTCACATTACCCTCTGAAACAGAGGAGGGCTAGGACAGTGTATAATATGAAAGATATTTGACCTCTTGTACTCCCCTGTAAATTAAAGCTTCTCTCCTTTTGACATTGAGACAGAGGCTGTGATGCGTGCTGCAAATAGTGAGAAGGAGTCTGTGTGTACTTGTCCGTAAACTCATAAAATGTGATTATGCTGGGGAGCAACCTGCTGGGGAGCAACCTGAAGCCTCTGTTTCCTCCTTGCTAGGACAGATGACACACAGAGCATCAGACAGCAAAGCACTGCTTCCTCAGCTCCCCATTACACACCCCTGTCACCACTGAGAGGAGGGAGTGATGGGTCACTGGGAGGCAATTTTTTCATTGCAGTTCCCCTGTAGTGAGGCAGCACATTGCAGACTGTGTTCCTAGGGCAGGACCTAGCTTAGCCACTTTGATTTAGCAACTGCTTTCTTGGCAAATTTTATCCAAGGACAAACTGTTCTTTTGTGAAAAAAAATCTGCAAAGATGTTAAAGGGAATGAAAGGCATCAAAGGAATTATGTAACTATTTAACTATTTAACTATTTAACTAACCTCTTCACTATTAAAGTAACACAGATAGACTTATTTTGGCTCACTTAAAGTGCAATTTTGCTTTACACTATTCGTTCCCACTCCACAGGTTTCTTCTGTTAGAAACTGCCTGACACACTCAAGTTTCCCTTCAAATGAGGTAAATCTGCTAAATGTTAAAGAGTAAAGGTGAAGTAATAATATTTGAGAGACAATTTACATTAGACCAAGGAAAAAAGTATCATTGGTCTTTGGACAGAATGAAGAATTAATTGAGAAGTTACAAATACAATTTCATGATTACTGTGTGTGTAATCACAGTGCCACTCCAGATAGATAGCTGGGTCCAAAACATATTGTGGAGACACACTTGACTATTCTGAAAGGAGACTTTTTCAGGTTTTTAAGATGTGCATATTCTTCCTCCCAGCCCGTATGCAAGCTCTTAATAGTGTCACACACTTTCCATTCATTCTTACCTGTCTTCTTTACAACTTCTTTTTCCTCTAGCAAAGAAAACAATTCACCTCAGCTCAATAAGCTGTGAACAATTTTTCCTCCAAGGCTGCCAAATTGTTTCCGCTAAGACCACAAGAGTCTGTTGTTTCCAACATTTCCTAACTGCAGTGATTTCCTTTCCAGGAACATTTCCGCTGCCTTCTGTCTTTCTCCATCCACTTTCTGTGAATTTATTCCCTACTTTTGGGAAATTCAAATCCTTACATGGCAATGCAACAGAAGGGGCCTTTAGCAGATTATTTTATTTTAAGAAAATTTAGTTTATTTAACCAATCTTGCCAGAATTTCAACTTTATATTGCAGATATTAAAGGAGGCTTAACTACTGCAAGTACTGAGGTTAGTACAAGATGCTCTATAACTTTCATAGTTTTACAATAATAGAGTATTTCAATCACTCTCTTTTCCTCTAAAAATGATGCAACTTAATTCATCCTACCTGGACCTTTTACTGTAGAAACATCATATAAGTGTTAAGTTGATATAGAATGAAAAGTGCAATTTTATAGTGTACTTGGAAATCAGAATNTTTTGGAAGTGACATAGTATGTCTATATTAATACAGGAAAAATATATTTTATTCTTTTTTGAATGTTTTTCCTGTTGAGTAAATTAGTTCAGTGCCTTGGAAAGAGGAGACATGCATCAGATTCAAGCCTGATGGAACTCCTTTGAAGTTTATGAAGTAAAAGCATAGATTAATTTGGCCCCCCACACACAAGTGAATCAGATTGCCAGGGAGTTAGACTAGCAACACTATTTCTTGGTGGAAGCCAAGTGCAAGTAATGAGAAAAAGACAATGGTTTATTTTGGAAAAAATGTCTTATGCTTGAGAGAATTAACAACATTATTCATCTTTTAAAAAGAAGTAGATTTTAGAAGTTAATAAGAATAGAAAATGTTTTTAAAAATTAAATTCTTTTTTTTGGAAAAAGAAAAGGAAAAGCAAGCAAAAGCAAATATAACATGGGAAGTTTTATTCCCTGTACTACCGCAATTAGTGCACTATCAAAATTAGGGAAGCAGTCTTCTTTTAAGACATGGACACTGCAATAAGACAGTTTCATCTAGTACTAGCCAATGAAATGTAGCTGAAAAAGTAAAAAGTTGCATGTATTTACAAAGCACACTATATCCTGAAACACCACATGGTTCACGAAGCACAAGAAATCCAATACACTAGAAAAGACTAAAAATTTGAATATTGAAAGCCAAAACACACTGTTCTTGCTTACCCAAATACTCCCAACTAATTCCATATGACAGCTTTCCAAGTGTAGTTGGCAGACTTGTGTGTATGCATTTCCTTTTGCAGAATTTGAATAATCAACAACACGCAATCACACTTTCCAACAATAAAAATAGTTTAGAATTTAACCCTGAGTGGACATCATACTTCAAATTGTATAGTTGGGTCCTAGAGAAGAAAGAAAGGGGTTATCTTCATTTGTTTTACTCAATTTCATGTCAAATTATTATCTGTAGATGTTAACCTTGCACTATTAAAGGTAATTTTAATGTCACTGTAACTGACTCTCCATACCACAAAATCACTTAGGCAAAAAGATGACCAGAAGCTCTTAATGGGGATGCTCTAATAATCCTTGTTCTACTAAAATGCGGAATACCAAATTTATTCATGCTCTAAATTCATTCATGGTCTTCACAACATTTTTACTTCTAAACCGCAGGCATGTATGTTTAACAGATTGACGGATGGATAAAACCTGTCTGGATGGCCAAAGAGTTCTTTAAAACCCTGGTGGGAACCAAAATGAGTAGTGTTCCTCAAGGATCCAGTACTATTTCAGACCTTCATAAAGGACATAATGGGTGGGATTGGCTGCATCCTGAGCAGGTTTGCAGGAGGCACCCAGCATCTTTCCAATATGTGAAGGGGGCCTATAGGAAAGACAGAGCCAGACTTTCACCAGGGCCTACAGTGATAGGAGAAAGGGCAGCAGTAGATTTAGACAGGATAATAGGAAGAGGTTATAGAGGAACATTTTGCTGAGAGAAGTTGTGGAAGACCCCTCATTCAAGGTCTTCACAGTCAGGTTGGATAGGGTTTTAGAGCACCCTGATCTGGTGAAAGATGTCCCTGGTCACAGCAGTAGGGTTAGACTAAGACCCCTTCTAACCCAAATAATTTCATGATTTCATGATTCATGTAATTCTGTATTGTTACATCGGTGATGGTCTATATGGCCTCTTTAATTTTCTTAAAAAGAAATAAACAAATGAAATCTTCTCTTCCACTTAATGGGAAATAAGGTTGCCAAAATCTACACTAGCTTAAAAAAATATGAGGGTAAAAGTGAGAAAGATGTCAGGAAACTACAGGTCTGAGAATAGGAGGAAAGTTCCTGAAACCTGTTCTATTCACTAATGTCACTAAGAATGCTAGCAATTCATTTTTCACAGAGTTTTTTTTCATTTTAAAAAACATCTTTCAAGCACTGTTCTCTTTTTACTACTCATATTCTTTTGGTTTAATTAGGTCAGTGGGACTAATTGACAGGCTTTATATTGTTACATTACATAAGAGGCTTTAAAATAAAGGAGAAAAATATTAATAAAAGGGGAAATACTCTTTAAACTTCCTATAGATGGCTGTTGAAATAAAAAATATGCATTTGGTACTTTAGGGAAAAAAAAACATGGCATGGTTTATGTAATCCTTCCTTAGACTTTGAATAAGGTCATGTTGATTCAAAGCACTTCTTAATGATAAAAATCCTCAATAAGCCTTGAATTATGAGTCATGTGATTGAAGGCAAAAGAAAAAGAAGTTGATTGCATTTTTTCTATCAGGAGCATCACGACAAACATATATTTTAAATTCAAAGTGCAGCTGCATCAAACACAACATACAGACTTCCTGCAATTAACTCAACAAATTCATCACTCTGCCTTAATTACAATGCCACTAGCTAGCATTAAGTTGAGCTGTAATTCCAAGATGCAGAAAGATGTTTCTGTCCTCCCACAGGCTAATCCTGTTTCTTCTCTGTTCATTTGTTAAGTTGGTTTGGTTTGCTGGTGTGTTTTTTTTTTGGGGGGGGGTCAAGGGGGGTTGTTGGTTTGTTTGTTTGTTTGCTTTTGTCATTTGTTTGGGGGATTGGATTTTTTGTATTTGATTTTTTGGGGTACAGTTAAGAGGGTTACTTTGTCATTTTGTGGGTTGGGTTTTTTTTTAATGTGGATCTATTTTGTTAACCACTGTATGACACGATTCTAATGACTTAGTCTCACATACAGGAAAATATAGTTGGAGGGGAACTATTTCAATTATCTTCACTTCTCAAGGCCATTTTAAATTTACATTCAAATGCAGCATCTTTTTTCATTTTTATTGCAAAAACACATTTAGAGAACATGGAATGGAGGATTTTAAAACATTATTTCAAAGGGAAAGCCTTCTTAGACACAGAATCACATATAACTGTTTAAACTTTTAACCAAAGACAACCTTTTCAGAGTGCAAAACAGTACACGTGCACAAGACAAAAAAGGTTATTTGAGTCACCATTCACTGCAACACTAGAAAGATGGGTATTTATACATTGATATAATGCTTTGCCCAAATTTGCTTTATATTTTTTGCACACTTAAAATGTGTGGTGCATGATTCAGGTTTCAAACACTCTTTCAGAGAGTAAAATGATAGTCTAAATGATGTTCAACTGACAATACTTCTTTAACTACCAGAAACTAACAAGTTAGCTATGCTGATAAAATTGAATGTCTGGCATGCATCAGAACATGAAGAAATATGCCTTTAGAAAAGATTTGTACAGCGAATTTCTCGCAGTGTTTCTGTACAATGTAATACCTGCAAACCCTCTCCTTGCCCCCCCCCCCAAAAAAAAAGCCCCACAACACCAGGAAAACAATATTTAAACAAAAAAGATAATTCAATCTTAGAAGTGAATTAGGAAAAGCAGAATTCCAAATGAAACCCAGAATTTCATAAACAGATATTAAAGAGTACACAAAGGTTTTTAAAATGTCTGTTCCTCTTTATATGTTCAAATCTCTCAAGTATTTTAGATTACCTCTTCCCTCTTTTTGTAGGTCCTTATTTTCAACAAACAGCATAAGAAAGAGCTTGTAAACATTTGCATTTAAATGGGAGAGTGGAGTGTAGGAGTATTTGTTAAGGCATCCATCACATTCATAAGAGACTGACATTTCTAGTGGGGAGGATAACTGTCACACAATAGGATGGGCACTGAAATTGAGTTCAGTATCCTAAAAGAGAGAGCTGTATCATACAGTCTTTTACTTAGTGGCTGCTATGGCAAATAAAGCCATTATAGCTATCTTTGTGAAAATGAGCTCAAGAACACATGCACATTTGAAACAACAACTGAAATACCAGTATGGTCAGAAAAATTATTTCACTAAATAAAATTATATTAAATGTTTATCTAAAACCACCTACTCAAAACCTTGAAGAGTACATGCAAAGCTTTTCTGGTCCTGTCCCCAAAGCCCATTACATCTTTGGAACAGCAGCCTTTACAAAAATGTAGTGCTATGCAATTTAATCTTGCTAGCAGAATGCACAAAATTAACTGATGAGTTAACAATCCTCTAATTTGATTTCTGACTCTTTTGTCAGCTTTAAAGCAAAACTGAGAGTAAAACTTAGACTGAAACCTAATGGCATAGTATGTCTGTTTTCAGTTATTCTTCAGTCAGGAACACTATCGGGATATTCAAAAGTCATCTGGACGCAGCCTTGAGAGACGTGCCCTAGGAGACTCTGTTTGATGACCTCCAGTGGTCCCCCCAGACTTACCCTTTCTGTGACTCTGTGAAAATGATTTCACTCCTCACAGCAGGGACAGTCAACTCTCCTTGAGGTCTGCTCATGTTTCCTGAATGTACTCAATATCTATGAGCTAATAATTGTGTGACAGTAAAAAGAGTACTGGGAATATTAATTCTCTGTGTTTAGCATGGTCTTGTTACTTTGGTGTCATAAAAGCTCTGAACTGTTGGTGTCAGCCCCTCATTTACAGTTCTAACATTGCTTAAGGATAATGGAAAGCCTTACACAAACTTGTAAAGCTTAACAAGACAAAGGCCTTTTAAATGGGCATTTTATGTGAGCTAAGTGAGGGGTGAAGCCTCCAGTAATAGTTCATATTTCATGGAGACTTGGTTTTTGTGAAATCATCTCGGTGTCATCTTTCATACATAATACAATATCAGTTCATTAAAATTCTCAATGCAGCACTGAACTTGGTCAGACTGAAATGGGGCTGACAAACCTCATGTCTGATGCACAGATAACCAGACCTTATGAAGGTGAAACTAGTTTTCAGTATCTGTACTGCTCACTTGATTGATTCTATCTTAGAAGTCACGTGGCTTAATGTTTCCTGCATGGCCTGCCACTGTCATGCAAACATGACCTGATAACACATTGTCAGGAGCACTCCAGAGAGCTTACAGCAATCTAAAATCTTTTCACGGAGTGTGAAGTTCCATCTGAAATGTGCATATTTGATAAGCAGTTCCTCTTCTTCTATCTGTCCCTTTCATTTTCAGAAAGTTAATCTTCTGTGCTCCACTGAATCCTGTGTCAAAACGAGCTGGCTCAAAAATGCATCAGGTGGCCCAATATCACTGAGTCCCTGGGGACAGACAGGTTTCCTTTCCCTTCCCAGGGGAATGGGAGCAGCATGAATGGGAGCAGCACTATGTTGTGCTGGTCAGTCCCTTTCAAGGAGATGCACTTGCAGGTACCAGGGTAAAAATCCTCTTGAATTCAGTTCTATTAGTGTCTGGTCCTTAGGTTTAGGCTCAGATACAGAATATAAACCACTTTTCCCCCTGAAGACATGTTCTTAGCAAGTGGGCTGTGCTGTATATGAAATCTGTTTTGCCCATATGACCTCCGTACATAAGTTCAGTATGCTCCAGAACAATTTCAGGCAATGACAAATTCCATGGATTATCACAGCAGGACTTTGGTACATCTCTAGCCCTCAGCATTTTGCTGTCTGGGTGTCTGTCCCCACACTGTCAGGGATGACCTTATCTTTCACACCTGTATCAGACATGATATTATCAAATCTGTATGATAACTGCCTCTGCTATTTATATTGAAATAAAACAATCATTTTCCACATTCACATACCCAAATGCCAAGCCACAGGACTTTATGTGGCCTACAATTTGCTAGTCATTCACTAAACTCTCCTGCATAAATCATGCTAGATTTTAAAGCAGTAATAATTTAGTTTTTATGTGAGAAAGAAAGGTTTGCCCACAACATCTCAGGAGCTGCCCTGGTATCTCACAGTCCCCCATACAGCAGATGTTTGCCCTTGCTCCTGGAAATAGTCTAGGAGAAGAAACTCCAGAAAGACACTCTGAGTTACAGAAATTTATTCCTAGATCAGCTTTAACACAACTCAGTATCTCTTGCCCCATAAATCAGCCTGAAGGAAACTTCCCTTTGTTGTTGCAGCTGTTTGACAACAACTTTATGTTGTTTTCTGGATTTGCAGCTATTCAAAATAAATTTTTCTGCATTTTTCTAATTGTTTGATAAATTAAAAAAAAATAAAAGAAAGAAAAAAATGAAGAAAGGAGGAATAAAATATCAATATTTTATTTCCAGACAGAAGGGCTGACATTACAGTTTAAGCAAAGGTGCTGACCTTGGTGCAAACACTAAATAATGCTGCATAATACAACACACCAAGGAGGGATTGCAATTGTACTGTTTAGATTGTATGAATAATGTTTCAAAAATTGGGCCTGAGCATTATTAATTTTCCTTATTCTTTTATGTATAGTCAAAGGAAAGTTCTCGGAAACACGTTTTGGTAGACAGTAACACACAGAAAAAGCCAGAGTTTCCTTCTTTAGATGTTCTCACATCTGTTTTCTAATGACAGTGTAATTTTGCTGGAGTGAATGATGAGGGATTTTGCCTTTTAGGATGTGTTCTTACAGATAAGAAGACAGGAAGACATTTCCCAGCATTCACATTTTCACTCCCAAACATATGATGTCAGTGTTTTATCTCTTTCAAGGGTTGGATGCAAACCACGGAGTTAAAGGAGCGGATCTCTTCTCCACCCTGACCCTCAAAGAAGGCAGCAATCTGCACAGAGGCTGAAAGACATAACTGTATGCCACGTGCACTGTACAGAATCCTTTCTTACACCTCCACAGATTTGCTAAACATTATTAAACAAGCACTAGCTGCACACTGCTGTGATGAGTGGAGTTTTAACAGGAAGCAAGAGCTGCTTTTCTAAGCATTTGAAAGGGGATAGAATGGAAGAATGAAATGATGGTATTTTATTTCCAGCCTAGCCTACAGCAGTGACTTGACAGTGAGACTTGTGAACTCACTTAAAATTATTTTGAAGCTACCCTGAGGCAAAAAAATCATCAAGATGGAAGAGCAGAGCTAAAACATAAAAAACATGCTTTTCAGCAGCAGAGCCATCTCCCCATTAATCACACCAGCTGAAAGACATGCTTCTGTCCCCCTAAACTCCCTTTAAAATGACTATTTATAGTACGTGCCGTACAATCAGCTAGACCTACTAGGCCCTTTTTTGGTATCTAATCATGCAGATTATTTTCAACACACTACTGGATTTTTCACATTCAATTGCAGAAATATCATGTAAAACAATGCACTTGACCACAGCTTGCCTGAGATTTTAAAATCTGAGCTCCTTGCAAGAGAACGAAGTCCAACACTTACTGAAAGTCAGCTCTTCTAAATTAAAAGGAAAGAAACAAACAAAACGACCAAAAAAAAACCCCTGAACAAAAAGCTGTGCTAGAAGATGGTGAATTTTTGCAAAACCAAATTTCTAAACTTATTTCAAAGCAATAACTCCTAGATTGTCATATTACAAACTGGTAACAGACAGGTAAAAATTGGGGTAGACAATTGAAATATCCAGTCCAGAGAGTCTGTTGCTCAGAGTTGTTCAAATTCCTCTGAATCAAGTCCTCAAGATTAAATAGAACTTGGAACAGAAATAAAATGCTCAGGACATGAAGGAACTGAAGCACTGGTTGATTCAGCCATTTTGTCTGATTGACCTGTTAGGTCCTGATGGTCCTGACAATACTAATGTCAACACTGAAGGTTATTTGTCTTGTGATGTACTTTCAAATCCTCAATTAGTTTCTAGAAATCTCTAACACATATTCACTGTTTTTTGGCCCATATCAGAAGGGTGGTGTTTAGCCAGATGTACGCTATTAACATCACACCTGTGTGGTACAGGGGCTAAGAAGGTCCCAGAGTAAGTTAGGCATGATGAAGCAAAGTCTCTTTTATCTCTAAATGTTCTTCAACTTGCCTTAAACCACTTTATAAATTATAAATCCCCTCTGTATTGGATTGTAAGAGGCTATTTCTGTTTGGGATTTGGAAGATTTCCCAACAAAGGCATTCATAAGACAGTGCTACTTTTCTGTCACAGCAGCACTCACCTGCTGTTTCACAACTTTCCAATAGCTACAAATGTTCTTTATAACTTTTCTACAAAGTCATAATTTGTTAATGAATGAAATCAGAAATTAATATCACTAGTATAACTTATGGACTAGATCTATTTGGTCTTCCAGTCGTATTTACATAATTGATGGATCTCAGCCTTACTTAATATAAACTTTATTAGACCTTTAGAAATCAAAGCTTGAAATACACTAATTATATTTATCATAATCTCATCAATATCTGGGGAAGTTTTATATTTTTTACTGTGCATTTGCATTTTTCTTTTTGTCTGAATACCTGGATTTACTCTTCCAGGAGACACAAATGTTCCTTTAATTGGACAAGTGTCATGTAAAGGTCACAAGTACCTAGGGAGGCTATCCTACATCTCCATTCTCCAAGTAGTCAGCATTTTGGCTCTGCTCAAACAAGGCAGTTAGACACAGGCATAACATTATGTCAGTAGGTCCACTGGACATCAACAACTGGGTAGATAAGAATCAAGTTCTTAGTAAACAGAAGATTTCCACCCTAATTGCAAAGACATGCTTCATTTGTTTTGTTGGGCTTTTTTTCCCTGCCTTATTATAGTTCTTAAATATTTTTAGGGTTGTTTATAAGGCACTTTCCAAGTACCCAAGTACTTATAAGAAGAACACTGGGGCAGTTACCCAGAAGAGGAGGCAGATGTCATTTTGGGAAGTGGAGTCTGAGATCAGTCAGTGGATGCTGTATTGTGCACCTGTATTGGGCATCACTTATTTAGGGTTCTCTTCCTTTCCCTTTTTATAATTATTAGTATTATTCTTTATTGTTTTTATTGAATTTTACTTTGTTTTTAATTATTCAATAACTTATAACTCAACCTACAAGTGTTTTTTTTATTCTCCTCTCCATTCCACTGGGATTTAGGGGAGAGGGTGAGGGTTGAGAAAGCAGTTTCATGGTGTTTTATCTCCATCTGGGCTTAAATCATAACATCTCTTAAACCATAGCATCCCACCTAAAGAAAGATACAAGCACTGACATATGACAATAAGGTATCTATTAGAAAAGTTCTGTAATGCCACAACTTCATATCCTTCTCCCTCTTTCTTTTCTCTCCTTTTCTTTTCTCTCCTTCTCCCCCATATATTTAGAAATATAGCATGGAAATACACTGATGTATGTAGATGGACATAAATATATGTGTGTTCACAAAAATATACCTGCAAAAAGATAGGCTCTGTGTAAAATCCAGAGTCTATCAGTAGTTTTATTCATTTTGTTTTTATGACAGCCTTACCTGGGAAGGAGATTCAAGTAAATGCACAGAAAGTATTGCTTTGAGTCAAACATCATAAAATTAGAGTTGTGTGAGCTTCTATAGACCTTTCTACCAACCTAATTCAGCATTGATGTTCTGGCCTACTGGTATGTCTTCAGCATTTTTCTGTAGAAAACTGGACTCTGTGGACTGCACAGCCTGGCCTGCAGGGGTCTGCAAGGGCTCTCTAATTTGCATAATAATTAATGGAAAGATTTAGCTTGTTACAAAGGAAATTGCCATATCTAGAGAATTATATAAAATATGTTGAAGCCATAAAAGAATCTTCTATTGGATGCAAGTCTGGTAAAACAGAACCAGGAGACAAGAGCATGGAACAGAGTATTTTATTTTCACGTTAACTAAGTGCAGTATGATTGTATTTGGAAACAGTAAATTATCAGTGCAGACTTTTCACTGACTGTTGTGGTTAATCTGATTTGGATGTGAATTCACTGCAATCACAAACTTTGTAGTGGTCTGACACTTGTAAGTTTATGAGTGTTAGGAAACATAAGACTAGATTAAAAAGGAAATTACCTTCAAACTGTTGCTGAATTAACTTGATAAACCTTTGAAAACAGCAATGACAATAGTTAATAGTGGCAATGAAATATGTGAAATTAACATATGTGAACATATGCAGACTGTGGACTTTGTCAGTCTAGGTACTAGCAGCACAGGAAAATCATGCTTCTTTTATACACATTGTTACTCAGTGACTCCAAAAAATGAACCTAAAGCTCTAGCTAGTAAGAAATAATATGTCTTGTTCTTCAGGAAACAGGCCTTGTACTGATCTCCAAGAAGGCTGAATGAGATAAGCACCTTGAGCAGCTCAAATTCTGTCACTGTGGCAAACTGGCAGCTCTTCTCTTATGGATCAAACAAACAAACAAACAAACAAACAATTTCTTCAATGCAGCAAATGCAAGCCATAAGAAAGAGGGATTTTTTTCCTCCACTTCATAATAAGTCACACAGAATTGTGTGTCTGTCTGCTGAGCCACCTGGTTTTGGCTAATGTAGCTGTTCAGATACCTTGTTTTCAGACAGCCCACAGCTATGGGGTTTTGACCAGTACTGTTACGCTGGAGAGTACCACCCACTGGTGGCTGTGACCTGACTAGAGCCCTGCCCTCGCTCCAACCACTTCACTACCCAAAGCCGAGGCAGATTTGCTATGCTAGATGCATACTGAGTGCCCAGGGGCACTCAAGGGATTAATGAGTAGTTTTGTAGCCAGCCCAACCCAAGAATCCCATGAATAATCAATGGTACTTGAGGCTCTTCAGGTAATTGAATTGCAAACCTAGTAATAGCTAGAGATGTATCAGCAGCAGAATTATGCTTATGCCTGCCTCTAAATGTACAGACTAATGAAAAAAACTACTGATTGTGAGGATTATTTATCTACTTCTACACCTATATTAAAAAAGAGTCTCTATAACTTTGTGAATCTGATTGATGTTCATCCTCTCTGAGTCACCCTCTAATTGCGTCTAAACCATGTGATTCTAGTACACCCAGTGGCAAGATTAAGAAAGAGGTAGAACACAGTAAAATTATGTATATATTTTAAAGGTGGAAGGAAAATTTAACACCAGAAAACTGATTTTAATGAGTTAGTCATGGGTAAACAGGTTAACATCACATGACTAAATGTTTATCTGTAGATTGATTTCTAATTACAATAAGTTCTCCTCTGGACAGGGAAAAGCAGCACCGTGTGTACTCAGACTCCCTTTCTATGTAAAATATTAGATTAGAGCATATGTGAATGTTAAAATTTGATGACTGAGGAAAAAGGTTTTTTCTAATGCATAACTAAATCAGCATTGAGAGTAAATTTTTTTTTCTCCATAACCAATGACATCAAGAGATAAAGTATTTAAATCAACTGGCACAAATAAGAATATTAGTGGTTCCAGTAGCCATCCTCTGACAAGGGATTCTTCTTTAGATGAGGTAAAGCAACAGTCACACGTGACTTAACCAAGCAGCTGCCACACTGAAGGGGAACAGAAGGACATCACAGTACAAGAGACACAAAGAAGTGAAGGGGCATCCATTTTCCTACTGGATCTGTCACAAGGAATACTTCTATGATATCATTACAAAATTTCTGTTGTTCTTCAGAATATTCCTGATCATTCAAGAATGATAATTGCAGCGTCAACTGTTTGTAAGGGTACACCACAGCTGAAGAGATGGATGTCTCAGAGGAGGTGGGGGAGCAGAATAAGAACCATAATTGTCTTTACCCATCATTCAAGTCAATTACTGGTTGTGCTTACAAGGCAAAATTAACAACCTCATTGGAGAATTCACCTTGGCAGACACCAACAGAAAAGCTGCAGTTGACTACACTCAGTTATTTGTAATAGAAAATATAAAAAAGTTGCCTCCTCATCCATCTGCCTGAAGAGTGCCTTTTCCCCATCTGCTCCTATGTGCTGCTACTCCAGTTACTATGATGCACTGCTGTTTTGTAATTCACTTTTTTGGTTAGGCCAGGTT
>VZRX01003280.1:0-2500 GCA_013398075.1 Notiomystis cincta | reverse complement strand
CTGAAGCTTATGAATCATGTAAACAGCAGTCAAAAGAAATCAACAACAAAAGGGTAAAATTAAACTCTGTGCAGCCCACCACATCATCCTACATGTTTTATCACTACTACCTGGGTTTGGTTTGGTAGTTTTTCCTGGATCTCACATGGGTTAAAGGAGAACATCCATAATTAGATCCTTCGTTTGACATTTTTCACTAATTCTAACTTGTATCTCGACATTACTGCTTAACATTAATTAAAAGCTCTGCTAATAAAAGAAGATGTAATTTCCAATACATTATGTAGATTTCAAGTATATGTTTTTTAAAAAATAATGGTTCTGTGTGTTTTCTTTCCTATCTTACTTAGAAGAGCTGTTGTCTTTTGTTTTTACGGACAATGGAAGACATAACTCTTTCAACAATTTGATGAGTTTTGTTTATTCAATCTGTCCCTGGAAATCTATAACTAAAAGGTCAGACATCAAAAGATTTATGCTTTCTTTTATGTGATCTTTTTGTAAAACATCCTTCCTTTCTCTTTTTTTATGTGCATTTCGTTGTCTGTTTACTGTGCAGATGTTAGTAAAACAAACAAACTAACTAACAAACAAAACAAAAAAAAAACCAAAAACAAAAACAAACTTCCTGCAATCAGAAAAAAATAATTCAGTCACTTTTCAGATTGCAGCAATTGTAAAACAGGGTAACCATACAGGGCCAGCAGCCAAAATCCTCTCTGAGAGGGCCACATGCACCAGTGAGCCTTGTAAATCTTTTTTAAACTCAGTCTCAGTCCTGGATTTATTTGTTTTTCTAAGCAGACTGATCTGGCTCCCTTCAGACCCTACAAAATGATCTGTCACTGTCTATCCAGATAACCTGAGGCAGCCAATAATGAAGTCAGCTCACCAGGCTTTGCAAATGGGCCTGGTATCATGTAAGACCTTTTCATTTATTAGGTTTCCACCTCAGGGTCCCCTCTGCCTCTCTGCCTTTCCCTTGTGTACACACATGCATGCAGTTGAAGTCACGTCCCAGGAAGATTCTGGGACAGTTTGAGAGTGACCTGGGGATTTGATTCAAAAAAACTGCATGTTTGCAACTAAAAGAACAATCTCCATTTTAGCTTGTTCTTATATTGATGCTGGTGTTCCTTTAATGGCCATGGAGGCTGATCTGTAATGATCACAGCTGTTAAATACTTTCAGCCTTGACTCAGAGACTAATAAAAACTTGAGACTTAGCTAAATGCAGGTCTTGACCTAACTCTAAAATAGAAGACTGTTTTTGTATTGGAGTAAATATTAGATTATTTGGGATTAGGTGTAGATAACTCTAAGGCTATGAAGAAATTATTTATATTAGGCATGTCATAAACACAGAGAATCACAGAATCAGAGAATCGGACAAGTTGGATGGGACCACAGTGGGTCACCTGGTCAAACCTCCCTGCTCAAGCACAGTCATCCTAGGGCATGTGGCACAGGATTTTGTCCAGATGGTTCTTGACTATCTCCAGTGAGGGAAATTCTACTACCCCTCTGGAAAATCTCTGCCAGGGCTCAGTTACTTGTTCACTAAAGTTCTTATCATAATAATCATGAAAGAAAAGGTATGACAGAAAGCAGAATTTTACTTTCTCAATCTATATCTTCCCAAGGCTTCCAGAGAACTTACACATTTTCCCTTCCAGTTTCTATCTAGGTTGAATATAATTATTTTTCACTCTAGTTCTCTTTGCTACGCTTTAGTATTAAAAAATATTAGCTTACACATTTCCATTAGCAGAATAAGGATCTTATTCTGTTCACTCTGGTTTTAAATCCAGGCCACACAACTCCAGTGTCCTCCACGGTGCCCATTACCTCACATGCACTTCCCAGCCAAGAGCCAGTGTAGCAGCACTTTCTGCAAACCTCACAAAATCAGAGGTGATGAATCAAGCTGGCCACCTATCACTTCAGATGTAGATGTTCAATAACACACCAAATGACAGCTTTCTGAGCTCAGAAATGAGGCTTTATCCTACATTTTTGTTAGCCATACTCTCAAGACTTCACAGTTTTATCTTAGTTTCCTGACAGTACTCACTGCCTAAAAGTCAGCAATGGCTTTGGCTTTTTATTAGAGCTCTCTGGTGGTTTTTCCTATCATACAAAATAAATGCAGAGGATGGTTGACCCGCAGCTAAATCCCAAGATAGAGAGGTAGCTGTATGCTTCAGATGCTTTCATCTTCCTCTGGAGAAAAAGTGGTGTGAATCTTTACTCTGGAACAAGGTGTCTCCTGAGTTTTCTAACAAAATTATTATAATCAAAAGGTTTTAAATGAAATTGAGATCCAGTATATACCCTCTCTGGCTTTGACAATATTACTTTGACTTTAATTTTCACTGACTGCATAACAAAATTTCTTCACAATTAGTTCCTCCATAAATGTTTATTTGGTAGATTCTATGGAATGTTTCTACTGTTATTTAAAAAGATTTCCACTCACAGAGTGAACTGAAAATTTTCG
>VZRX01003279.1:163219-255781 GCA_013398075.1 Notiomystis cincta | reverse complement strand
AACAAAGAAAAATCTACCTTCAAGGATGAAGACAAGTCTCAAGACCTTCATCTTTTTCACCGAGCCAGATGGTGCTTTTCAAAGGCCAGATGCAGGACACACAAATTTCAAGCATGACAGCAAAGAAGTCCCTTCTGCTCGTTTCATTTTGTAGAAGAAGAAAAGAATAAAACTTCTCATAGATCTCTGGACTGCACTCGCGTGAGTGCTGGTAGCTGTCACTAATACAAGCAACTCGGGAGTGTGAAGAGGGTCAAGTGGAGAATCAGCTCGTTACTGTGATTTAAGAATGGAGGGGACAAATGCTATTCTCAACATAAATATTTTCTTTCTTGTTCTATACTGCAAAAGGAAAGACATTTAATGCTGTGCTCCAAAGTCACATCCCAATCTAGTTGTTCATGTTGGGTTTAATATAAACAAAGTCTAATTGCATGTACAGCTTTGTAAATCCTCAGCATCACTGGAGCTACCCTGATGAGAGATCAGAATTAGGTAGAGTATTTCCTCCCTGCCAGTAACAGGTTTTGAATGGAAAGCCTGGAATGTAAAAAAAGAAATAATGCTAAAAATCCAATCACTCTGACATCCTGTGAGCTAATAAGAGCACGTGAATGCAACAAGCTTAGTACTTCACAGTAATTAATTTGACAGCAAAGAGCTAACAAGAAAACAACAGGCAGAGCAGTGATGACTGGTTCATAGAGGTCACTGTCAAACAAGAAATAGGTGCAAACACAGTCAGTCTCCCTTTGGAAACAACTATTTCATTGCCCCAGTGAGAATGAAATGCCAAAGAGGGGGAAATATCATGGGTTTGGTGGGGATAACAAATCTGGGAAGGTATTTCTAGTAGTAAAACAAGGTAGAGGTTTTCTTTTTTACGTATGGATATTTTTAATCATCCCTGTTACTCACTGTAGTGGCATGTTTTGGCTTCTACTCCCCCCACCCCCCCTCACTTAGGCAAAGCCATTTTGCATATTCAAATATTGGGAAGACTTATCTTCTCTCACAACTACTAACAAACTAATAGTCTAATAACCTCTATTGTTATTTAAAGTGTGTCCAACACAGCATTCTGGAGGCAGTTCTCACACAATGGACTTTCTCTGGCTTCCTCCTGGAGAAGAACTTAATCAAACCTCAGATGCCTTCAGGCAGAAGAGCCTTCGGGGAGAGCAAACAGGGTTAACAGAAAGAAATGTGCCATCTGATTTCTAATCTTGCTCAGGGAGCATGGCCTATTGATTGAGCCATAAAGCTCTGTTAATTTTAAGATTTCCTCAGCTTTCAGTTCTTTCCCTTGGGCATAAACTTGTTGCTTGCACATGGTGGCTGAACTATCAGGGAAAGGGTATCTTCACACTCCCCCCACTCCGCTCTCTTCCCCTCCTCCCCTCTATTCTATTTGTTCTGAGCTCATCTGCGTGAGGATACATTTTCACACACACCTTCTCAAACCGGCTGCTATTCATCTGATTCAGGGTCATGCTTTTCCATACATTAAATGCAGGGGAAAACTGGGAAGGAAATGGCTGGGATTTGTGCTTGACGGGCAAGCACACGATTAGCCAGGGAGCCCTGCTGTGAGAAAGTACAGCGTCGGAGGGTATTTTCTGTAGAATCATCAAGTCTCATGACTGGAATCTGATGCCTATAAAAAGCTACTAGTATAATGAAAACAGTACAAAGTGAGATCCTCAGGCAGTGTAAATCGGCATGTTCCCAACACATCCAACTGCTACAGAGACACGGAACAGGTCAGTTTGGAAGGGACCATCCCTGGGGTCATCTGATCCAACCTCCCTGCTCTGACAGGGTCTTCCTAGACACAACTCTTTCTTCCTTTATAACCTAGATACTTGCCTATGCACATTTTTCTCGGGGGTAGGCATGCAGATGTCACTGTCTTGGAGAGGCCAGTCAGTGGAGCCCTGAGCTAGAAACCGAGCAGGCGGCGATGGCACAAGGCAGTTCCCTCGCTGCTCGGTGTTTCCACCGTGCCCTCAATGGCACCATGAGCAATTTACAGTAGCAAAGGATCCAGCCCCTCACCTTCAGCTAAAGCACCTTCTATGCTCTTAAACCATTAATAATATCTATTAGGTAACCTTACTAATCCCTTAGAGGAAGGATTTTCTCTACTGTACTGATGGCTGAACTGAATAAAAGCTTCACATATGAGAGGCCTAGAAATGCTTCTCCTTTGATAACCAGCAAATATAAGTTTTACTAACACAAGCATCTTTTTCTGCAAGCGTTTCCCAAATAAAATAGGCTATACTGGCAAAAGCACTTTTTTTTTTTTTGCTCATATAGCTGCATCTATATGGGGGATTTTTGCACGTAGTGAAACGCAATCTGTTTTAAATGGCACTTCAGAAGAGCATTGCTATCCCACAGAAGTTTCAAGGCTAGACCTTGAAGTACATACTTCTGCCTCATATCTGAAAGACCTTTTTACAAGGTGGCCATTGTCATCTTGCAGGAAATACAGAGAAACTGAGACACATGGATACAGGGGCAGGCTGGGAGTGCTGAGCTCTATCTGGAATTTGTATTCATTACATTCTTTAGCTTCAGATGAAATTATGTATCCGTAATCAGGCTCACTCCTCACTACACAAAATTACTTCTTGAACAACTGTGACAAGAACAGTGGATGTTTCAAAAGCGCCATAATTCTGTAAAAAGGAAAAGTCCTGTTAAAAACCAAATAGGTAAATGCCGTTCTGAATGACCTAGACATTTTCTGAACTGTCAAAGTTAAACCTAACTCATGAAAAAATAAAACCACTAAGAAATTAATCTGGCTTCTTTGCTCCTGCCCATGCTTCTTCAATTGAAAACTGTTTGTTAACAGAGATTTGCTCACTAAAAGAAAGGGTCCTACTCTGAACAGCACTTGGAAAAAGAGGGATTTAGCAGACAGAAGCAGAAGACCTGACCAAACTGGGAACTCTTCGTCTAAAGCAGGTACAGTGAAAATCTGAAAGATGAGTCAGAGAAATACAGTAGAGCCCTCAACAGGTTTTGAAGAGCACCTATTGAATGCCAGCTCTCAGCACAAGTATCAGGCAGGGTGGGGGACATGGGGGAAGACAGCAGGACAGGGTGGCAGGGATATACTCACAGCCTCAGCCTCCTGCTCCCACTGCGCCTGCTTCAACACGGCTGCAGTCCTGCTCCCCTCACCTCAGCTACCTCGCCGAGCTTCATGGGCAACGTGTTGACTGACTGATCCTCTTCAGTGACCCCTCCATGCTCTGGGAAGGTTTGTAGCCGAGCTCCAGGTTCACTGTGGGATAGGAAGCGTGGCTGAATCTCATGCCCGTGGTGCAGTGCAGCCAGGTCCCTGCTTCAGGCAGGTCTCCGCACACAGCAGTGTCCCTTTGCCAAAGGGGCTGAATGCAGGGATCTGCTCCAATCTCCAGAGTAAAGGGACCAAACACCATTGGGTGGATATCCCGTGTGATATTCAAGAGCTATCCGCTGCTTGTTGACGGCCCAGAGTGTTCTTGTTTTCCTCGCACAGTCTGTCCTCTGCAGTCCAAAGCCGTAGCCTTATAACCAGGCAGTGACTTCCTCTGAAGTTGCTTGTATTGACCTAAATAGGTTGGGGCGGGTGAGGACACACAGAGAACATGAAAAAGCTGTGCTGGTTGCCCAACAAAGAAGTGTCTGCTTTGTGGTGAGCACTTTTAACATATAAGCACTTTTAACATACTGTTAAAGAACATGATTTTCATGTTTGTTTAAGTTCACACCAAAAGGCTTGCAAAGTAGCAAAGTGGGTAAAAATAAAATCTGCATTTAAGTGGTAAACAAAATAGTTAAAACTTGACTTCTTGTAATTTGAACGCTACTTACTGAGGCGGCGCGTTTAGAAGTCCACGGGTACTTTTCTTCTTTACATCCACCCGTGATTGATATATCTGACAGATCTAGAAAATTAACTTTAGGATGGAGCAATGTTAAAATCAGCCGTTCTGAGAAAAGCAGTGATTATCAGGGAGTGGTGACAAGATGGAGATGTTTCCCTCCAATTTTAGATGGAGATCAGAAGCAAAAAATGGCTGGTAGCTTTGCAGTGCTGTAAGAGAAATGGAGTACAGAAGCTTGAGTCGTGTCACAATGGACAATCGGTGGCACTCTATGAGTACCTGAACATAAGCTACTTTTTTTTCCACAAGCAAGTAGCACAATGTAGAGGAAGTGTCTACACCTACTTCCTGTGGGCAGGCTGCAGACTGAAGTCCTGGGTTTAGGCCTGAATTTCTCTCTCTTTACCCCATTTTTACTAGCTGTAAGTTAGGATGACAGCATTCAGCCCTCTGTAAATTGCTTTGAAATGAAGAAAGGAGACATACAAGAATTCTTCTTTTGCATGGAACTTGACACAAACAGCATGGCCTTGGTGCTGATGTCAAAAGTAATTTTCAATCTGTTCATAGTTAGATTGCAGTTTTGTTTCCATGGATCTTATTACATTAACCCAAAACTGTTGTGCAGTTCGGCTGTTTGCAAAAGAATGTCACAGTGAGATTAACTCTCTGCTAGGGCCAGGGTCAAGGCACCCCTGTAAGAGCACCAAAGTGCCCCAGTTCAAGCAAGGAGGATTTTCCGCTGGGGAAGAGCCGTAGCACTGTCACAGTTAGTGGAGCTCTACAGACTTATCCCAGTTGAGAGCTGCCCCGCACAACTCACAGTCATCTGCCCAGTGCTACTGAGCCACTGCAGGCCTCTAGCCAGAATGCTCAGACTGCCTCACCCACCACATTTGCTGCATGGACATTGGCTCCAAGCAAGGTCCTCCTGCTACCACCCTAAATCACAGGAGAAGGTTAACAAAAATTTCTGAATCACCTTCTGCCCTGCTCAGTATCTATCAGTCATAAGTCAGTGCCTGAGTATGCTGTGGGATTAAAACAAAATGGGTTGCAAACTCTGTACAACTTGGGTGCTAACATCTGCCATTTCTTCCAAAACACCTGAAAAAGCATTTACACTGTGATGGCTTTTTCACTCTCCAGGCTACAAGGTCTTCTTGTTCTGTTATTTCCCTGCCATGATCTACTCAGAAGTGGGGGAGCTTATTAATAAAGAATAATCCTAAAATTTCTCCACAGCCCTTTGCCGTTTCTGAGTAACAGTCTTACCCCCTCACTGTTTACAGCTGTGGTTGAGATCCTTACCAAGAACATTATTAAGAATACATTATAATATGTGGAAATATTACTGTGAAATATACTGATACTATTATACCAGGACAGGAAAACAAACCACCGCTTCAGAGATGGCAGGAGCAGCAGCACACAGATCATGTTAAGCAGACATTGAGTCCAACAAACCTACACAGGTACTGAAGTGTTAGCAGGGTGCAGAGCTACAACAGGAAAGTGTGTTGTTCTAGGGTTTTTTGCTTAAAAGATGAGAGAGAGGGCCTAGGGGAGGGGAATGCATGAAAAAGAAAAAGATGAATTTTTTTTTTTTTTGGCTACTCCACATGGGGTTTTCCTCTGTTTAAATGCTGAAGGACAGAAAGATTTTAAATTAAAATCTTAATAAATATAGCCCTGAGGCTAGTAACATTATTACATCCAAGATGATTACAGCAACCAAGCCACAAAATACATATATATATATTTATTTGAAGCATAATAAGCTTCAGTGTTTAGTTAGAAGAAGGCTAGGCAGCTAACTGACTTCCAAACTAGTGAATTTTCCATTCCACTCTACCAGCAGTATAAACCAACACGGCACCTGGTTGTTTCATTTCTGTACAAGATAACATTATAACTGCTTATATTTTAGATATACATATATATTTTTCAGATCCTATACATGAGGAGTTGAGAGGAAGAAACCCAAGTTTGCAATAGGAGATATGGATAATTATTCAGCTTCATTGTGAAAGAGGAATCTAGGTCCCCCAGATTGCTCGAGTGAGGCATGTTTTCCTTGAGACATTTGCCTTTTTCAGTCGATCCTAGTCTCAGTACAAGATTCTGCACTCTACGTGTTTGTGTAGAGTGTTGGGGTTTTTTTAATTATGGAAATTTTTTAATAAAGGATACAGGGAATATATGGGATACAAAGAAAAGGATACAAGCTGATAAAGATGATTAAATCATAGAGCGACTGCAGAGTGGGTCATGAAGTGTTATAATCCCCAACTCCCCTCTGCTTTCTGCCTCAATGTGTTAATGCATCACACTTTAGTACAGTGACACTTTCAGCCCTAGGTGGAAATTCACACATGATGAAGAGGTGGAGGAGGATTTCCAGATGGTCAGACCTCAGGGAGTGCGAAAAGGTGGGGGGAGGAAGGGAGAAACTGCTGAAAGGAATCGGACTTTGGTCACATCAGTAATTTCCAGCTGAAAATGGAATATTAAAAAAACCACCCAAACCCCCAAAAACAATCACTAAAGATCCCATACTGGGGCCAGGTGCATTCAGGTTTGGACATTATGTGTGATAAATCCTCACCAATACTGGTTGTGAAAGATCCCTTGGAAATATTGGTTTATTTGTGTGCAACAGAAAGGTGTGAGCTTCATTTCTTTGGCCAAATTTTATCGTTGGTACTAAAGCACCCTGACACAGACGCAGCTATTTGTTTTATTCTCTACAATTCCTCTTTACTAGAGGTTATTGTAAAGTGGTACTTGCTCTGAATTGTGCACAAATTTTCACTCCATCAGACGCTGTACTTGGCTGCTGCATCCTTTGGGACCCTCTTCTGCAGGGCCACCTCTACAAGAACAGTGAAGGGCACTGAGAGAAAATGCAAGGCCTGCATCCAGTTGGTCCCATCACACCCCCAAACAGGCCCCACTTTCCCTTTAGGGGAGCATAAGGCAGCAGCTGCTATCACACAGCTGGATTTCTCTCAGACGACCTCATTTACTGTGGTCTTTCGGGGCGAATGGGAAGGTAGTCACAGGCCAGAGTTCAAGGGGTCTGGTCCTTCAGGGTGAGAGGTGCTAGAGCTGTGTAAAGAATTAGCAATAGATGGTATTTTGTACAGCCACACCTTTCTCCAGATGTCAGGGTTAGAGAAAATTTAAGATAACCAGTTATTTAGGCACCACAGTACCCCTGTATTTTGTGTGTGTGTGTTAAAGATAGTCTCTTCATAATGACATAAAAACTGAGCATTAAGGTATGATGGCTCAGACTCCATTTCTAAGGGCTCTTGCTTCATTCAGCTTCAGGTGTTCCTCAGGTCACAGGCATTTCCCCTACCACAAAATGTGCACTCAAGCTGCCAATGGTGTGCAGTCACACTGGAAAGGAGCATTTTGTTTAATATCATCAGTATGATTGTATGCTATTTACCTGTATTTCCTGGACAGCAACTAGAGTAAATTGACCACAGCCTGGTGAACTACTGGAATAAATATCATGAGAAATAAGGCTGTTGCACAGATTTCACTTTGGGGAAACATTTGTTTGATGTCCACTCCCTGTCACTCCCAGTACAAATCATGTTGTGCATGCAGGTCAGGACGAAGTTCAAGGAGACAGAAGACACTTATTCAACTTCTGCTAGAGCAACTTCAAATTTGTGAAATGTGTGGTTTTAACTGATGCTGAATTCCTTCCCCCATTAATTGACTTTCTATGTTAAAATCACTTGTGTCATAGCAAAATGCAAAGAAACCTCGAGCATCTGATGTGGTAGTGACTTCCATCTTATATTTAAGATGCCCAGGTGCCTGTCGCTGGCTTTAGTGGCAAACCAAAAGCCTCCAAGCCTTGTAAAGACTGCAGCATCCATCTCGGACTTCAGTCCCTTACAATGACTAGATGAACATCTCCGACTTTCTTCCCTAAGGACTCAGTGCAGCAGGTGTTTTCAGTCTGCCCACCTTCCAGATCAGGTGTCCAAAAATGCAGCAATAAATATAAATTTTTTTTCTTCCCTGTTTCTAAAAGAGCTCAAGGTGGGTGGAGGATATGGGCGTAGGCTATTTTTATTCATACCTTAATTTAGTCAGTAGCCCAACGGTTCATGAAGAAGAGCTGGGCTCAGTCTTCTTTCCTGCCTGACAGGAGTCCCAGGGAGCATGAGAGGCAGCTCAGGTCTTCTCAGAAGGAGCAGGCTATGGGGTGGTGCTGGGACAGGAGCACTCCCCAAGCCTCCAGTTGAGTCAGTGCGTGACCAAAGGGAGCGGGAACCCACAACTCCATAAATAGACAGTTCAGAGAGTCGCAAGCCCAGGCCTCCTTTCTTCCCACCCTGCTAGCCAAAACATTTGGAACTAGCTAATTCACATGAGACCAGCTTTAAGAGGATGGAGGCAGTCCCCTCCCTGGCACAAAGCATACCCTGGTAAGCGCACTCTGCTGGGAGAGGAGACATACACATTCCCCGGGGCAGAAGGGAATTGAGCCATGTGAAATTCCCCATGTTCGGCACTAGCCTTTTGAGTGCCGAGCACAGTGTATACAAAACACTGCTGTGCTGCCAACCACCCTGCCTTTCCCTTGCAAGAACGGACCCACGCTGTGTTCCTGGAAAAAAGCCAAGAGAAAGCCTAAATTGTGAAGCCCAAGGGATTCTCAGCCCCCAAGCAAGGTAGATTTGAGGCTGTGTTGCCCATGGCTTGCTCAGGCAGAGAAGCAGCCTCTTGGTTTTGGTGGCTGCCATTTTGAGGTAGAGCATGGCTCAGGAAACATAACTAAAAAAAGCAAAGATTTGTGGTGGCTGCCAAGAACTGGCATTGCAACACTCCCCAGTGATGCCCAAGACCTTTTCTAAGCCTGCTTCCCCCAAACCAAAGCATCACTGTCGTTGCCATGCTAGCACTCCACAAAGCAAGAGCAGAGACAGCTCCCCCAGAGTCCAAACCACTGCAAAATAAATTCTGTACAGACCCAGGTCTGCCCACAAAACAGGCACTACAGAAGAGTGGAGGTAAATTTGCCAAGTGACTCTCTTCCCTCTCAAAGTGACAAGGCACGAACTTGCAGGATTAAGCCTGTAGCAAAGTTAGTCCTGCTGGAACTTATTTTCTGTCTAGGTAGTAAGGCTGAGCTTGTTTAACAGTAGTGGTTAAAGGACAGTAAAAGAACACTGGGGTAAGTAAGGATGGATTTAGACAAGGCGAATGATTAATTGTTTGTATTAAGACTTGAAAGTAACCAAGTGGCTGTCAATGAAGACAGTGCTTAGAGCAGAAGTGGAAGAGAATGAATAGAATAAATTGATAAGAGTATTTGCCCATAACATGGGACTGTTGCTGTGAATGATTACAAGGCAGGAGTAAACAGCTTGTTTTGTTATTTAGTGGAGACCACTTGGTGCACATCAGAGAAAACTTCATCTTCTCACTACGGACTTCCAGCCTTTAGAGGTTGTGTTCTGTTTTTGGGCTTCTGACACAAATGCAAAAGGCCTTCCCAGCAGGAAGAGCCTAACTCCTTTAACTGGGAAGCCAAAATTAACAGTCTTGCTAAGACACCTTTCCTACCCTCACCCCCTGGTTATCTCCCAAAACAAGAGGAACCGCAAAGGAGCCTGTGATGACTGCAAGGGAGACTCTGCCAGCAGCAGTTCCCTCTGTGCATGCGTCACTTGCTGCAGCCTGTCTGGGGTGACGGTGCTGTCAGCAGGAAGGGGTTACCGGGAGAGGTGGGGCTGCAGAGCTTTTCACCTTTCACTTCCCCAGCTTTTCTGCAGCTAAGGAACAGGCTAAAAGTCCATTCCAATTTCTATATTTAGGATATGTGTTCATTTGAAGTCCTGGGAAAGGACTTTTTTTAAGAAAAAAGAAAGAAAACAAAGTAAAGCACACATCCCTTTGTCATAGACTTGCATAGACTTCAAAAACTCCAAACCTATTTAATACTTTTGACTTTACCCGATTTTTGTCTCATAGGGAAGACTCTTTCCCTGGAATCTATATCCCCATTTCTTTCCAAAAAAGAAGAACAAAAGATAAGTTTTAACTTGGTGTTGATGCAATATTCACCCCACCCAGAACCAACTTTGAAAACTCATGTAAAAAACATGAAGAGTAATTTTTACTTAGCTCTTGTTATGAACAATTCAGAGATAAGAAACAAGGCAAGACACGTCTCAGCTGCAAGTGTGAACATGATCTCAACACTGCAACATTTTCCTTGCCTGGCTAGAGATGGGTTGGCAGCATGAGGTATATGAAGGTAGGTTACAGGTGACAAGAATGTAAAAAGCCTGTTATTAAACTAGGTGTAAGCAGTCCTGGAACTTCATTAGGGCCAGGGAATTCAGCCCTGGACATTGCACCTGCTTGATTATTCAGTATTAAACAAATGCTGTAAACTTAGTTTCAAGTTGGAGAGGATTCAGACACAGCTCCTCACCCCCTGACTGGGCAGCGGATGGAAAGCAGTTTGTGTCATGGACGAACTCCATGTGCTCACCTCTTTCAGGAGAGAAGCGAAGTCTTCATCATAAGTTTTCACCAGGTGCAGAGTGCAAGTCATGTGCTGTCCTCCAAGTGCAGCTATAGAAGGGGAGTGAACTGCAGTGTGTTAAAGGTACATTTGGGCACTGACCTATTTTTGTTCATCTGCCATGGGAGAGACATGTGGAAACATTGTGGTTTGATGGATTTGATTAAAAATATGCTAATGAATAAAGAAAATTAAGTGCATCCCTTGGGCTCCTGGCAAGCTGCCAAGGCAGACACTGGGACCACCAACAGGGGATCCTTATGTTCTGGCTTTTGCAATCCTTCAGATTCCTACTGCAAAGGATGGTGACCCAGCAGAAATGGGGCTTAAAGTTGAGTGGTTTGCGTGTCCTGCCTCCACTTCTCTCCAAATGCCACAATATTTTAAAATTTATGCCCCAGGTGCTGGAATCAGCAAGCATAAGAACATCTTTGTTTTCATTGAAAAAAGTACTTCTGCCATCATTGTTGAAGAAAGAAAGCTTGCAAACATGAAGCAAGGGTACTCAAAATGCTTGGAAACAAAAAGACTGTGAAAGAGAACTCCAAGTTCATTTTCTAAAGCATCTCATTATTTCTAAACCAAATGCAGTTTTGGAGGCCTGACTTATGGTTTTTCAAGCTCCTGAGGCAAAGCTGCAAATGTGGCCTTTATTCCCACGCAGGAGAAGCTCTGCCTGCCCTCCTCCCTCTGTACTGTTCAGGGAGGGAAAGGGGGAAAAAAAGGCAAATCCAAACAACTCAATCAGGCAGTGTTACCCTCTGCTCCACAAGTGTTTAGTGCACTACTGTCATCATTCAAGCGGATTTACTCAAGGCACCACATTAGAAAGCTCTAACCTGGCTGCAGAAGTGGGTGAATTACATATTCTCCTGCTGTTCTTCAGTCAGGAAGCAGCTTTCATTAGCAAAGACTGACGCGTCCAGCTCTCCTAGTGCTCATAATCCTTCTGTGAGTAGCTGTTCTTCCCACAGTGTGATTCATTCTGTTGTCCTGCAGTCTTCAGAGCTGGAACAGAGCAGCCAACCATAGCTGGGGATGCAAGTACCTGTCACACAGTGGCAGTGCTCAGCACCTAATTGGAGTACAGTCACCAAGAGTGAAAGGAAAAGAAAGGCCCATATTTTATTAAGCTGCCTGAACCCAAGCAGACCTAGGAAACCCTCTGAACCCTCTAAAACCCTCAAGCAGGCCTATAGTGAAATGAAAACAGATACCCCTGAGTAAAAAACATTCTTCCACACCCATGACCAGGGCCCAAACTAGAAAATTAAAACCTAGTCCTAGGTCCTGCAGGCATTTTTTCAGCTACCTAATAGGTTTAGGTTTTCATAGGACCAGCTTCCAAGCAAGAAACAGTTTTAATTTCTGATTTCTGAAGCCTGTCATTCTGGAAAAGGACATTTCTGTCAGGAAGGTCTTTGTCAGATCAGGACCATCTCTCTCGGGTTCTCACCAGCCTTTTTAAAACTGAAGAGCCAAATTTCTAGGAGTAAAACTGCAGGGTATCTTGGGCAGTGTTGCCATGATGGTTTTCATTTAGAAGCAAGGAAGAATTTGACTATTTTTTCAGATAATTACTCCTTCCCACAGTCCACAGTTGTTTTCCTTGTTTACAGGTATAGAATTGTAATGCCATCGTTTTGTGGGGAGAGTAATCATGTTACGGAGCACTCTTATAGACCACAGGTTGAAACACTCATCCAAACAGCAGGTTCAGTTTGTTGTATGTGTTTTCCTTTTTAAAACAAAAACAGAGCACTATTAAACAGTAGGGAGTAACTTTCCTTGTCTCTCAATGCTACATGTGTGCACAAGTTTGTCCTTGAATTCTGGTATTTGGCCTACGAAGCCAACATGCATAAAGCCTCCAATACCCCAAACGCTAGGCTTTAAAAGCAAACTCTATAAACTCTGATTATATCAAAAACATGATTTTGCCTCAAAGCCAAGTAACAAAGCTCATTGAAGGGAATTGACTGTAAACTCTGGAGATTAATCAACTCTATCACAAAGGCAAGTGCAGAGCATGTGATCCCAGTCTCACCTCAACTTTTCAGTTCCAATCTCCTTTGGAGTTACAATGTTTAAAAGGTCATTTGCTGCTATTATCCCGAGTAGATCCTATTCCCATAACAGACACTGAGTAGTTTGAGGGAGGAAAGACCAAGGGCCAGGAAAAAAAAAAATTAAATAGGATATTCACTGCCCCACCCCCAAATTAAGGCTTTATATTTCAAAGAAAGCCCAGCATCTTTAGTCACCCTTGGAAAAAAAAAAACATTAGTGAAGTACTGCACAGTCTCAGAGAACAATAAGTATTCTTTCTGGCATGCAAATCAGCGCTCAGCAAGCAGAACAAACTTACACTTGCAAGGCAAACTGGTTTAATGCCAGAGAAAACGTAAATCCACCATCCTCATGAGAAATTGGATGTTCTGCTGCACAGAAGAATGTTTAGGCACGATTTAACATTAGCATTTGCATGCAAAAGGAAAATTTAATTTTAGAACAAAGTCTCATACCGCATGAGAGAATCATACAGCCAAGCAACAAAACCAGAAGAATCCAGCTAGTGTGGATTTCTACATGTAATTCAGGTGGCAGATAAATAGCAGCAACTTGTCTGCTCGTCTGAGCATGCCGTACAGCCCCTCTCCACAGCAGAGCTTCTAACTCCTAAATCCACAAGATGGAGCCAGCAGTTCTCAGGAAGAGGTGCCTGTACCATTCCAGGGATTGTCAGCACTTAGCTCACAGAACCACGCTAAAATGTTCTGGTTGGGGCAGAACACAGGCAAACACAAAGGCAGAAGCCAAGCTGTGTACGAGTCATCATCCTCCCGTTTCATCCTGCTGCAACTAAAGGCAAGCCTGTTCCTCAAAGCATCCACAGACTATCTGAAGAAAAAGGTGCCAATCTGGGCTTCGGGTACAGCTGTGTAACACAGCTGTGCTCAGAACACTCTCCTGCCTCCTACATGACACTTTCCACGCTACCCTTTCTCTGCCACAGAATATTTTTAAAGTTACTTCACTGGGAAGGAGAGCAACATAAACCACCGTGGCAATCAGAAACACAGGGCAAACACCAGGCAAGCACCATGTAAACAAGATTATGTAAATTGCTGTAGTCCTTGGCCAGAAGTCATAAGCTAGAGAATGTTCCACGTCCAACTTGTACAGCAGTGGTGGCAGAAACTGCTTGAAAGTTTGCTGTGAATCCCATTGCTCTGCCACTCCAAATTAAGTGGCATTAGAGAGCAGTGAGTCTGTCCTGAGCCATCCAGCTTCAGAGGCATCTCAGCTTCTCTCCTGCAGTTCATTCACCACAAACCTACACAGAGAATGGAGTCTGGCACACTCAAAAGACTAAGGACTAGTTTTTCCACACAGTGTTGCTTATTCTGTTATTCAAGCCACAAGACTGTCTGAAGAAAAGACAAAGCAACTCTGTCATTTATACAATTGATACAAGCTGTCTGATCCAATTAGGTTCTGGAAAATTAACTGTGAATGAACCAAGCTACTATGTCAATTCAGTCCTGAAAAATAGGCATACCATTTCCAGAAAGCCAATGATGAGGGTCTCAGTCACCTCCTCCTCCACTTCCATAGTCTGCACTATAATCTTGTTACATATTTGA
Source organism: Notiomystis cincta (assembly GCA_013398075.1). Lineage (NCBI taxonomy): Eukaryota > Metazoa > Chordata > Aves > Passeriformes > Notiomystidae > Notiomystis > Notiomystis cincta. Next base: position 241,682 of record VZRX01003279.1, on the reverse strand, counting down.
TAGAAAGGTTAGTTCCAGACACTGAAAATCAGTGGTTGGCTTGTTCAAGAATTTGGGGATTAGGCATGCTTTTAGAATGCTGTAAAAATCAATAACAAACAAATATGAAGCTCATTTTCTCTTTTTATTATCAATAGTAATACAAATCAGTTGTATTAGCATGATAATGAAAAGTGACCAGTTTTACAGACATTAAAAATGTTTGTGCAAGTTAAGAGACAAAGCTCTGAAGCTATGTAAGGAAAAAAATAAGAATTTACATTGTATAGTACAGCATACATAGTTTAAAGGCAGTTTCATTAAGTCTTGCAATCACAGTCACTTCCTCTACACTAAACCTCTCACTTGGTGTTGGAGATAACACCTTCCCCCCCAAGAGGAACACCTGCCATTTCCATGAAGTGTGGAGATTACGGTGAAAATCATTGCTTTTTTTTTTGTTCCTCTTCCCTCCTTCTCCCAACTATGAAGTCAACAGGAGGTGAACACTGCAACATATGCTTATAGCAATTAAGGAAAGCTTCTGTCTACATAAGCTCTGAGCTGAACTGATAAACCGTATCCTCTTTTTGAGCAAGAATTGATAGACCTGTCAGGTCTAAGAACTGGGTTAATGCTTTAGAAAGCTTTAAAAAAAAGATCTGGGTGAGCATTTAGTTAGATGCATTTCCCCCCTGCACACCTCTTACTACATTCCAGATTGTAGTTTTGTACCTTAGACCTGAAATACTCTTGAGCATTATACCTAAGCCAGATAGGACGCAACTGGAACTCAGATGGTTATTAACATCTTACTGAAGTTTAATGCCCAGTAAATGCACGCACACATCTTTCTCCTCATCAAGCCAAGTGTTCTCTTAGAAATTGCAGCAGAGGTCTATCAGTCTGTCTAAGAAGACATATGGCACAAGTCATTCAAAACACACTTTATGCTGCATCTGTACTCCCACCTGGAGAGATGCTTCTCTACAAGAGCCAAGTCTGCCTTTGCAGTCCCAGAGTTTAACCTGGTTTTTTTCATATAATGACTTAGCCCTTGTTGTAAGAGGGGCTTGTTTGCTCTGCTCAAACCAGAAGGAAAACTGGAGCACTTGAAGCTAAGCCACATATGGAAGATTGCATGTAGCAGTAAACAGTTCCCTGACTTCATGTTAAGCCATTACGCAAGAATAATACTTGAATGCTTAAGTGCAAGTGCATAGTCAAGTCTTGTATGACCTCCAGCTGCAAATATCCAGTTACCTGCCTACAGCCATGCTCCAGAATGATTTAAGAGCACATTATACCAACAAAGAAAAGTCTTGGTTTTTAATTACCCAACGTGCAAAGGCTGATAGAATACGTCAGCTTCAATTCAGCCTTCAGTCTCCTCAGCTACACAGCAGGGCCAGCAGGCAGCCCCACACTCCCTGCTGCCAAAGTCATCCCTTATTTGATGTACCTGACCTCCAGTTACTCAAAGCTCCATTTACACTGCTCACAGGATGCCATTTTACATTCACTCCACTCAACCCACCTGATGCTGATGTCCATTGATGTCCAGTGAGGCACACCTGGAAGCCATTCAAGAACCCCCAAATCATATTGCCCCTATTCAGAAGGGCATACATTCAGGCACTTCCACCCATGACGTGGAGGCAACAGGATTCCAGTCCAGGGGACCAGTTTTATAGCCTTCCTGGTACAAGTCAGAAAGCTTGCTGCCCACTTCCAAAGTAGGCAAGGTAGCTGCTTTGTTTGTGTTTTCAGCTGTAACTGGCAAGCTAAACTGAGTTTGTCACAAGTACAGAAGAGGAACACTGAAAAGCTGCTTTATTTAGTCTCCAGGCCCAGTCTTTCTGGAGCAGGTGACAAGCACAGAACACTGAAGAGATGCAGCATCAAGCCATGAAGCAGCAAGCACCTTCTTCCAAGTAAGTCCACCTCAGTGGTGTAGCTTTATCAGTTGGAAAATAAAAATAACCTGAGTGAAAACAGCACATGGACTGTAAGAATGCCAGTGGGAGACTCGCTGTTCTGAGAAGAAATTCATCTGTCCTATCAAATACTGTCAGGTACTTTAAGACTAGAGAGATCAAAGGTCAAGGCATGCAAGTCTCTTGAGCCAATACAGCTGAGCTGCTCTTTGGGAGCTTTGCTGAATTCATTATTCATACGGCAAGGACAGTTTACTCAGACACATTTTACAACCCACCTCAGAGGGGCTTGACCCAGATAAGCTTGTAATGTGAACTCAACTGTTGTTTATCCTTTAGGTTAATTAAGGACTTAAAGGTTAAGTCTCAACTAAAACCAAACCTAACTGAACTGCCTTCCTCCAGAAGGGGACATTCATTTGCTGTACGCACAATATACAGTCAGAAATGGACTTTTATCCGTGGAAGTGCAAGAGGAAACTTTGTTAGATGTATTACAGCTCCCAGTGTCCTATTAGGTGCTTAGGCCTTAGACACAGGTGACACAGCTCAAGTGATAAATTCTGTAAGCCAGTAGGCTTCCAGCTTCTGCTTCAAAACAGCACTGGGTATTACAAAGTTCAACTTCACAATTAATTACACTGTTCACAGAGAAGTATTTCCAGAGCTGGTTAACCATTCTTTCTGCCCATACAAGATAAGAGTAACAAAGAAGAAATTTAATTTGACAAGAATGAAGATTACAGCACCTTTTATTTAGTACAGTTTCCCCAATCCAATGAGTTGCCTGACAAGATGAACTGGTTATGGAAGACAATGAGTATGTGATAAGTCCCTGTGAAACCTCAGGTCAACAGAGGTTCTGATATAGATCACACCTTACTTTTTTCAATGTTCAGAGATGGAATGCACAAAAGCAATCTAGTACATGTGCAAAAATATTTTTCAACCTCAAATTACAACACTAAGTACTGAACAGTATTCACCACTCCTTCATCTCAGGAAGAAACACCATTAGTTAATTTAGTGCTGCAGTGAGCTTCATTGAACAACCACTTAGATTACTTCCACCAAGCAACTGTGTTTTAAGCATCCAGTTACCAGCAAGTTACAGTTACTCTTCAAGTTTCTCTACTCCGTGGAGGCAGAAGATAGCCAAAATTCATTTATACCTCCACAACCAGAAGAGAGTTATTTCCCACAGTGACAGAAGTGATTTTTGGCAACTGCACTTAATTTAAACTGCATCAGAAAATTCATTTCAGTCAGCTGACAACAGAACCTGCTAAGTACTGACTTTTCCACTTCTAGACTGTTTTTGTTGAACAGACCTGACCACCGCTGCGTAACTGATGGCAAAACTCACCATGTGCTAGGTTGCTCTGAATCAGCAACAGTACATGTAAAATTAACAGTGGGTAATAGATGTGGCAACTGCTTTAACTTCATTTGCTTTTTGACACCATATAGCTCACTAGCCAGCTAACCATTGAGAGGTAGCATATATGCCTCACCTATTCCAAGTCATGATTGTGATGGGACCCACCCTTATTCAACATTTTCATCTTCAGCAAGACAAGAGACAGATGCAGATGTTCTCACTTTCCAACATTATTATCACAAGTGTTCCAATATAAACAAAACTGATTAAATCAACACCTATTTCCACTATTCCAGTACAAGGGAAGGGAAGAATGATAGATGTAGAGTGTAATTGAGTCGAGACACAATATATGGAAGAAACCCAGGACAGCATTTCAGGGAGATGGTGATAATACTATTTCTTTTGAAGAAAGGCTTACAGTCATTTTCTCATCCCATACCACTAATTTAAGGATGAGAAGACAGACCCCAGCAGGAAATGCATCTAGCCTGTATGTAAATATCAATTTTTGCATTGCCTAAACAAGTTTGAATTGAGTCCATAGGCTTGATTCATGAATGCTGTATTGACTAAACAGAACACAGAAGAAAGTTTGTTTTGAGTTGACTCTCAACTGTCAGTTGCTATTTCTTACATGGAGTGGTGGGGAGGAAGTCAGCAGATTTCAGTGTAAGAAATACCAGTGACAACTAAGAGAAGATGGAGACTCAAACCCTTTACCAGGTGTCATCTCACCTTTCTGCAGTTTGCACCATCAAGGAGGGCAGCAACAGCGGGGGGAAAAAGTGTTTGAACCTGAACAGCTGTGCTTGTTAAGGCCAATAGAGGTTCAAGAGAAACATAGAGAAACATTAAAAGGAAGTTAATACAAAAGTACATTGTGTAACCAAGCAGAAGGATTGTAGTTCTGAAACTGTTCCTAGTTTTGAAAGTTGGAAGATGGAGCCCATTTCAGTTTAAGTAGGCAAAGGTTTTGGTGGATACCAGAAATGGTTGCAAAGTTGTTTTCACATTTTGAAGGTGTGATATGCAAAGCAAAAGATAAGGGAGTCAATACAGACTTCCTTTCATGAATCCAGCCCTATATCCTTAGTGGTATTTTATCCATGCCACCTGTAGATAGATATTTACAGTTCCAAAGCATCACAGTAAGCAACATCTTTCTTTAAAGCTTTTCTTGTTCTTGCCACTTTTCTTGCCATTCTTGTCTTTGTTTTCTGACATTTTCTTTGCTCTTATTTCTCTCATTAAATCAAAGAATACCTAGGAGGGAAAAACAAAGATTAAACAAGATCAGACACCTGAAAGCAGACAAAAACTACTGTATTCAGCAGCAATAGAACCACACTGTACTCAACACAGCAGAAGTAAGCCCAGATAAAGATCCAGTGACAAACTCAACATCAGAATTATGTAGTGTGTCAAGCAGTTGCAAAAAGCTGCACAATCTTACCTGGCTATCAAAAATCATAGCCCTGTTTTAAGAGCTTTTTATTGAATATCATTCTTGCACAAAAGCAGCATTCAGAGCTCATGAGAACATTTGCCTGTGCCTAGCAAACATTTCCACTGCTGTTAACTATGGAAAGCATTTAGTCCAGTCCTTTCCATGTATTTACAGGTGCACTCTGCTTGGTAGTTTCTGCTTGGTCTCTAATTACAAAGGTGAAGCATTCAAGTGACAGGGCACAAAAAATTCTCAAAACTATGTTATAAGAAAGATTTAGAGAAAGTTATGCTTTTTTTCATGTTTCTCTGTTTTTTTGTCCAAAATTTAGGCAATTTCACCCCTGTATTCCTGATGTCTAGGTACATACCACTTAAGATGCAAGAGCTGTTTTGCTCTTGACAGTTCCTGGGTAAAATTATTTTCTAGTAATTTTAACAAGAGTTAATTTGTTCTAATCTAATAATTAGAACAAGAGTTTATTATCGCTCTGTAGAACTAGAGTGTACTTTTTTCCAAATGGGGAACTCTCAAGCCTTTGATACCTGGAAACAAGACCATGCTACTGATCAAAAGTAGATTAGTTTATCATTCAAAACCCTCTTAAGATTTTTATTCTGCTACAGTATTAACACACAATCACCACAAAGATGAGTAACGTGTTGTACAATGCACCAATCGGTGCTTATATAGAGGATAACCAGCATGCCACACAAGCTTGCCAGTGAAGATCTGTAACAGCAAGTCTAGATCACCATGCCAGTACACTTCAGACACATGGCTTCATTGCTGTTGATCCCAGCTGATCAGAAAACCAGTCTAAATATAAAACAGGCTAGCCATTCATTAGTAATATAAGATGCTTACAGGCAAAAGCAAGTCTAAATATTCATAAAACGCAGTTTTATGCAACTGACAATAACTTTCTAGTAACATTCTGCAAGTCAGAATGGTTCTTTACCAAACTGAAATTATGCTATGTCCTTTAAACCAAATGGTCTCAATTCAGGAGTTTCATATACTGTAGTTTTAATGAGAGGAGTTCCAACAGTTACTTGTGCACCAACAGCATTTCCACTAGTGAACTAATATAGAAGAAAAGGTAGCTGTCTAGAAGAATTTAAGAGTACAGCTAGCTCCAAGTGTTCATTATCCAAAGAGAAAACTGCTTAAAATTTGTAATCTTTAAATAGATGCAGCATATTAGCAAGACACATTTGGACCCCTTAGGGTGCAAAACAGTAATTTCAGATAATCTTCTGTGAATTGGTGAAAAGGCACCCTTTTCTTCAATAAGTCCTCACTACCAACAAAATAAAGGGGAGTACTGAAATTGATTTGTCCTCTCTACTGGACAAATATTCCATAGCCGTAATTCATTTCTCCTTTAGAATATCCCATCACCACTGTTTATGCAAGAAACCAGCAGCAGAATAATATGAGAGTAACTGTCCTATACCACCAAGGGCAAGTCAAAACAGGACAGGGACACAGCAACAAGTTCTTCTCACAATTCAAAGTAGTCTTGGCAGAAAACAAGAATAAAATCTTTAAGATTAACCACACTACATATATATTTATAGGGAAGGGAGAACAATTCCTATGTATCCATAGCTTGTTATTTATTGGTGTTATAAGAAGGACACACCCTACAAACAAAATAACATACTTAGGGAATCCTTAGAACCATTTAACCAAAGTAGTATTGAAAAATTATTGGTTCAGGTATAAATAGTTAAAACACTAGCATTAACCTGTTCCAGATCTCAGGTTCCCCTGCACTAGGTATGTGCTGAAGGGTGCACATCCCAGTAAGTTCACTGGATTTTTATTTTTTTTTTAATAAACTAGGATTTCAGAAGCCAAACTGTAGACTTGCTTTTGTTCCAGCAAGAGTCAGCTACTAAACAAGTAGCAATGGTCTAATTGAGCAGCTGTCAGTTATCTTACCTTATCTACATTCGCTCTAGTTTTGGCAGAGGTTTCTACGTACTGCACCCCCCACTCTTCTGCCTTACTTTGAGCCTCTTCTACAGGCACTTGTCTGCGCTCCTCCAGGTCAGATTTATTTCCCACTACCAGTAAAGGGATTTTATCCTCTTCAGCCTTCACACGCAGGATCTGTTCCCTAATGCATTAGGTATTCAAAATAAAAATATCTGTGTTAGTAGTAGCAACAAAACTCCCACACTTATGTGGAGTAGATCAAGCGGTCTGCACATTACTGGTGTTTACAACTGGGTATTTCCCAACAGCTGGACACACACTTTAAAATTATTCCAAGATTAGCATAAAAATGCTATGGGCTTTACACTACTGAAAGCCTCACACTTCCAGGAAGGCAGTTTTACCATTTAGTTAGTGAGAAATCAGGCTCTAGGAAAGAAGAACATTATGGCAGAAAAGCAACTGGCAGCAGGAGTTCACATTTGAATGAAGAAGAGAGTACAAGTGCCATGTTTGCCAATTACCACCTTGGCATTTAGTCACCATCTTCAATTCACAGTCTGCATCACATCTCAATATAGGTCTGGGCAACATCAAGTCTTTGCCAAGGCAGTAGGTTGGGAACAGCCTGAGTAGCTGGCAGAGATCATTCCTAATGGCTACCTAAACTTTACCCAAAGGACAAAGTTATTGGATGATTCTGAACTAAAATGCTAGCAATCTTCCTCCTTCAAAGACTCCAGTAAGATATTTGAACTGTCAGCTTTAACCTGTCATGCTAAGAGGATGTACCAGCATCCAGGAAAGGAGATGGACTGATGTTGCATACCAGTCTCAGTCTGTGCTGTTACTGGGGTAAAACACAAGATGAAACCAGACTGACACATGCTGCTGTCCATCTAGGATGCTGGAAGAACTCTACCACTCTAAACTATTTTTAGATTGCTTAATTTTGTTATGAAGAAGAGCTCAGCAAGGCATAAGCACCATGCTACACCCTCTCATCTCACTGAGTTACCACACTACTTCAGATGCCTGCATTTTCCATCTACAAAATAACAATGTATGGAGAGTACATGAGACTCTAAAATAGCATTAACACTGAAGCAGACAATCTGCTGTTGCATTTAACTGCACCTTCACACATTTTCAGATTACAGAGGCACTGAAAGCAAACACTGAATGCATAGCATCAGCAGGAGAGCTAGGGTTTAAAGACAAGCCTATAGTTCGTTCAGTATTCAACTTTTTAGTGTTACAATTCTGGAGCTTAAAGGATCAATAATACCAATCTGAAGTTGGCCTGAGATGCTGGTGACTCATACTACCCATTCCCCACTCCTTCCTGGACCAAGGAGCTGGTTCTTGCATGTCAGCCTAAATATTCCTTTTAACTAATTTCACTATTTGTTTTACTTCTGAACCACTGAAAAGTAGGGGACTCTGCATCACAAAGCTCTTAGGTGTTTCTTGCCCATCTTCAGGCCTAGCATTGCTTTTTCATTGTTTTATTGTGCTGGAATCTTGAACCAACACACAGTTAACCTAGTTACAGAAGTCTGACAAAAAACAAACTGCCAAGATAAACACTCCTACTCTTTTTCATTCAAAGCCTTAAGCCTTGGGTTTAAGGCACATAAGCCAAAACCAAGTGTTTCCATTTGCCTCATTTCCTTTGTGTTCTTTGAGCGTTACCTGACCTTTTCTTCCATCTGACATTAGAAAGAGTCCTAGTACTCAGTTTTGCAGTCCTTGCAACAGTTGAACTGTTGGCTCCTTTCAGAGCTCCAGTTAGAGCAAACTCAGTTTTGCTTGTGTGCCCCATGACTGTCAGCATTCTGAAGCAGAACAAAGTCACATAAGTATTATGTGATGAAGGAACAGTATTTTTATACCTCCTAAAAGATTTTGTGGTCTTCCACTATTGTTGAAACAGTATGATATGTTAAGAACCTGGATCAAAGTTCTGAAGGGCAAGGGGAGTTTGCCTTGAAGAAAACCCAGAAGTAAGTGTCCTTATTACTAGGTAGTATTAACCTTCTACCACTGAAGCAAAGGGACATAAGGCAGACTGATAAAGAGCATTTATTCTGACAAGCATAAGGAACTCCTAAACTTTCCCTATGATATGGGAAAGTTTCCTTCAAGTTATACAGCTATTACAGGCAATTTCCAGTTTACCTTCTAGTGAGGCAACAGGCATTATCAAAGAACAGGTAGAACACTTGCCCTGAAGAATGCGGCTACATCAAGTCTAAAACCAGAACAGTGGTTTGAATCCTTTTTTATTCACCCTCCACACTACACAAGCACTTTCTGTGGTCAACCTGGTGCCAATTTTTACATCAGAACTGCTAATCCCAAGAAGAAAAATGGAAATGCTTATTACTACCGTGTGTCTTTCTAGGAACACGTCTGCCTACAATAGCAATCCTTGGCTGCCAACCCTTGTTTGGCACCAATCCATACCTGAGAGTGGAGGCTAATCCTTCCTTTCCTTAGAGCACCTGCTTCTAGCAGTAAGCAATACTGTGTCTGAAACCTGGCCAAAAGACAGACTTAATTCCAGAAGTACTGTTCTAAGATAATTAAACTTCACATCCATGAAGACTGAAAATTGGCTGAAATATGCCTGTTTTAAGAGTCCAAGAATCTGTTACTTGCCTGAAGTTGCTGCTGGCATAATGTATTCATAAGTTGCAGGCATGAAGACAACTAAAGTCAGAGGCTGAATACTGTGGTTTAGGTTATCAGTTACTGAGAGCAAAATGGTCAAGTGTCACTTTCATTGATCAAATGGTAACAGACAAACAATAAAGAGCTGTAGCTTTTAAGCAAAGTTGTCAGAGCAACACAGGAACCAGGTATTTTCCCCTGCCTAGGAGAGAAAGTACTCACCGAAACTCCGCTGTTGCTGTGAAGGATTCGTGCTCTGTTATTGAGAAGACAAGAAGAAACCCTTCCCCACTGCGGAAATAGTTATCTCTGATAGCTGCGTAATCCTCCTGTCCTGCTGTGTCCAGAATGTCTATCTGAACTTCTTCACCATCCAGAACTACTTTCTTTCTGTAGCTGTCAGCCTTGGTAGGTTCATAGTCTTCTACAAACTGACAAGAAAGAGATTAGTGTTTAGAATTACTGTCAAATAGTCTCAGTATTTGTCCATCTTCCTTCTTTCACTTCAGTGAAATTTAAATTCCCCAAAACCTTCTCATAATTCAGTCAGCTACTAAGTTCCACCACTTTTTTTAAAATTTACTATTAAAAGCAAATTATTTAAGCACTTAATACATCAAAGAGCCACTTTTCCTAGTCAAGAGAAACTTGCTACAAAAAACACTCTTCAGCAACTTCAGTACAATTTAAGAACAGAGCTGCAGTTTAAGTTACCAGCAATCTCCTGGCATTATCTAGATATCCCACTTTAAGAAAATGCATTTGAATACACTTCAGGTACAGGTATCTGAACTTGTAACAGGTATAGATGAGAGCATCCAGCTGCTGAACATGAGAGCCTGCTCCATAATTACCCAGGCACATACTTTAGTCCACTCAGTGTTGATCAGACCCACAAAGCCACTGCCAATTCAACTTAGTTCTGTGCTAACAGCACATATCCGGCATAGAAGTAGAGAGGTAAAGAGCCTCTCAGCCTCAGAACACAACAATTTAGCCCAATTAAGCTGGCTGACTTTCATTAATGACTACATCACCTGTTCAGATACTTACACTACTACAGTATGTGTGGACACTCTATAGATAAATACTAAATTCTGAAATTACAAGATTATGTATTCCTTCACATACTAATGTGGACTGTCTATCTAGCTTCCAGTATACCAGTATGGAAGAACTCATGCTATGAACATGCCTACTTCATCAGCTGGCTCAGAATGAGCTACAACATTTACTTCTGACTTCAGCCTTAACTGACCTAAATTACAAAATTAAAGTTCAACTCCAAGTAGTAACAGCTTCTGTACACACGACTTCTGAAGACTGTTCTTTCACAAATAAGCATCAGTTTTGTCACCTTTAGCCAGAGATGTTCCCAGAGGGCATGTCTCCCAGCTTTCTACATTCTGCTCCTGCCACTTGGGTCATCAGGTCTTTTGCTCACCACAATTAGTTCCCCTGTCCCATAAAAAAAAGCTTAGCAAGCTGTATGAATTTGTGCTTTAGAGAAGCTGAAACAAAGTTACTTACCTCATCATACATAAACTGAAGTGTGAGTGCAGATTTGCCCACACCTCCACTGCCAACCATAATTACTTTATGGAGGGCCAAGGAACTCTGGTTCTTGCTCTTGCTGGCAGCCATTGTCCTGCTTGCCACAGACGAAGTGCCAGTAACCAATTAGATCTGCAGAGAGAAGAAGCACAGTCCCCATGACCTTGGTGACATCAGGGTAGCATGCAGGTAAAGTGTCTCACAAGTGCTGAAAGACCAGATAAAAACGCTGCCCCATTAGCCTAAAGAATGGGCCACTCCAGCGCACTGGCATGCAAGCCATGCCTAAAGAATGAGTACAAGGTATCAAAACAAATACCTTCTATTTGTGACAATAGTATGATTAATAAAAGTGCCAAAGGTTTCTAACAAGCTACACTTATTTGTAAACCCAGCCTGCAAGACTACTGTCTAGAGCAGTTTCTAAAGAAAAAGCCACCCTTTCTCAAACAACATGAAATTAAGTGGGTTTTATCATTCTTGTTATAATGCTTTACACCTTTCTAAAATATTTCTTAAATGTTGATACAGCTATACCTTAGATCTGCTCATAGGCAGAAATCTGCCTTTTAATCTTCTTCCTATGTAGGCTAAGAAAACAGCAGAGATACATAGTAAATTGGCAGGAACAAGTTGCAAAATCTTCTAGCAGAAAGTCTTATGACACGGCATTAGCATTTATTTTACACTCTTCGTGCCTTTTGATGCTGCAAATCTAATTTGCTTAGGAAAAAAAAAAATCCTGCTTTACTGCAAAAAAATCTCAGTTCCTATTCTTCTCCTGATGTTGCTAAGCCATAAAGGAGTAAGCTTCAATAAACAAGCCCTAGCTAACAAGCCTCTGTTTGTGTGTTATGCAAGCCTAGTAATTAAATGCTGGAGGCTTCTTAAAAATAATACTGCCTCTTTTTTTGATTGGTTGGGGTTTTTTAAGAGTAGCTGGACACAGTAGTGGTACCAGAGGCACAAGCAGCAGCTGCCACACTGATTAGCACACAGCAGCATCTCTAAGGACAGCACAGTGAAGATAAAAGCAGAAGTAAGTAAAACAAAGATGTGCCACCAGTCAGGATTCCCACACAGAAAAAAAAAACCGAATATGAATATTTCAGACACACGATGTGTATGTGGGAGATGGCAGGATGGCGACTCTTGTGTCCTCAGAGCACCACAAAGGACCCCAGCTGTTCATATCCTGGCAGAGAGCTGTAAGGAGAGCAGCAGATCATTCAGAAAACACTGCTACAGGAAGTGGCTGTACCAGCGTTGATTTATAGCAGCACACTTTATTCCAGAAGCACAGGAGCAATGGGCCTTCCAGGAGTCTCAAATTTACCTGGACCCAATTACTCTAGAAAAACACTGCAACTGGCACATTACCAAGTGCTACTGTATTGAAACACAAGGCCAACAGCAGAAGTTACTGAGTAGCATATTGGAAAAATCTTCAGGACAACCAGCTGCCCCAAACAAAATTAACAAGAGACTAAGGGATCATCAGCCTACAAAAACACTACTGGATTATTTAGCCTAGAAAGGGACCTTTGGATACTGTCCACTCCAAACCTCTCCCTAGAAGCAGTTTACTCCAAGCAATCCAGTTTATATGCCCTGCTTTTTGAGACTGACAATTCCATGACCAGTCTGGACAACTGCCCTTGGAGTAGACTGATAGTGACTATTTTTTTCCCCTTGTCATGACTTGATGTTCTGAAAAGCAACAAATCAAACTAAGTCCTCATTGACTCATGCATACAAGAACTAACATGCCAACAATCAAGAAGTGCCCTCAGGACAGCACTTTCAAACATCTGAGCAGCAGTATTTTTCCATGAAGAGTTTTTTACTCACACCTGTTTGCTACATACATTTAGTACAGCAATGCAAATTAATCACCTTTAAGTGCTAATTCTGGGATAAACATTGGTAAGTGAAGACAGATATTTTCCTCTGGTAATCTTCTCTATTATGTTATACATCAGCTCCCTCATCAAGGACACTCCTTAGTACAGAAATGGGGTGTGACTATTCCTACTTCTCCATAGGTTTCTACAGCACAAACACACATTTGTTGGGGACAGTGAATTCAGCCATTCTAAACCAGAAGAGGATTTCAAGATTGATTTTTAACTCTTAGTCACCAGAGGCAAGAGAAGAAGAGAACATTTTTCTGCCAAAGGAATGTGAAAAAACACAACAGGTGGCACCTGAACTCCAAAAGTTGTTGCTTTGCCTATTGTGCACATGGTCTACAGAGAATTCAGCTTGCTTGGACATAAGCACCCAAGGAACAAGAGCTCCAGATTGGCCACACAATGAGATAGTTCAGGGACTTCAAGTGTTCCAGAAATAATATGGCTTGCTCTTAAATTGTAGAGAATGTTATTTTGTCCTAGTTCAAGAGTAGTGTGGCTTTCACAGTAGTAGATAAGCTGCTTTCTGGAGTGTGAGCCTTAGCTACTTTTCAGCAGAATTGTGACTGGTTTTAACATGAGAGTATTCTTTTATCAGGCATCCTAACATTGTTGTAACTGTTGTGTTATCTAACACAAAGCTTTCAAATTAGACATTTTTCTGGCATCACAAACTTAGAAATATGTAATAGACAGCATCATTAAAGTCCACTGTGCTCTGCAACCACAATAAAGGCATAAATTACTAATAGTCAAGAGGAAAGATTTCTTTGTCTTGTCAATACAAATACCACATCTTTACATGATCATGGCAAATGAATTGCTGTCTTTTAGGAAAAATACTGACAAACTTGATTCAGTTCATCATAGAGGCAAGCGGAGAGAATATTTAAATCTTTCCTTGTCTATTCCACCCCAAAAATGTCCTGTAGAAACTGCAAGGTCAGCATTACAGTATTACCTGATTCATAATCAAAGTATAATATTAAACAAAACCCACCCAATAGCATAAAAATTTACAGTTTGATTGCACCTAAAGCTCTTCATGGCCAAGGTACTTGATCTTCCCTGCAGAACTGTTCCAAGTGCCACTTGAATATTTCAGAGGATCAGGACTACATGAACCCTACGAATGCAGCAGTATGCTCACAACACAGCCCCTGGGCAGTGTGCACTCAGTGAGGTCTCAGAAGCCTCACACAAAGCATCTCTTCTTTGGTGGCACCAGGGGGAGCGTGGCCCCCTCCAGCCCAGAACAGCCAGGCAGTGCAGAGGCAAGAACAGAGGACAAGGCAAGGCTGAAGCAGTGTGACATAGGATTAACACAGTCAGTATCAGTGCAGAAGTACCAGTGCTTACAGAACAACAGGCTAACAGCACATCACTGGTTCAGAAAGGGGCAGGGAGAGATTATAATAGGAATATTCTAATAGAACAACAAGAGAAGGCATTGGAGCCAACTGTTTGTTTATTTTTATCTCCACCTCTTCAGCCCAAGAAACAGTTTACACAACATGGTTCAAAGCTCACATCTAACAGTTCCTTGAGGTTAAAAAAAGTAAAAAAAAACAAAACAACCCTCTAAAAAATCTATTAACACAAGTGGAAGCTCTCTCCTCTGTTATCTCTGAGTAGGCAAGGACGAATTTTCTTCCTATTCTGTACATTAAGCATCCTTAAAGCAATCAAGATACTGACATTAACTCATCTGTTCACAGAAAAACAAGTCTTGGGAAATCCAACCACTTCTCAAAAAAGCAGCAGTGTCTAGAAGAACCTGTGACAACTGCAGTTACTTTAAAACATTACTCGATCCCCTTCAGTTTAAGAGTCTTAGTGCATCTGCTGAAGAGCTCATTCTGAGTAAATGTCCAGACAAGACACTTAATGCTGTGCTAAGATGCCTCCTCTCCCCTAATGCTTTTTACTTGTTTGTGCACAGTTTACTTTCCAGCAAGATTTACTCTCCTCTGACAGGACAAGAAGCAATCCATTAGGCAGTCAGTCATTCTATTTAATTTCCATCTGTCATTTTACCCTCAGGTTTAATGACACCATGTTGAACTTCATATGCTAAGTGTCATAAGCTGTAAAAAAAACCCGAAAACAAAACCAAACAAAAACCACACCCCAAATCTTCTGAAAGTTTATTTGGGGGAGTGGGGTAGGGGAGTGAGGTCGGGGAGGTAGTTTCTTTTGGTTACTCTTCATCCTGCTTTGAAATAAACTGCTAGACAGACCCCATGTCAGAGAATAAACTCTTTCTGGCAGTCTTTCATCTTTAAGAAATTAGAAGTAATTACCTGCTTCATCTATGTTAAGAGATAAGAATTGAGCCACTGACCTGATAACTCTGCATTTATTCTAAAATAGGTAACACACAGCCCTATGCACAATAGGAGCTTTGTGATGCTAGTGAAAGATGCTCTTCAGATCAAGAAAGGAAGGTTACACCAGCCACAGGCTGCCCACATGAAGCACAGAATCTACAACTCAAGCCATAGGAGTTACTAATCAACTGTTTTAATTTAGACTTCTGAAGATCTCTACTTGGCCACAGGACTAATCAAACCATGCCACCTCCAATGCAAGATATCTAAACCTAAACTCATCAGCTATTTCAGCCTTCCCTTGTCTTATGTGTTTAGATTACAATTTCTGCAGGTTAACTAAGGCCCCCTGCACAATGTTGTGTCATTCTTGGATGGTCCCTTGAAACCGAGCACTTCAAGGCAATTGTTTATAAACATCGTAGTAAACTGCTTTTTCTCCACCCTCTCCTCAACCTAAACAGTTAAACTGCTCAGAACACAGTTTACAAACAGGACTGGTTTACCTAATACCAAGATTCAAAGACTATGACACGTATTTCAAACCAGACCACACTTTCACATCCCTTTTTACTTCACGTGCATTAACACACCAGAGCTGCACAACACTTAAAGGAAAAAGCTCTTGACAGTTCACTAGAAAGAAACTTTGCTACAGTTCATCCAAGTACATAAAAAAAAAACAAAAACAGAAGCTTCACTAAGTCTACCTGTTTTCCCATAAATATTCTGCTGCTGTAATAGAAGATTCTGAGACCCTCCAAAGGCTTTAATTGGAATTGCTGCTAGTTCTTCCATTCAGTTTGAGATTTAAAACTGAAATAAAGCCCTAAGCTCAAAATTGCTGAGATCAGCCCTTGTTCTCTTGCTGTGCAGCTGATATCTTTGGACATTTCTTTTCATTGCTATCCTGCCACTGAAAGCAGCCATTCTCTGGATTTTAAAACAGGATTCTAGAAACCCTTAGCCCAATAGCTTGACAGAGGAGCTTTGTTAAACCCTTCAGATACCTACTTTTAAAGGAAAATCTGGGTATTCAACCTATTATAAAGACTTAAATATGATGTCATCAAAAGCGAGCACAGAAAGAACAAGGTTTTGCAACAGTATTTTAGTGATCCTCATTTATCAGAATATGAATTAGAAGCTTTGAAGTGTTTGGTTTTGTGATATGCCCACAAGAATGCAGTCACAGAAATTCCCTGGATCACAAAACTAATTAACAATCTCACTGAGCTATGAACTGTAAGAGCTCCTCATCCATTCTGAGGTTACCCAGAAAACATTTAAGTACTGAAATTCCATTAGCTTTCAATGGACTGTAAATGCTCCAACTGGTAATTCAACTAAAAAAAAAAAAAAAAATCTGAGATTAAGTGGCATATTTAATGCCACTGAAAATTTTAAGATATGCAGGCTGAAAAATTATAAATACAATTCTGTTCTCTTTTACTGTGTTAATATCTTACCTCTTGGCATATATCCAGTTAATGGTTTCCAAGCTAAACAGAGATCATGATGTGTTTGGTAGAAGTTCCTGCTTGGGATATCCTCATATCCTTCTCCCTGTAATGCTGGATGTTTCTACCTTCTCAGTTGTGGTTATAGATTTTTCTGGGCCATGTTTAATTGGATAAAGTAATTAATTGAGCTTGAGATGCCTCACAGAGTGCACTGGGCAGTTTTGCAGTCCCCATTTATATCACCCAATGCTGCCATCACCATCCCCTGTCCCTCAGTCCCCTCTCCCTTGCCCCTGGCTGTTCCAGCCATCTCCTCCTGCAGCAGTCATTCAGCACAGCCCACCGGGCCTGCCAGTCACATCTGCAAGGCCACACACACCTCAGTGCTGATGTGAAAGGAGAAAAACAGTTTGCAACTAAGGCCAAAGAAGGTGGAACTACAGCAGCCAAGCAGTTACTTATCTTGCTGCAGAGACAGGGCGGTTCCCTGTAAGAGCATTAGCTCATTACAGGGCAGACCCTGTTCACGATTCACTCTTGAGACAAGGGGCTGGTGCAGCCACCACCCTGCTGCAGTGTCCGGGCTGAGCACTGGAGTGAAACCCAAACACCAGATCTGCTTTTACTAATCAGGCATTTTCTCTCCCCAAGATCTACTAGTAGACTTGCAGTTGCAAAGATAAGGGCACTGGACAGGAAACTCAGATTGGATTTTGAAAACTTAATACTTTATAATATCAGGATGAAAAGTAAGAATTTAAAGCAAGTAACTGCTTTACTCTGTACACTTGAAGGGATCTAACCTCTTCATATAGGTTAGATTCTTGTTCAAAGTGTCAACAGCCATATCCCCAAATGTTACAGGAAAAAAACACAGAATAAATACATTTACTTGATACACAGAAAGTTCCATTACACCAGTTTCAGTCAATTATCATCAGTCACTAATCCTGCCTAAACCCCCCAGAATTGTGTGTACACTTACAGACATTGGCTGTCACAAATATGCTCTGGCAGGAGCTACATACATATACACTGCTAACTAATGGACACATGAAGCAAGACCAGGACTAGCAAGTTCACTGTGTTACAGCAGTTAAAGGTCAAATCAGAACCTGAAGCCAGGTCATTATTATTCGGCATCTCCTACAAAGCTGGGGAAATGATAGGCACAGATTGAGGAACTGCTTTAATTCAGAATTGTATTTCACCAAATGAATCAGACTGGAGTATTAGCTTCCATAATAAGAAAGACTGCAGATGGTGAGATGAATTTGTCTTGCAGGAGAGTCCCTAAGACTTGCTCATCTGGAAAATATCACAGGCAGTATAAAAGCAGTATTTTTAATAGAGCTGTGATCAGGAGTCCTCTCCACATGCAGGAAGAGGGCCCAGAAATGACACTAAAATATTGTACCAGTATCAATAGCATCAGACATCCAACCACTGGATACCAGCAATCAGCATTAAGAATCCCTACTAGTGAACCTGGTCAACATACCATATCTTACTTTCTACTATTCCACACATTTGCATGCAAAGCCATCTCCAGCTCTTCACTTAGACTAAAAATGTTTAGTAAGACGAAGTGATTTTTAGAAGAGTGGACATAGTACACAAAATATTTTCTGGCACCTGCAGTTAGACAGAACAAGAACAGCAGACTCCTAGGTGCACTGCTCCTTTAACTGATCGTTGTCCTTGCAACCTACAAAGTCTAGAACATTGCTCTTTCCAACAGGTTATCTCTAGACTTGGATAACTCAGTCTTTTAAGGCTCTATTCTGATCTGGTCACAATAGTGATCCATTTTAAGTACAAAGTACCTGCATATATTACCATTCCCCACAACCCCCTCCATCCTTGCCAAGCACAGCCCAGTTCTTACAGGTTTTCAGAGATGCATCAGTGCAGCCTGGAAAGCAAATCTGACAGCACTTAATTTACATTTACTTACTAGAGAAATTCTTAAATATATGCTCTTTCATCATAAATACAGGACCATTCTAGATTACTCATTACAAATAGACAGACATTACCTTACACATTAGCAGTAATCTCAAGCCAATAACCTTGCTAAGAATAATCCTGATGTCTAAGGAAAACTGGAACTAAATCCTGTCCAAGTCTGTAGCAAGGTTGCAGCCTTCAAAGATTTAGTAATAGGAAAGAATCACTCTGGTCAGTTGGAGCATCAGAAGAGCAACAGTTTAAAGCAACCCTTTAAAACTGAGCTCAGATCTAATGCTGAAGTGAAATATAAGCAAATACATATCCCTATTCCTAAGGAACTTAGATTGTCTGGATTTGTTTGTTTGGGAATTATTGGGGGGATTTTCTGTTTGTTTGGTTTTGGTGGGTTATTTTTAGAATTCCATCAGAGTGAAAGAAAAATAGCCAAGTAACTTGTTTCTGAGCAATAGCTCTGAGAAGAAAAAGGACATCCCTCAAACAATGCTTTCANTCGGGGTTAATTTGGGGAAGTTTGGGAAAATCTCGGAACTTTGGGATAAAGGCGTTAAAATTCCCCCCCCCAAAAAAAAAAAAAAAATTATATACATCTATATTTAAGTAACTAAGGTTTCAATGTCATGCTAAAAAGCTAATGCTCTTAACAGCCAGGTATCCAGAGTATGAAAAGACTGTCATTGCATGTAGGCAATACAGTTATAATAATGAGGCCATTGTTGCACAGATAGCATGCAAGCATCATAGTTACATAGAATTCTATGGGGAAAAAAGTAAGAAATTACTCTCCATATTACATGGTGCAGAGCATATGTAGCACCAAGTAGAATATACTCTTTATTTCAGCAAGATAGTGTTACCTGAAGTGTAAGTTGTAAGACAGTAGTGCTACAGCTATTACACTTCTTCTGTAGGGAGGTATCTAGCCAGACCTCTCCAAGAAAGCCTCCAAGTCTAATATTAACACCCAGAAGACATATTGCAGACAGACTACAGAAGAGAGGGATCTACCACGTTGCTCTTACCCTGCAAGATCTTGCTAGAAAACCTGACAGAAATCTTCTGCAAGCACAAAGACTGAGTTAATACCATTAATCAGTATTACTATACTAAGAGTTTGTCACTGTGGTGATAACAGTCTAGTTGCCTAATTGCTTAAGGTGAATTATGACATCACTGCTCACATTAGTTAATTTGGCTCGTACCAGAAAAGTGACACTCAGGCAGCAGTTGTTCAATAGCCTCAATCCCATTGACTTGCAAAGTGTATTTCAACTATACTTCCTCTGAACGCTCACCCATGCAGAAACACGTTCATCTTTGATACACAGCATACACGAAGTGCACCAAACCACTAAGAAACAGTGACAAGCTTCAGATAGTTAATCTCATTCCAAATTTTAACTGGATCTCCAGGAGCCTAGCAAATACAACAGCCAAGTCAAACAGATCACACAATCAGTGTCTTAAGTGGCACACTAGAGCTCAAAATAACCAAAATCTTATGTCAGTACCAGGTTACAACATGGTCTCAGTTACTCGAGTGAAAAACCTGCAGCTGCATAATCCACAAGAAAGATGCCACTACCATTGATTTTGCAAATGCCAACAAACACCGCGTCAACCAGAAATGTGCTACAGAGTTGCAGAAGCTCTCACTACTGTTACCCAGTCCTGGGGCTGTCAGACCCAACCCACTGGTTTCACAAATACTGCACCAGACACTGCAGACAGGCCACAAGCTGATCTGGTTGCTCCCCCAAAGGATGTAGCTCCTAGATAATGACTCCCTAGTGAACTGGATGTCTGGGATAAATCAGTAGTCCAAACATTATTCAGTTTGGCTTAGATAATACCAGCAGAAGCAACTGTCTCTGCCCATCCAGTTACATTCCTTGCTCACAAACTGCAGTTAATGCTTCATGCTCGCATCTTCATTTGGGGAAATGTAAGTCACTGTTCAAACCACATTTGATGCTGATAGGGAAGTAATAAACCCCCATCCTGAGCTTACTCTTAAATATAGAATCCCAGCTCCCTAGGGGCACTCAGGGATCATCTGCCTATAGCCTATGAAAGTACTCCCAGTATTTTAAGCACTTCACTGAGGGGTTCACAGACGTGTGCTGGGAGTCACTAAGCTCCCTCAATCAGGCAACATCACACAAGTGCCAAGCACCGAACCTTTCCCTTCATCTTTCAATCAATGCATTTATATCACACAAAGCAATTAATAGTGACATTTAGTACCCATAATTCAGCTGCTGTGTTAAGTCACCTTTAAACAGATTTTTTTTACTCCAGTTTCCCCAATCAGAGGGAATACCATGCCAAGGTATTCTGCACATGCAAGAAGCTGCCTTTCTAATGGACTAGGAGCAGATGTTTTCGATAACAGAGAGTTTTCCAGACTACTGTATTCACATACCTTATACCAAAGCCAAAACCAGTATTTCTATCTTCAAATGGGAACTGGATTATTACACCACTACAGGGGTCTTAGGCAATTTCAGTATCCCTATACTTAAGAAGACTAAAAAGCTGTGGAAAGCTTTACTTATGGGAGAAGTATTATCCTTGGTCTCTCTCATGGAGAATGCTCTGCCTACCACTATAAAAGCATTTACAGCCGAATGTGTGCTCTCCAGCACAGCCTCCAGAGAGGCAGAATGAAGAGTGGCACAACAGAACACGTTTGGTAACTCTGAGTTTGGGTGGCAGACTACTAACTCAGAACCACTTGACTTCAACACCGAGAATTAGGACACATTTAGTTCAGGACACTTCCCTTTATGACCTAGCAAATGACAGGTCACATGAACATACAGAACCAGTGCCAGAATATAAACTGTGCATTTATTCTTGTGTGCTCCTGGAGACATTTCCTGTCTCTGCAGAGCACTGTACCAGAATAAAAAATTTACTATTCTGATACACAGCGAGCTCATCTCTTGTGCCTTTCCTGGGAAATCAGCACAACAGGGTTTCCATACACTAAAGCATGCAGCACAGGGAACAAGCTGGAGATGCTGGGGGTCTGTGTGTAGCTGCAGGGTTGCAACCTCACTGTGTTTAGAGATGTATCTACAGGCTCTTTGGGACAGACTGGCAAGGCAGGAGAGTTGTCTTTCCCATGAGAAAAGCTGGAGTACACAAAGCTCTGCCTGGAGATGATAATGAGCCAGTTTATGGCTCAGGAGTAGCAGTCAGCAGGAGGACTGGACTAGACAGTCTTCACAAGTGTCTTCCAGCCCCAGCAATTCTAAGTCAAGTCTGTACCCAGCAATGCAGTTGCTACAAATCTTATCTGGGAAGGCCTATTTTTCAACTTGCACAAGTAGTATAGTAGAGCTAGAAAACTTAAAGCAAATCCATCATGATTAACACTTAAATACAAACCTTATCTAATACTTATTTACAAGAGTATAACAGGTTCGTGTTCTTCTATGGCCCCTGTTATACTGTTATACTAAATGATATCAGAAGATGGTTGTGAATACTTAAGGAAAGGAGATGGACAAGAACACTGCTTGATCCCTGTTTCACAAGCTAAATGAAGATAAGGATGCACAGTATCACCACCAATTGGTCTGCCTAATTATTTTTAAGTAGTTTCCTTCTATTAAAACTTTAGAACAGATTCAACCAATAAAGCCTACTTTTAATTTTGCCTTATAAGACAAAGTTAAAAGTAAATTTCCAATGCCTGCAGAATTGTTTAAAAAATCAAATTGATTTCTAAACTGTGTTTTGAAACATGATAAAGTGGAAAGAAAGATAGGAATGTCTGCTTGAAACTGGTGCTGTCTTTTGAAACACCATTTCCTCAAATTTCTTGGCTAGTCTATTTTATGGCATGGTAGATAAAAGCAGAAAGCTGCCATAAAAATCAGTGAGACTTCTGGGTGAGTACATTAATGAGAATTCCTTACCTACCCAAAATGAGATCTCACAGTAAGCCAAGAACACTAAATAGCAGAAGAACACCATCATGGAGAGGAGTTTCTTACTGCAGCAGCAGTTTGGTGGGAAGGTTGTATCACAGATCACTACATACTTTACAATTAATTGATTTTAATCAGGGAGCAGCTTCCCCCATTAGCAAAACCACCTATTTTCTGGAAAGCAGAGGTAACTGGCATGCAACTCGATCTAAAACTACTTCACTTGTCAAATGCCTGCTTTAGAGCGACGCCCAAGACAGCGTCCTCTGGAGCAGGGCACCACTAACCGTATAAAACACCTAAAAAAAAAAAGCCACTTTAGTTTGTGTTCTGCAGCATGAAGTCCAGAGTTCAGGTAGCTCCTACAAATAATCTTTTAAAGTGCTTTGTCATGTTAAGTATAATCCTGTAATGCAGTACTCTATAATAGTCTTGTCTATAAAGTGGGATTCTTTTCTCTGTTAAACCTGTGATTCAAACCATCAGCTAAAAAAAAAAGTCATCACTAATAAATCTAAATTGGAAACATTCTTTAATATGTCCATCTACCATGCCCAAAATAGGGGCTAAGTCTAGGTCTTTAGCAGTCTTCTGAAGAATAATCTTTCACTACAGGTAAAAATATATACAGCAAGAGCCAGAAACCAGAGAAATCACATCATCTGCTTAACTCAGCATGTTCTCAGCTTTCCAGTTCCATGCTTTGACTTCAGATTAGTTTTGACACATTCCAATTTAAGAAGAACATATTAAAAACTCCAGTTTCACTGCATTATTAGTGGCCTAAAACATTTCACACTAATCACTTCAACTGACAGCAACACTAATTCACAAAGTAACAGCTGACAAGATTAAGACTTGAACAAATGCTTATAATCCCAGAACTGATTTTTTCGGTCTTTGACTTGTGATCCAGCAAAGATTCCCAGTCAGGACTGCATTTCCATTAAGTCTCATATTCAGTGTAATCAACCATTATTCCTTTGTCAACAGCTTCAGCAAGGAAGTCTGTGGGCTCAAGGTTCTATAGAAAACAGCTGAAGTTTTAAGCAAGCACTCTGTTACTCTAAAGATTCAAGTAGCTACTTATGCACAGTCTAAATAACATTTTCACATTACACGACTCCATGACTTTTCTTCTGACAGGTCTTGAAAAGCACATTTGCACATCTCAAGCACAAGAGACAAAACAGATCCTCTAACATTACTATTAAAGCAGTATTTGGAAGAACATGAAGAGATAAAACATGAGTTATACAGACTTATCTTGCTTAAATGACAAGACAACTTGATATTTCTGGGGCAGGCATGGAGGAAACTTGGTTAGTCCTGTTTAATGGGCTAAAAGAGCTACCAACAAAATGATTGTTCCTTAGCAGCTATTAACAGGGACTTTTTAAATACATTTCTTTAGCCTGTTGTCAAGAGGCAAGCATCAACTGTATCATACAACAAAAGCCACAAAATTATCACCATTAGGAGAGTCAAACAGCCAAGACTGTTTGCTGACCTTGCTACTCCAATAGCAGGCAACAAGCAGTGGAACCTTATCACCACTGCTTGACAGTGATGCAGAACAGTCAGCAGAGACATGGGGCTCAAAGGTGGATGAAGAGAGAAAACCTAAAAACTGCAGGTTTTTATCAGCAGGGTAGTATTTCCAACTCAAGACAGAACGAGTTTGAGAATACAAATTGCTCTATGGCATGGCTGATAATTAGGATCAGCACCTCTCCTAAGTCAGTCACACAAAGTTACTTGAAGTCTGGCACACAGGGAGTGAAAAGCAGCAGCACCTACATTTATCTGTTTCTGTGGCCTCCCCAGCCACTGGGTCTCAGTCAAACCCCCAGACACCACTACTGCAATCCCGAGTTTCTTGCTATAGCAACAGGCACACTGGGGCACTTGCACTCCCATGGGTGCTTAGTGCCTGCACAGCTGTCAGGAGAAACAGGCTCCTTCAGTACCCCTGCTAAGAGAGGCTATTAATTCACATGAATTCATTGTGCAATAGAAAGCAATTCATTTAATCAGTCACATGGAGCTTGAATCTAGTCAGTAAGAAATGATTGGGTTAACATTCAATTATCCACTGCATGGAAAGTGAACAGGTTGACAGGACAAGAACAAACTATGAACCAGATTCCCAAATCATGATGCCAGGGCTTGTTCTGCTGTTTCATGTGGCCATGCTCTGTTCACAGGGCAGTTTTGCTACATGTGAACTTTGGACCCCAATACTTCCTAGAGAAGCAAGTGATTTTATCCAGTATTTGGTCAAACCACAGTAGGTGCTCAATCAACTAAGCAGCTGAAAAAACTCAGAGCCCAAATGAGGCATTAGATCACAGACACTATAAACCATCCAGGATTTCAGTGTACACATCCAGGTTGTCCAGGCAGTGTCCCAGCATTACTGACTTGATTTGATCAAAATGCCTCAACTACTCTTCTACCCAAATTTCCAGTACCACTGCACTGACAATTAGAGACAAGTTTGAGAGTTTTAAAGGATGGCCAAGAAAGGATATTGTCTGGTCAAATTAAGCTTTCACTAAGAGCTTTTGTAAAGCATTCCAGCTAAATCTTTAGACTAGAAATTCCTCTGTTATGTATATACATAACACTAGCAAAAACAGGTCAGCTTCACTTTCTTCCAGGCATCCAAAACAGAATCAAGTTGGCTTACTCCAAAAGAAGAGAAAATAAACAATTTACTACTTAAAGTCTAACATAGGAAATTTGTTTACAGGACTAGTCTGAAGGCTATTCTATTCCTAAATGAAGTATTTAATAGAAGAAATTAATGCAAAATATTTCACCATGATAAGTTGGTACTATCTGATCATAAGCAAAAATCTGAGTAGTTAAAATTATTCCAGCAAGTTTGCTATATGTGAATAAATGCAAAGATGCTATTGTCAAGTAAGATTGAGCTGTTGCTATTAAATTCTCTGTAATAAAATTATTTTCAGCCTTCAAGCAAATCACTTCTAAGAACCACAAGTCTGGTTCCCAGTTGTTAGTTTCTATTCTCACTTCGACAGCTTTAATTGGGTGGGGGGCTGGAGTTTAAAACATTTAAAAAATAAAAGAGACAGCTTTTCCTGAAAATCGTATACCTCTGGGGATGAGAACAGACAGACACTTCCCAGTCCCTCAGAAGAGACACGAGGATCTTGCAACTAGAGAAGTAACGTCGGAACAATTGAAAAAAAAAAAAAAGGGCAAAAGCCAAAACTACTTTGACTGCACTGTAGCTTTGAAAATGGCAAGGCTGCTCCTCGTGCAAGTGCAGTCTCCCTGTTCCCTTACACCGTGAAAATACCTAGGCATAGTCAAGGCTAAGTCTCCTGTTCTCAGAACAGAATCGTTTCAACAGGGCTCCAGCAGAATGACCGAGTTAGGCCTCCAGCAGCTGTTCAGGAAACATGACTGGGCTGCTTTGTCTCACCTCACTGCCTGCCCTTCTCCAGGTAAGGTCACGCTCAGGCACCACCCTTCTCTTCCTACACGATCTACACCGGGAAGGCTGCAGGGAGGATAAAGACGGGCACACCGAGAACCTACTCGGATAAAACAAGATCCCCCAGGAACTTCTGGCTCAGCTGAGACCGACAGCATCCCACCCCTCTGTTTATCCCGCACAGAGGAAACGTTATCACTTATCCGAGGGCACCCAGGGAAGGCAGGGCAGCCTGTACCAACGCTCAAGGCCAGCTCCTCCTCGCCCTTTCCCTCCCCCAGGTCCCACTTGTAGATAGGAGCCGCGGCGATCCCCGGCTCCACCTCAGGAGCGGCCGAACCCAGGAGCGGGGCCTCTCGCCTCCCGGCGCGGCTCCCGCGCAGGCCCGACGGTCACCGGCTGCCCCCGCTCGCCCCTCGCCCACCGCCGGCGCTCTCCCACGGCCGAGAAAGCCCCGGTAGAAGCCGCCGGGCTCTCCTCGCCCCACGAACCCGGGAGAGAGGGGCTGCCCCGCACCGCCTGTGACANGGTGTGAGGGGCCGGTGCCGCCGGCGCAGCCGCCGGGAGAGCGGGACGGGGCTGCGCACCCCGCTGCCGCCTCCGCCTGTGCCCCCCGAGCTTTGTGCCCGCCGGGAGGCTGAGCCCGTAAGCCCCGCAGGCTCGGTTTGACCCAAAAGAGGCACCCAATCAATTAGGTTGGAAAAAACCTCTGGATTATCGAGTCCAATCTATGACTAAATACCGCTGTGTCAACCACTGAGTACCACGTTCAGTCTTTCCTTAAANGCCGGCGCTCTCCCACGGCCGAGAAAGCCCCGGTAGAAGCCGCCGGGCTCTCCTCGCCCCACGAACCCCGGAGAGGGGGGCTGCCCCGCACCGCCTGTGACACCTCCCTTCCTTCCCTCCCTCCCCACAGAGCGCGGAGACCCGGCGACTCCCGCCCGCCCTCACCGAGGGCGCGCGGCCGGGACGGCTGAGGCCCCACAAGCCCGGTATTGGAGCATCCCGGGGTCGCTGCTCGCTCTCACCTGGGGGCTAAGGCCCGGCTCCGCTCAGCGGCTCCAGCCCGGCTCCCGTCTCGGCTGTGCCCCCCGGCCCCGCTGCTCCCGCTGCTGCCGCGNCAATTAGGTTGGAAAAAACCTCTGGATTATCGAGTCCAATCTATGACTAAATACCGCTGTGTCAACCACTGAGTACCACGTTCAGTCTTTCCTTAAACACCTCCAGAGACGGTGAGTTCACCACCTACCTGGGCAGCCCGTCCCAATGTCTAATCGCCCTTTCTGTAAAGAATTTCGCCCCGCTGTCCCGCCCAAACCTCACCTGGCGCACTTGAGGCTGCGCCCTCCTCATCCCGTCCCTGGCTGCCCGGGAGAAGAGGCCGAGCCTCACCTGGCTACAGCCTCCATTCAGGGGGCTGCAGAGGGCGAGAAGTTCCCCTCGAGGCTCCTTTTCTCCAGGCTAAACCCCCAGCTCCCTCACCCGCTCCTCGTAGCACTTTGTGCTCCAGACCCTCCACCAGCTGTTGCCCTTCTCTGGATTCACTGCAGCACCTCAGTGTCCTCCCTGAACTGAGGGACGGAACAGGGCGCAGGGTTTGAGGTGTGGCCTCACCAGTGCTGAGCGCGGGGGGAAGAAAAGAAGTTAGGAAGAGCTCTGTCTTAACTATACCACATATTTTAGTGCAAATTCTACCAATGGATGCAGAAATTAAGTCTGAAGTCAGAATGCAAAGGAATGGAAACGTCTCTGATTTGATTTATAAGGGTTGGGAGTGCTGAGTGCTTTATTAAATCATTGAGCTGCAATACTGTCACGTGTGTGCAGCACAGAGCAGTTTTCACTGCTCAGGGAAAGAAAATAATGGCTATTGTTATATTTACT
Organism: Notiomystis cincta; assembly: GCA_013398075.1. NCBI lineage: Eukaryota > Metazoa > Chordata > Aves > Passeriformes > Notiomystidae > Notiomystis > Notiomystis cincta. The sequence continues at coordinate 213,787 of VZRX01003279.1, read as the reverse complement.
GTGATTATTTCCTCAAGCCTTTATCAGTTCCCAAATCCAAATTCTCTCTGGCCATCTCCAATGTTACTAATCACATGGTCAGGCACAGCTATCTTGCCAGTTACGAAAGAAAATATACCTTTTCTCATTGCTTTAATTTGCTCAATTTTTCTAGGCTTCAATGTTCACCTATTTGAATTCCAGTCACTAAATTTAAGAGTGAATATGTTAGGTAAAACTATTCCTTTTATAAAAATATGCTTTCCATGATAACACCCACTTTGGGAAATGATAGAAATCATGATTACCACTGATCTCCAGGGGTTCAGCTCCTCTGGGACAGAAGTAACACATTAAATAACTGTTAACTCCTGCTTTCACACTGGGCTTCTATGTGGCCTCCTGCAGAAGAGAAAGGGAAGGAAATAATTATGTTCTAGCTCTATCCACTGATGGCTGGGTGAAATTGCATATTCAGCTTGGAGAGCATAAAAAAGGCCTGTCGCTCAAAATAAATGCAAAAAAAAATTCATCCTCCAAAAAGTGATAGGTGAAACAATGGCCTATTGCCAAAGCTAAATAACATGGAGGAGGAATTTGAAAGAGATTTACTAAAATCTGTAATTTCAGGGTTGGGAAAAAGTGCCAGGAATTGGAAAAAAGAACTTGCAGAGGCAGAAAAAAAAAGTAGTTGTGGCTCTGAGAAACAGCTGAGTACTTCAGGACCGCATAAAAAGGAAGTATCTTGTGAATTTTCCCTCTTTTCAAGGAAACAACATTTTCTATGTTGTTTGCAAGTAAATAGGATTTACATCATCCTTGCATCATCATCAATTTCTCTTCCTAACTCAAACTGCAAACCACCAGATTTTTAGTTAACTCCTGAGGAGGAAAAGTGAAATTATGAAATTAACCTGATTGCAGCAATTCTTTCCCTCTGCCTTATAGATTGTATCAGAACTGCATCAATATTCATCCTGCACTAGAAACTGGCAGACTGAGAGCTATTTGCTATTTGATGCCATCCACGCAGAGAAAGAACAAGCAGAGAAAAAATATTGCCAAATGTGAAGGAATCCTGTTTTATAGCTAACACTTAAATTAGCCTATTCGTGGTATTTCTAGGATTAAACAGGAATGGGTTTTAATATAGATTTTGTACATTTGTATGTAGTCCTAAAAACAAATTAACAAACCCAAGAAGACCCAAGCAAATATTAATTAGATCTGTTTACTAACTGTGTATCTCCATGGCCACCTCTCATGCCATGCAGGCAGTGTGCTGGATTGTTGCTCTGATGTGAGGATTCATAGAAGATAAACATTTTCAGCAAATTGTATTTAGGATTAAAAATTACCACGAAGCAGGGAAGCTGAGTCTTTTCAAACTGAACACAATACAACTCTCCTGCACGTACCACAGTGCTGACATTTCCCCTTTCCCCTTGCAAAAAAGAGGGTCGAGAAATGAACCACATCTACCCTGCTTCTGAAAATTGTTTAGGGGAAACCTACTTCTTTGTAGTAATCCACTCATGACAAAGAACATTTGTGTGATGCCACATTTTGAATTATTATGCATGTTGCCTGGTATAATCTCCATGGTTACAGATATATTTTTTGCTTCAGTACTTTAGGAAGAAATTTCTATAGAACAATTTAGGGGAGAAAATTCCTTTTCATTGTCATTTCTATTGTATTTATTTTATTCTATGTGCTTTCACTTTCTAAACAAGTAAAATTTCAGTAGGGATTGAAAAATTTGTCTCTGGCTGTTGCTTTATCCTGCCATAACGTGTTTTAAACTGCGAATTCCTGGAGATGGGGACAGTATTTTTTATGCATATATTTAGTTCCTAACCCACTAAGAATGTAACAGGGCACTGTGTGTCACTGCCAGAGTCATAAACAACAGTAAGTGTGGTGGGATGACTGAACAGTAAATATTTTTTCTTTGCAAAGATTAGAACTCATGCTTCCCTTTTGAGCAGTTCTAAGTAGAAATTAGCTGAAGTTAGTTCCAGAAACTGGTGATGAAGAAGATGTAAATTCCAGATATGTAGCTCTTTTCCCACCATTTGCACATCTGGTTCTTCTTTGATAGTGTTTGTANGCTGCAGTAAGAACAATGTAAGGAGCCAGTTCATGAAAAACATTATTTAAGGAACCAGAAGGCCTAGCAGGCTGCAAGTGATGGACAGAAGGAATATCTCCCCCCACCAGTGTTCCTGCAGAGAACATGTAATAGTAGTGCCAGGGGTAAAAAACATGGTATGTACAGTCATGAGGTGCTTGGAAGGAGGATCTTGAACTGGAAGGGAACCAGTACTACCTAGGAAGTCAGTCTGCAGATTTAGTGATGTAATTTGCAATCTTGAGAAATACAAGAAATCAGAGGCAGAGAATGCTGACGTCTGAATGCTGTTGAGGGACTATGGCAGGACAGGTACTTGACCCACAGCTTTTACCCCAGTCTCAGTTTCCAGAGACTGAGACAGGAACTCTTGTCAGTGATAATGACAAAGAAATTAGGGCCAGTGGAGAAAGAAGTGGGCTTGCCTCATGCCCTACACTGAGGCTGTGCCAGTAGCCTAAGAACAGGCTAAAGCAGCAGGGAGGTTTTGTCCCTCTCTAAAGGAATTCTTAGCAAGACTTGGCCAGTCCCTTATAGCACCTGTGCAGCACAAAGCTGAAGGTGACCAGATACATAAATTTTTATTAACTTACTTGATCAATCTGAAACCACTCTGATTTTTTTATCCTACTTTTAAAAACCATCTTAAAATCCAAATGAATGTTAGTGTAAGACTGGGAAGAACAGAAGAAAGCTTGGGGAAACAGAAGAATTCTTGGGGAACAGAAAAAACCCCAACTCTGCTGTATTATCTAGAATGCTGTGATGTCTTGTTTATTCCCAAAATCCATAGTCTTTTGTATGTGCAAAGTTGAGCTGCCAGAGTTAGTCTAGGCTCAGATAACTTTTAAGAAGAGGTACATGTACATAGTGTGCACTCAAACAGTTTGTTCTAAATGAAAAATAATGTAGTGAAAGATGATTTTATTTTTGGGCATGGATAGCCTAACAAGAAGTACATTTTACAATTATTTCTCTACTTAAGAGAATGCAGCTGACATCACTGTGATTTATGAAGTTCAGCATTCAAAACCCACAAAGCAATAAACTAAAATATATCTGAAACGAGCAACAGTAAATGAAATATGACTCTGGTTTTGGTCTTGTAGGAGATTATGGTGTTTTGACTGTACCATTCATTTTATTTTTGTTACAAACACCCGGAAGTCACCACACTAAAATAAAGTTCACTGTCAAGTAACCTTTCGATTTCAGATACAGCTGGGATTTGTCAGGATCATATCACAAGGTCATTTTTAAGGAGATTCTCACTGACATTTTGTGAGGTAAGGGATTTCACATTCCAGTTTTACAAGTGTTACACTTCTGATCGTCATGATTATCAACACCATGACAGATTTAGGGCCTGATCTTGGAACTTCTACAGAAGGAGCTAAGTTTATTGTAAATAACTTGATAGCCAAGAATCAAAAGAAAATAAAGGGTCTACAAAGAGTTAGAAGAGGTCATTCCATGGCCCAAAGCCAAGATCAGTTACACATATATAATTTTTGGCATGCAATTTTTTAAAATACAGTTAAGATTGTGGTATTATCATACCAGTTTGTTTAAAATACTGGACTACTTTATCATAAGAAAAAATCCCCAACAACATTTACCTTAAATGTCACTTTCTGTAGATTAAGCATATTAATTAGTTGCATACTGGACAGAGCCAGTATGGGGTTTTTTTTCCTTTTTTGCATCCGTATGATAAATATTTGTATCGTATATTGCAAACCTGCACCTGTACTACTGCTGAATCAGTGTGTGTCTGCAATGCAAATGTTGAACAAATTAATGCAAGAAGTTCCATCTATTCAGAATAAAACCCTAAAATTTACAGTGAGGACTAAACCTATGTCTGCATCTTCTAAAAGTCCTTGAGAACTATGATTGCCTTTAATCATACAAAACACCTTTGTGTAGTTTTGAGATCTTTAGTAAGAAGCTTTACACAACCTTTCAGAGAACAATAAATCAAACTTTGACTTTTCAAAATTGCTTTGCTGCACTCAGGCATGAATTTCATCTTAAAGCTGGATTTCTTGAAGGGCAACAACAGACCTTTAGCCTATTTTTCCTGATCAGATTTTCAGTAGCAGAAAATGAATTGGTTTGATCTGGCTCACACAACTACAGTTATTCTCCTTAGAAATCCTGCCATTTTTTTAGGCTTTCCATTTTCTATGCAATAGTTCACTAACATTTTAAATGGAATTATAACCATGTCATAAGATGTACAAGGCCTGATTTTCCTCTACTTTTTTCTTCTGTACCAATTCCTGTCTGGGAAAACATCTGCAAAATGCTAAATGTCAATTGATACAGATTTAATCACTAGAGAAATGGTCACATAATGGAGAGGTGGCCCATAATCTTATTTTTCCATTCTCTGGAAGCAGTGCACCATGCATCAAAATTAATGTGGAATCTTCCTTCAGCTCCCTCCAAAAAAAAGGAATCCTTCATGCTCATTGGAAAGCAAGAGCACCATGGATTTGGCCATTGTGGCTGCAGATATCCATTGTGTCAGATGCAAAATGCAACAGTCATGTCACGTCCATGCTAGATTCAGCTTGATGTAGTTCTGCCTTTTCAGTTTCCTTTCACAGGGCCTAAGCAATGTGACCACCTGCTGAATCCCTCTTTTTAGCATGTGAAGAATCCTTTGTTTGGATCAGCTGGACTTCTTTGACTTCTTAGCTCAGAAACAGTTTCCTTGTGGCTTTTCTTATACCTCTCCAAGGGGATAATTTGGGAAACTTTCAATTCAGGAAAAGATGGTAAAACTCAATTTCTTTTCCACTTAGCTGATTTGCACTTTCTTATTTTCTTGTGTGTATGTGGAGATAGGTCTAAACTACCATTTCTAAACACAGTCTGAATCACAGCAGAAAGAGTTGCAATCCTATTTTGCTTGCAGTTAAAATGTCCTTAAACTTCAGGACTCATCTTTAATACTTTACTAAAATTGAGCTCATCTTTACAATTCTTATAATTTCTTTCCAGAGACAGCTGTGATTTTACAAAAATGTTCAGTTTCACTAAGCCATAGCTAGGTTTTCTGCCATTAAGGTTTTATGTATCTTATGGAAGTTTCATTTCTTAGTTCTTGTCATGCATACAAGGCAATTAAAAAGTAGAAGCATGTAAAGACTTCAGCATGAAAACAAAAAATCAAAACTTCTGATGGGGAACTACTTTGCAAATAGAAGTAAAAGATTCAATTAGGACTTCTACCTGTCTTAGAAGAATTGATTATCTGCATTAAAAGTCAGGAATCATTGTAATATGATTCCAGAAGGCCTTAGGAGACCTCAGATACAGGAATCTCTTCTAGTTAAAAGCAAATGAGATTTATTCAACAGCTTGATGACAGTGTGGGAAACACTCTGCCTCATCCCTAGAATTTTCCATTTGGTTTAAAGGTGTCCTCATGGGGTGACTCCCCACACAAGTTCCTTATGACATGTAGTTTAACTGTTGGCTTTTGACATAGCTATTGCATGATACAGGTGAAATACCTGATAATTATCAGGCCTGCTTCTCAGAAATGGGTATAAATCAAAAATAATCTTTGCTGTCAGTTCCCCAAAGCCACAAGTGTAAAAACAAGGTGTGATTGCCATGTTTTGTCCTTGGTGACCACATCTACAGCATCAATTTCACCAGCAACTTTCATCTCCGCCCTTCTAAAAGCTTTTAATAAAAGGGCTGCCCCCTTACCACATTAGTTGTTATAAATGCAGCTATCAAAAAGGAAGATACTGCCTGATTTTACAGATCTCAAGGTCACAAATCAGCAATGAAAAAGGCTGTAAAATTTATTTCTCTGAAAAGATGGTTTCCATTTCCCTCAGGCTAATGTAAGTTTCTCTTGGCTATAGAAGAAATAAGGCTTTTTGTGCTTTTCCAGGCAGCTGATGGAGGACCATGCTCACCTATCCCTTTAGAGACTTCTAAAGTGTATAGCCATAATTAATAGGAAGACCAGCCTTTAAAGCTGACCAACAAACCATGTGTCATCTTTTCAAGATGTACATTCCTTCTCCATCTAGCAAATTTTAAAGAAAACAGTCTTGCTGTGTCACAGGTTTGGATCATGGAGAGACTCTAAGGTTGCTGTTAAAAGAAGTGTGAAAACATGCTAGTCCAGATTAGAAAGTGCTGAGCAGCAGACAGAGCTACGATACATTAGAAGGCACCACACTTGTGGCTACTCCCAATCTTATTTTAGATCCACAGAGCTATTTCCTATTTGTATTTTGGTCCATGTGCACTTTTAGCTCTCTGAGAAGCATGCTTTGTGTTCCAGCAGATTTTGAGTCAGTTTTTATTCTTATTGACCAATATTAATTCTAACTCCTTTTTTGTTAATTCCCAACTTTTGGCTGTTCATTTTTCAGGACAGTGTCAATAGCTCGTTGCTCCAGGACATGACTCATTTGTATTCTCAACTCACTAAAGTAGACTTTTCCAGCCTGCCAGAGACACAGCTCCAGTTATTTGGGCAGCCAGAGCTCTCATTCAAACCCTAGGTTTTGAGCTGAACCTTTTTCTCATTTGCTCCTGATGTTTTCCAAATCTACCAAACCAGTCTGCTGGCAGCCTTGTTTTAGCTATATAAAAAATGTTTTAGTTCCAGCTCTTACTCTGTTCCACATACAACCATTTCATTCTAATTCTTCCAAAACGTTGCCACTCTTGTTCTAGCTCCTGTTAATAAAATGCAGTGTTTCCTGGTCTGCATCCTGTTAGTGCTGACACAGTCTCCTCATATCCAGTGTGGGTTCATCCCACCAAGGACAGGAAACGTTCTGCTTTGCTGATTCAAATCCGACCAGAAATAATGTGGACAAAGAAACTTTTAAGAGGGAAAGTTTAGGTAAGAACACGACAGTTGAGAATGTAACAGTCAAAGTTACAAACTCAAAGGGAAGAAGTATCAGAACTGGCTTGAAAGTCCTTGATAAATGGTAACAGTAATAGTAATGAAACAGTCTGAGAATTTAGCTTAATATCACCTTTCTTCTTCATGTGTTTTTCCTTTCTAAGGTTTTTGTTGTGGTTTTTTTGTTTGTTTGTGTTTTGTTGTTTTTTTAAAAATGCATTCTCATCTGTATAACTTGTTATTTACACTGGCTTGAGCATAGACCAGTTTCAATTTATATTATTTAACAAAAGTCTTACAAGGTTTTCTTGAATTTAATGTTGTTAATAATAACTTTGTGTAGAACCACCTCATGAGGCTGACAGCTTTAAATCTACCATTTAAGCTGCAATTTGTGACCAATTGTCTAAAAAGACAACCAATCCATTACTAAACAGTTAAAACAATAAACTATGTGATTAACTGTGGTGGGATCTCGAAACATTAATATTACAAAAATTGCCTGTGGAACTGGCAATTGATAGACAAGAAGTGAAGGACTATTAGTGCACAAGAGGCTGAACTCTGAGAAATCACCTTGGCTTAGGGGGTATGACAGTTGTGTGTATAAAGACAAATCATCGTTTTTCAAACTCTGCCACTTAGTCACTCTAAATATATTTGAAATTCACAAATTACCAGATGGTGTGCAGTAGTTGTGCAGCTGAAAGGAGGAGAGTTCTCAGCTGAGAATTTAAATGGAAATGGAATATATGTTTAAGTCAAGACATAGCACAAAAAGGTGAAAATTGACCAAGTATGCTTGGTAAAGGGAGAAAAAACAACAGTAAGTCCTCAGGTTCTTCATTTCACAGCTCCCTTGAGCAAATTAGAAAGTCACAGTGTAGGAGAGTAAAGTTTAATGGGTACTTTGCACAGTCACAACCAAAATCATGGCTTTTTTTCCCTAACCAAATCTGAATATCCTTCTGCTTCAACAAGGATGGGTAAGGGACTCGCTGTGTTAGTGGGGACTCTTTAGCTGATTTAGCATGACTAGGCAGGATGCTCTCCTTCCTCTGAGATTGCTAACGAGTGTCAGGAAGTATTGCCTTCCTTCCTGGCTCCAAACATGCTACCTCTACAACATCCTATGCCTCTTCTGTCAGGGCTTCCTTGCCAGAATACAAGAGCAGACAGATATCCACACACTGCTAAAAAATAGAGGGTTCAGACTGCTAAAAAATAGAGGGTCCAGACATTTCTGGTGGATGTAGTAATCTTATTTCTTCTTCTCTGTTGTGTAAATAATCATCATGTTTTATCTAGTAGTGAGTATTTTGGTCGCGAAGAACCCATCTGTAATTAACTTTGTTATGATAATTATTATAGAAATGTAATATTTTGGACTTATAGATCAATTAGAATTTTGGAAAGCAACAGTTTTAACACCTTTGGGTTTAAAATATGCCACATCAACAGATTTGGGTATGTTCAATATACCTACAAAAATTTGAGTATGTTCAAAATACCAACAGTTATAGTTATTTTCTTTCAATTCTAGCTGTCACAATTATATGTTCCACCTCTGTAATAATGGATTTTTCCCAGTGATGACTCAGAGGAAATAGTCTCTCTGCACGATTTTTCACAGAGTAAATCACAGAAGTTTCCCAAATTTTCATTGAAAAAACTGCTCTGTAGAGCAAGAATTTAATGCAACCCCAAATAAATACTAGCCTAAATCTGTGACCAAATGTAATTTCATGAAGTTGTGACCTCACTAGAACAGTGCCTGGTTTGGGAACCTTTTTACAATGTTACATAGCAGGTATGTGTTTCTGAGCTATATTAGCAGCCTATAGCACAAAGCAGCACAGACTCAGCTTGTCCTGAAGACTAAGCCTTATTTAAAGTTTGCACAGTCCAAGATACAGGGAATGAATACATTAGATGCAGTATTGCTGGCCTCCCCTCTCCTTCAGTCCTCCCTGTTTGCTACGACCATATTCCTTTCCAGTGATTTTAGCACCAAATCTGGATGTACATTGAGATAGCAGAGTAGAATTTGACAGCTATTCGAGATGGAGCTAATTTGTATTGTAAAATTACTTCTTGTTTCCTTCTTGATCTTCACTATTTGCTCAGCTGGTCAGAGTATGGTGCTAATAACAACAAGGTTGTGGGACTGATCCCCATATGGACCATTCACCTAAAAGTTGGATTCAGTGATCCTTATGGGTCCCTTCCAACTCAGAATATTCTGTGATTCTGTGATTACAGAAAGTTACAGACATAAATGATACCTTAAAAGGCATAAATTATGCTTGAAGACAAATGCCCCTTCCTTGTAGAGATTATAATCAACAATAAGTAATAAAGACACAATATAAAGAAGCACTGCCAGGAGGCAACAGATTCTTTCCAGGGACTAAGCTTTTCTATGGGACATGCATTCATTCTTAATCTACAATCAGTCCAGGTTAAGTACTCTGTTTCTTTTAAAGATGTAAATAGCAACGCCTAGTGGATTAGCATAGAAACACGTTATGGAAGAAATGCATCTTAGGAAGGATTTGAATGAAGATAGCATTGTGAGTTCTTCCAGAAATCTTATCAGGAAAGATTTTACATTCTGAGAAGAATAGCTGCTGCCTTTTCATCACAGTTACTTTCTGAAAAACAAGCATTGAAGAGAGATAAGGAAACTTTCTTGTAGACTATTCCTATTATCAAATAGAACTTCACTCCACCCTTCCCTTGTATTTGGCTTCTTACAGAGTGCCTGGAGCTGCCGTTTTGTTCCAAGATTACCTTCACAAAAATCCCCTGCGATTATCAGACACAAAACAAAAGAAAGAAGTGTATACTACTCCAAAGAGGAAAAAGGTAATGAACTGCCACTGATCAAAATCTGGAGAGGTACCCGTTAGCTTGACTGCATGACAATCAATAGCAGTGATTTCATACCTCCCACTATTCACAGTCATACTTCAGCAGTGGTTCAGGCTTGAGGGGAAGGCTGGGTGGAGTGACAGGCTGCAAGGGAAAATTACTGTCCCCTGCTCCCCTACTCTGAGTCCCATTCCTCCTCCCCATCCCCCAAGAAGTAGCAAATGAGAACATTGGTGGAGAGATGCTGCTGTTCTTAGCTGCCCAACACAGAGATAAGGCAGCAAGCTATCTAGGAGTGTTTCTTGTGCATGTCCAAGCACTCAAAATCATTACACAGAAGCACAGCAACAATTTTTCTGTATCAAGGTGCTATCCTTGGCCACATTTCCTTCTCTTTGGGATGAGGCAGCAGCTCATCCTGAGAATAAACCTCAATCCTTTCCTTTTCTTTGGGATGAGGCAGCAGCTTGCTAGTTGGAATTTTCATAGAAAAGGTGTTTCAGATGAGACAGAAGGTCCTGCAGACCAGATTGGGCCAGAGGGTTGCATTTTGAACCACCTTGCTCATGAATCTCTAAAATTCATCTGTGTCAGCCTGACTGCCTCCACTGACTGTGGTGTGAGTTAGGTCAGTGTTAAGAGCTTTTGGAGATCACTGTTTATATCTGGACATAAAGACTCATTCCATTCTCAGTCTTTGTGCAAACCTTCTCTTTGGAATAGGACACTGCTCACAGCAGGGCTACACAACCCTATCAGGATAGTCTCAGACACTGGGGAACATTACAAAGGAAACTGTCATCACCCAAGAACTTCACACACAGTTTGTGGCTTTTGGAGTCATCAGTCCTTACTAGAAACAGAGACCAGTATGAACAGGCTGAAGAATTATATTGAGCTCATAATCCTGACAGTTGTAGCCAGTTTTATTTTTCCTTGGTTACCTCATTTGTTGTCACAACACTTCACTCTGGAACAGAAACCCAGTGGACAAAGCATGGGATTAGTAAATTAGTAATTTAACTGTATCCTTAGCACAAGTCCTTGTGTACTGTGGTGATGTGGAGATTTTTGCACAGTATTATGAAGGAAATAGTTGTGTCACAGTGCTGAGGTGGGAAAAGTACTGTTTATGATTGTGAGTGATACTGTGTTGCTGCAGGATAGTTTTAGTAAGAATAATGCTGCAACATAGATGTTTCTTTAAGCTGGGAATATACCTTGTTGTAAGACTACGTGAGTAGAAGGAATTTCCAACATTCAAGCTCATAAGATGCCTTTTAAATGAAAAGAGAGACTAGGCTGACTGAGACTAAGACGACCAGGACTGAAGATGTTTGGCATTTAGATCACAGTAGCAGCAAAACCAGATGACAGAGTTTTAAAAAGCCTCTCAGATGGAAAGGTTTGGGATGGAAAGGAAGTGAGAGGAATGGAGGGTGTCGCTTACTAAGGGGAGGAGATAGGAAACAATGATGCTATTGTGGCAGCAGAGCTGATGAAGGTCAGAGACTATAGGCTCTGATTTGCATTCTTTCAAAACACTATACAAAGTTGGTGATTTTTTAGTGAAAGATTAGGGCCAAGGGACATTGTGGCCAGGGAGTTTTCTGTGCTTGTATGGTTGTAATCTACAGTGCTTTAGTTTTTCAAGCAAAAAACAGTGCCTTCAGCAATTACATGCAAAGGATATCTGCTGTGCATTAGACTTTCCATAAGTCTTCTGAAGAATTAGCTATAAACTTTAATATCTGCACTTTACAGGAAGCTCTGGGAGGGGTCAGTCCAAGCTATGGTATCTGGAGAAGTCACTGGAGGACATGGAACAAGCAATGAGGCTGTCAGGTCTAACTCCATCCAAGAGATACTAAACAGGATATTTCCACCTCAAATACACGTTTTTGTGACCACCAATTGAAGAACTGTGCCAGACACAAGAGACAAGTGTCCCAAGGGCATGGAACCATAGCTTGGTCTTGTGAAATTAATGAGGGGTAGTCCTGCAGGGGGATCCATGTTAAATTTCTCTTACAGAAATTGCTTATACAAATCTATCTCCTAGGAAACAGTATTTATCTACATTAACATTCTTTATCTTGTACTAGATATATAGAATATGCCTAGGTTCAGTGCAGTTTAGATTTCCCTTCTTTAGCATTCCTACAGCTTGCCAGAATGTCTGCTTCTGCAGAAACAAAGGTTAATTAAACACATCCGCCCATTAGATCAAGGAGTGAACGTTATTACAATCTGGCCCCAAGCTACCTTCTTCAGCTGTCAGCACTGAAAGACACTTGGAACTACAAATTAGTCCTCAAGCAAAACTAGTTTCAGCAGAAACCACTTGTTTTATTGAACAGAGAAGGTCTTCCCCATATTTACAGTTTCAGCTTCGACTTGTCTCACTGCACCTAGTTCCAGCAAGAAACATTCTAGAGGTATTTTGCAAGGTTCTTGGATCTTTACAGTGCCATGTTAACACATAATAAGGAATGTTAGAAAAAAATCTACCTTGTCTGCATTGCAAACACCATATTTTATAATTAATAGAGTTTAAGGTAACTCATATTGGATTTTTTTTACTTGTATTGCTTAGCGCTTTGCCCCTTTCACTGTGCTTGGGCAGTGAAAGAGCTTGGGAAATAAACTGGCCAACTTCCTCATGATGCATTTCTTTTCACTTTCTTTTCCCTTTCATTTTCTGGCTCTTATGTATAAGCACAATATTACCACAAATGCTTTCTCAATTCTGTGAATCAAATCTAAAGAATAACACATCAACTATATGAACTCTTCAGAGTAGCACTATGGCTGTACCTCAGTTTCCCTCTTGCTGGCATGGGGAATGAAGCCTGGCAGCATATACCTTTCACAAACATGTACTGTTACCATGCCTATAATCCCCACTACTTGAAGAACTGACATTCCTAAAATGTTTTCTTTCTGTGCTGAATCAACAGAACAAGGCTGCAATAGACCTGCCAGAGAGCAGTGAACCAATAATCTGATTACTTAAGGTAGGCAGGACACATTGAGGTCTTCTCTGAAAGTAGGATCTTAAGATGGCTTGTATCTATTTTCTTTAATAATAGATGAGACAAGTATAACTCTCTGCATCCAAAATTCAAGGCCCCTATTTTGTCAGAACTCTTCTCAAATGTGATAGTGTGTTATGCATCCCCCATTCTCATTTAGATTATCCTCAAGTAATTTCTGATTTTCTCCAGCTGACTCATTCTTCATACCTATCAGCTGAATTGTTAATGGAAAGGAATCTCTATCCACGAACTGAATGTTCATATATTTAATTTCTACTGGTTTGGCTAATTTTGATCAGACACATAGACCACAAATTCTTCTTCCTATTCCAGAAGAGAACACCTGGGCATCTTATTTTGAACCCTGTTTTTCACAAATATTGTCTAATGTCTGATTAAAATTTTCAGCTTCTCAAACACTATTACCTTTACACTTAACAGGTTAATAATAGGAACTACAGGAAAAGGGAGACAAATGAAAAGCTACCAAAAAAATTCAGTTATTTGCATTGCTTTCTTGGGTTTGGTTTCAAAGTCTATAAAAGCCACAAAACCACCTTCTTTGCCTAGATTGTACTGGACAATCCCTGCCTGCATTTCAAAAACCCTTTGGAAGGCAGCATCTCTGTCCCTGATAGTGGTACTCAGACACAGTGCTGTCTTGCAAACTGCTCATCACTTAGCATCAAGATATTTTCTGAAGTCTCTGAGAAAAACCTCTACTCTCTAGCAAAAACAGAAAGCAAAACTGGAGTGGTATTCTGATGGGTCTTGGACAGCTGATCACGGATGACATAGCCCTAGTGGCAAAGTGCAAAATATGCTCATAGTTAACATTTTCAGAAGATAAATTCCAAAGGAAAACAACACGATAAACTACAAGTATTGACCCTAAAGAGGAAACAGAATGTCCTTCTTGGAGCATCTCTCCTTGGCATCTTACCTGAAACATTCTATCTAGCCTGTAATTCAGTAGGCAAGATGTGACAATCTGCTTTACAAGCACAACATGTTAAATTTCTTTAGGAGTTGTTTCTATGTTAAATTTCTTTAGGAGTTGTTTCTATAAATATAGCATGCCAATGCTTACTGACTGATTCTGCCACCTAGGAGCTGTATTTGCATTCAGCAATGAAGCAGTTGAATTTTTAAGGTATTTTGTTGTTAAATTTCAATTAAGTTGTAAGGCTGTCTACACCACAATGCCCTATTCATTGCACGTGGCAAAAGTCTTTCTAAAAATCTTGCAGCTGACCACAGCCTTTGCTGCTTGCCTCACCTACACTAAAAATATTGTATGATACAAAGTATTGTATAAGGCTGTGTAACAGACAGCTGTGTCTGTACTCAGGTTCAATAGGGAGCAAGCCATGGTAATATTATTTCTTCATTCCCCTTTCCTGAGCCTCTGTAAGTCTTATGCCTACATACGTATTTTCTGGGCCATTTATTCTATCCTATGCTGAAGAAAACTATCAAGTAAGATGGCAAGGATTGGAAAAATTTATATATGTCCTATCAGCATAAACAAATCTGTGGACTGTGCTCAGGAAAGCTCTAAAGCTGCTGGAGCATTTCATTAGCCTGAACACTGCTCATTTAAAGAAGTCTGCAAGGATCACATCTCTTTCTCTACCAGTTTATTCAGAGATGACCCAGCGTGTAGTTCAGAACTGCACTTCTAAGCACGTATCTCTTAAGATGCTATTGCATCTTTTGTGCTTCAGGATACATTTTCATTTAGTCATGACAGCATAACCAGTGGTCTATCTTTTGCTTTCTGTAGGCCAATTACTGTGAGTTTTAAGTGCATTTTTAAAGTGCTTTTTTTTTTTTTTTTTTTTTGTAGATCTGGTATNGTAGGCCAATTACTGTGAGTTTTAAATGCTTTTTTAAAGTGCTTTTTTTTTTTTTTTTTTGTGCAGATCTGCTAGATTATATTTTTGAAGTTCAGGATCACTGTAAACAAAACATATTCAGCTGATAACCTGAAGCAATATCTGAACAAGAAAGACAAAAAGGTCCCAAGCAAGGAAAACTTATGTAAATATTTCAGTACTGCTCAGGTGATTAAAACATAATATTCCAACACGAAATTGAGAACAATTATTTTAATAGATTAAGGAGTTCATTCAACTTTAGAGTTAAGTCTAATTTGATGATTAAAATACAGGGAAAAAACCCAGAAGACAGAAAGTCTATTTTCAGCATTAGCACTGACTCACTATGTGGTATTAAGCAAGTCACTTAATTTACTGCCTCACTCTCTCTCTCACCTGTAAAATGAGGGAGCCTGCCTCACAAGTGCTGTGTGGGATTACTTAATTAAACTTTTGCTATGCACCTAACATTTTCTGAATACAAGGTGCTGGAAAATTTATTTTTGAAGATGTGTATAAACAAGATACAAGAGCAGAATTAGGTAGTTTCTATAAAGTAAACTCATGTCTCTTACATCTTCGGATTTCTTAAGCATGACAACAAAATAATTAACTACAGAACTCTTGGTCACCAACACAAGTGAGCTAATTGGTGACATCAATATTGGCAGCAGCCTGGGCTGCTGATCATGCACTGGTGGAGTTTGCAGTCCCCAGCAATACGGGTTAGATGAAGAGTAAATCAGGCCCCTGAATTTTAGTAAAGCCAAATTCCAGCTCTTCAAAGAGCTAGCAGAAAGATCCCCTGATAAACTGGGCTCAGATAAAAGAGACCAGAACAGAGCTGGGCATTTTCCATAGAGTGCAAGAGCTCTCAATACCCAGGTGTAAGAAACCAGGCAAGGACATGTGGAACAGGGAGGAGATTTGAGATATTCAGCGTGGCTTCATCTAGGGCAAGTGGCCAATCTAGTGGCCTGACTACATCACATATTCTAGAATTCTAAAACTATGAGTGAAGCCCTTGAAATAAGTTTATAAATTGAAAAAAAGCATAGCCACAAACTAGACAGACCAATTTATAAGTAGGAATAAAAATACATCATTATTCTTCAGTAAATCACACAATTGAAAGACTAAGGTGAGTTTTTTCCACGATGTATAAGCAAATTACATCTAATGGAAGTGAATGGCAGCAATTTAAATCCAGAGAAAGGAAGTAATGTTTTTGTAAACCAGAGTTTTTACTGAACTCATGGCCACACAACTTTGTTGGAACCAAGATCTTAGTGAATTCAAGAAACAAACATTTCTATGGAAACGTGAACATCCGCTGTGATATTCTATTAAATGAAAGAGTTACAAATCCCTCACGTTGCACAGTACAAGCCAACTCCTAACTGCTAGGCATGTAAAAGTACTAATTGGGAGGCAAGTAAAAACATCTCCTGTGAAGCCTATTTGACAGCTGATGTCTCTGCACTTAGTGCAGCTGGATCAGCAGCACCTGCTACAGGTCACTGTGGGAGGCAGAACCCTGGAGGAGGTGTTCCAATGGTCACCTCTGGTACAGCAATCTCGATGCTACTGAGCTGAGCAGCACACAGCACATCTTTAGCATCCTGCTACTCTTACCAGAACCATGGTATAGAAAATGTCAGGTTTGTTCTAGCATAAAACTAACTACATAGCAATTTCTGGCCAAAAAAGAATTTTTACCTCACAGTGCAGTTTAGCAGACAGCAAAAGCAATGCTTTTTACTAATGCTGTGCTGTGACCCCATGAAGGAGCTGATCAAAACCACAGTGAGCAAATTAAAAACACAAAGTAATGTGATCAATGACATATGCAAAGGTTATGTGTTTCTTGTATAGTTGCTCACGTTACCCAGGACTTTTTTGAAGACAGTTATTGTTATCTTAAGTATTCACAAAAATATTACTGCTGCTTTCTGTTGGTTCCATCTAATCATAGATTGAGGCCTTTATGTAAAGCATTGTCATAAGTCCTTTACAATCTTGGAATGAAGTAGTGTTTGGTATTCTATGAGGACAACAGACAGAGGAAAATTCAGATGTTCTATCCTTTTAAAGGCAACTTTCTAGGTTAATAGATAAGTTCTATAGTATCATTTGGTAGATATAAATGCATGCCATTTATTTACTTTTGTTATAACATTTCTTACGCTGTGAAACATGGATCATACTACCTTACTCATACATACATTAAATATAATCATAAATCATAACCATAACTATATTATTGATATATTTACCTAGTTTCTACTAAATAGCATGTCAGAGACATCTAGACAAAACCTTAGGCACTCTACCAAGAGTAGCAGGGCTTTTAGCTCTGCATTTCAGAGCTACAGGCTGAGATGGAAAAATGCAGCAGTAACACCACCACAGGTTATAGTTATACTAAAAAGAGTCAATGACTCACTGTGAATGTTTACTTGGCCTGCATGCTTTAGGGATGAGTGAAGATTACTGAAGGCAATCATTTCTTTTATTCTCCTTTTATTTTGCTTATTACTAGCTAGTACTACTACATTCCTTATATGAAACCAGATTAAGAATAAACAAGAGGTGCTTGTCATCCAGCATTAATACAATACCATGTTCTTGGGCATAGTTGCTTGTATATACATTTTAGCAGCTGTTTTTTTCCTGTCTGTCTGTCCATCCATAGCAAATAGGTATGTTGCCTGGCACAGTGCATGTACCTTGGCCCTTTTCTACTCCTAGCCCACACCTTTAATCCGATTTCTGCACCCTGAGAGCCTCTCATGTTGCTGGTGTTCCTTTCCTCATCCCAGCTGGGCCAGGGAACTCCCTTCTCTTCTTCATTTCAGTGTCAAATACTGACAGCAAATTTTCCTCTTACTGTTGTGTCCCAAACTGCACATAAATATAATTACACAGAGCAGTGACTGCTCTCTGATGCATCTTTACAAGCTGGATAAATTGGTTGCTTTCTCAGCTGATACTCGCTGCACTTTAAGGGTCGTTCGTCCCAGAGCAGCAGTTTCTTGAGGAGTATGAATTAGGCAGGCAGGAGGTGGCAGAAGGAGGTCCACTACAGTTTTACAGACCAATCCACATGATGACTGTAGCTGGACTCCTCCTAGTGCCTCAGAAAGTTACAAGAAAAGGGAAGGGCTCAGGATATGATATCATGCACTCATTCTAAAAACAAGGAAACTGTTGTAGATAATTAAAAAAGTAACAGCTTAAAAACCTGAATGGCCAATAAAAGAAAGTTACTTTTCTAATTCATCTTTCCTACCTTTTCCAGTGAAAAGTTTCAATAAATAAAAATCACAAACTTAGAAAACTCTGTTTGCATCATTAGTAGGACTAGCCTAAGAGACCTATTAGAACTGAGCCACCTCAGAGCAGTCCTTGCTGCTCCTGTGTCAGATCTCAAGCTTCGAGCTTCTTACCAGCTCTGCTGAGGCAAATGCACCCAGCCCCAACACAGTGGGGTCTGTGTAAGCAACAGGGACCCACGTGTTTCCACTCCTTGGCAGTATCCTGACTTGTTTATTGCCTTTTCCAGCAAAAGTAAAATCTTCTAAAGCATCTAAGTGATTCAGGAATCCAATTAATATTTTCTAAAGCAATATAAGCAAACAGGTTTTTGAATCTCATGGAAAGTCAATGTGATTTTGTGCACATTTTCAGGGTTAAGTTTTACTCCTTAGATCCTTTTCTAATTTCTGCTTCAGAAATAATAATCCATTTGCAGGGATATATAACTATCAGTTGATTTACCAGGTCATTCTCTACAGCCTTTAAAAAAGAAATTAACAAACATTTGAAGCAAAGCAGATGTTGTAACCTAGCACAACTGTTCTTTACCTGGATTTAGCTTTGAGGTTTTCTGCTTTTATATCAGATCTAAAGCAGCATTTGCATGTCTGGAAGCTTCTCTGTCCTTTCCAAATTTATCAATTGGTCTAATAAGCCACTCATTTTTCTTTCAAGTTGTCTGGATAATTTTGTTTCTGTTATAATTCCATACAACACACTCAGAGGAAAATTTAGTCCAGATTTCAAGCACACAACATTTTTATGCTGTGTTAAGAATTGCTACATTCTCTGTTAGTGCAGTCATTGTGCTTGCTTTTCAAATTTCTTCTTCTTGTATTAAAAACTCCCAGTGATTTTGTTCATTCAATTCATCCCAGACTCAGCATTAAGGTCACCCATGAGTGATATATTATTGTTTATCATAATTTTCAAGCTCCTTTATTGGCTTTTAGTTTAATGGCTTGGATTTGTAGGAACCTTATCATATTAAATCAGTTTAGGGATCAGGCATTTTATGTTTCAGTAGTTGGTCAGTACCCTTCTACTGAGCTGCACAACAGGGTGTTGCTCTTGCAGCTCTATTGTTACAGAAAAAATATTTAGCTGCCAGATTTCTTGTTCTATTTGTGCCTTTTGTTATTGGACTTTCAATTTCAGGAACTTGTTCTATTTAAGAAGATAGGGGAAGAACAATACTTTATAATATAATATTTATTAAACAGATGCTGGTATTATCAATGCTCATTTATCTGGTGATGCTCCATCTCCAAAATAAACCAGCAATAGTAGTAAAATAAACCAGAGCACAGAACCATTTTCTTCATAAAGATTCTAGGGATTTTTTTTTAAACTATTTGTACTCTGGAATGAAGGATCTGGAGTCGTTCTGTTTAGTAAGGGGCAGCAATTTGTCAAATTGTTTATGAGTTGGAAGAGTGTGACTTAAGATCACTAATACATTAATTTTTGTAGAATTTGGAAAATCCTTCTAAAAAAACTGTGATACAGTTTACATGTATATTTCTGTTTCTCTGCTCTCACCTTGATTTTTAGTAATACTATAAAACCTGCATAGGTGATCACCTGGATTTGAGAAGATTTCCCAAAACAGCAAAGGCTTGTCACAGTTCTGGATTCGATTTGGGCATTCCATGTATTCATACACTGGACTGCAAACCACACTTTTAAGTGTTTGTAAGATGAGGGAGCTGGAACTGCTGCTTGCCATGAAGGGGGCAGGGGCAGCTCTGGTGTGCTCCTGCTCCTCTGTGGCCCCAAGAGGGTTAATCTCCAGTGAACATCTGGCTGCAGCACCAGGGTCACTGCTCAGCCCAAGCTCTGAGGAGGTGGGCACTGCCTGCACCACGCTCCTACTCTGAATCTGCAGGAAATAAAACAGATGGGCCTTGGAATATTCCAGAGGAGAATATTCTGAAGACAACACACACATTTCTAACCAGGCCTTGAGGTCAAACAGATGAAGTAAGCCTTGGTTACCACAGACACGCTGGTGCTCATTCTCTTCTTGGTTCTCAGAAGATTTTAACATCTCTCTGATTGCATCCTGAGTTACTTCAGTGCTAAAAAAAAAGCAGGATAACTGTGCACAGCTTTGTTTTGTTTTGTTGTATTCCTTTTGGTTCTTGCCAGAAAAGCATATTTTTGTTAGATTCTGGTGTGTTCTCCCTCTTCCTCTTTTTCTTCAAGATTTAATTAGAATTATGAAATAATTTTGATTAAAAGGAACCACTGGAGATTACCTCATCCTTTACCCACTCAAAACAGAGCTTCAAAGTTAGGTCAGGTTACTAAACACTGTCTATCCAGATGTGAATATCTCCAAAGGTGGACAATCCAGTCTCCCTGGGCATCCTGTTTAAGGGTTTGACCACTCTCACTATGAAGTCCATATGAAGTTTAACTCATGTTCCTCTGTACATATATAAGGGAGGTTTCCTTACACTAACATACAGCGTCTGGTAGAAAAACTGGAGAGGGAAGTAGTTTTGAGCTTGGGGAAGAGGTGGAAGGGATTTGTAGCATGGGGAAATGAGGAAAAGCCAAGATTTTACATTTATAGTAGGAGAGACGGTGATGAGCAGGAATAAAAGCAATCATGGCAGTGAGGGAGAAAAGCAAGGACTGTTTCACAGGTCAGGCAAGGTTGTGTGTGGGAGGAGAACTTGGATGATGACAAGGCAGGACCATAACTGAAGTGGTCACCACCCCCAGATTTGGGTACCTCTTACAACCCTAAATAAATCTTCAAGAGTGTGTCATAGCTAAAAATATCTTGCCAGTTCTGGCATGAAGTTGACTGCAGGAGCTTCCAGAGCATTTTTCTCTCTTGGCTCCCTGTGCAATTACAGTTGGATAGTACACTTCACATTTAAAACAGTGCTGATCTTTTGGTCTGATGATGTTCTGTTCCAGAGAAAGTTGCCTTTTTGAAGAAAGAACTACAGGTCCTGCAGCATGAAAACATAGGCAACACATAATATTTATACAGGGAATTGTTTATAGATAACTCCAGTTTCAATCACAGTTAATTCTCTTAAAGAGTGCTGGACCAAAAAATGCTTTATAAATATATGCAGGTACTCTTCTTCATAACAATATCAAGGAGTTGGAGCAGTGATGAGAAATTTTAGTAGTGAGCAATATGAGGTAGAAAACATTTTCCAACACTGATAAAAAGGAGAACAGAAATTGAAGAAAAATTAGTTTCTTTTGCTGATTATTTAATTGTTCAGGAAAATACAGTGTGGTTGTTAAAACTGCTCTCAGGTGTATAAAAGCAATGCTAGCAGCAATTGCACTTTGCAATAGCAGAATGCAAAGAAGAATATAGATGTGTGAAAAGAGGGAGAAGATCTTTAAGAAGGGTGAGATGAGTTTGTATTTATAAGAACCAAAGCCTAGGTGATTTATAATAGGAAATCACTTTTAGTGATGTAAACATGTTAACTGAAGATGCCTCCCAAGACCGTTGTGAAGCAAGGAAGGATTCTGCCTTGTTTTGACAGATGGAGAAAAGGCTAAGTTCTTACCAGGAACTTTGCCAGCTCCTTTCAAAGTAGTTTCCAAGGAAGATCTTTCCCTTCAGAAAGCTTGAAGCTACAGACATGTCTCAAGCTCCCCTCCGTTACCGTGGGAGAGCAGAGATGGCCACAGGTGTTGAAGGTACTGGCCTGGCCTTTTTGGAGCTCTGACTGGATTCAATCTGAACAAAGAACAGGCAGAAACAACCTTTCCTATGTGATGACTCACCCTGCCAGAGGAAGATTAGTCAATGGAAATTTGTGTGTGCCTGTACTAGTCAGTAAATATGTACCCATCCCTGCACAGGGCCAGGGGCAAAGCACCAGGGCAGCAGGAGTGGAAGCCTGAGTGCAGGAGTCACAACTTTTCTGCTGTTGGCACTCCAGCATCAACAGAAGTAAGAGCAAAGGAATCCTAGGCTGATTTCCAGCATTGCAACAGACCTTACATGTGAAGGATGTCAGGTGCTGAGCCTCAGCTCTCCCATTTACCCTTTCTGCTCATAATCTGTCCAAGGCATGCTCCAATCTTTCCCCAAAACATGCTCATTTCACCTAATCTGAGGTCAGTACAGGACTGCTAATTTTTCCTAGATGTTTTCACAAGGAAAACGATTCACTCTAAAACTCATGTAACTCTAGGTTCATTTTGTACTCTATTAATCAGTAAAGTGGTAATGTGGTACCCAGAATCTCACAGTGGTAAAGGTAAGTAGAGATTTAAGAAGTTCTCATTGAATAAATATTCATTAAAAAGCAAGTCTGCTTCTTTTTCTTCATTCTGGTCATTGACCACACTTGCATCAGGATAGCTCATATATGTGGTCAGGTGTACCTTGGCTTTGCCATTCTTTCCCAGAAGTTTCTGAAATAGAAAGAATTATTTCTTTCTAAACCAACTTCAGCTCACATTTTCCTAATCCTAGTTTGAATGTTGCCAGCAACATGGTATAACCATGTTCACATCCTAAATGTAGCCTTCACTAGAGATCCAAACAGAAGCCTCCTTTCAAAGCTGTCTTCATGGCAACTTCTCTCTACAACAAACTACTGTTGAAACAAATCTGGAAATAAATGGGACCTGGACAACATAACTTTGTGCCTCTTGGTTCACCTAAAATTTCAGGAGTTTAAAACCTGCAACTTCGACCACATAAATAAAGGCTGCTAATACCTTACTATAAAGAAATATTTTCATTAATCTTAATAAGATTATTCTGCTGCCATATTCTCTTCACTACACATTAATTGTAGGACATGAATAAAGTTCCTGCTTCCAGTGTATCTTGATGAAAAAATAACCAATAACAACCCTCAGCAACATCAGCCCAAACCACTAGACCCAGTTTCTGTGTTCCAAGCTCCTAATGCAACCTGAGCAACTTTTAAATAACTGTTCCTATATAATTTTAATGGCACACACACACACATCCCTAGCAGAGGCTCTTCAGAGGGGCTCCACGCGAAGCTGATCTGGGAGAGCCCTTGGCTTACTTATTCATGATTTCCTTAGCTTAACTACCAAGGCCTACAAGCTTCTAGTGTAGCCTGTTTAGTGGGGAAAGGGAAGACAAAATCCTCTTGGTTAGCAAAGGATTTTCTTTACCATCACTCCTTCCTCTTAAAAAAAGTTCCCAAGTTACACATCTTTGCAAAGTATCAAGTGATTCGTCTTTTCTCAGTCTACTCTCACTCCTGTGGCTTCCAGGTTTTATCAGCATTTCAGGTGAGACAGAATGCCTCCTGTTGCTCTCTGCAGATTACCTGTCTTAATATTTGGCAATGATTTGCTGCCATTTGCAGAGAAGCCTCCCTCTTTATATGCAGGCTGCCTTCTTTAATCATATGCCCCAGCCAAAATACTCCAGCTCTGTCTGCATCAATGGAATTTGTTTTTTTGTGGGATTAGGATGGGAACAAGACACATTCAGAGATGACACCCTTGACTACCTGTCTCTCAGTTTTAGTTATTGCAGGCTGAGGGGTCAAGCATTGCCCTTGTTTGACCTTCCTAATAGACTTTGTCCATCCAGATTTTTAGTATAGACTAGAAAAAGACAGAATGGCAAACCTAGCACAAATGGGCTCACTATACAAAACCAGTGTATAATTCAATGCAGATATTTTTGCTTCTCTTAAGTGCACCTCATCTCTCGTAATAAAAGCTATTAGGATGACAAGCAGTTACTGGTTAGGATAAGAACAAAAGAGAGAGAGAGAAAAACATGATTCAAAGTGGGTTACTTGTTAAAGAAACTCATTATTTAAGTATTAAAATAGGAAACACATTGCAGAGAAAGAAAAGGCTCCATTTAACTGCTCTTCCCATTTATTTCTCATCACTGAAAGCTATCAGGTATTGCCTAGTCTCATTAATCACATCCTGAATTGTCATGAATTAAAAAAATGTTCATTTGGAGGATCAAAAAAAAAAAAAAAAAAAAAAGGCTGCATTGTGTGATTTGCTTCTGTTTCTTATCCACGTGTCCTGTATCCCAGCTCTTACTGTGAGAGGATGTTCTGTCCTCCTGAAATTAGGTACCGAATACATTTAAGCTGTGTAAATTTCAAAGCAAGCTCTTTTCAAAGAAGACAGAAATACAAAAACAAAATTCACGGCAGATTGTTTGACTCTTAGCTAAAGCAATTACATATATTAAAATTACATTTCGACCATTGAGACAGTCTTTAGTTTTTCACCGAACTGTCAACAATGTACCTTTTGGGGCAGAACATCTTCCTTTGCTATGTTCTATGGAGCCACTAGATGTCCCTCGTTCCTACGTAAAGCTCCAGGTAGGGCGCAATCCATGAGGAAAAGCGGGACTAAGGTGGAACTCAAGCCCTGCAGCAGCACGTTTGTGTTCATATCGCGCGGGAGTTTTCTGTAAGAGGTGCCGGTCGTTTGAGTCACACCGCTGAGTGTGATTCTGTAAGTCACAGCAGTTCCAGATACCGGTGTTCCAAACAGACAACAACAGTAACTGTGCTTAGACAAATTACAAAATCAAGGGTCATCAAAGTTGGAAAAGGCCTCCAAGATCATCAACTCTAGCCCTGAACAAATACCACTAAACCACATTGAAAAGTGCCACACCCACCTCGTTTTTGAGAACTGCCAGGAATGGTGACTCTAGCACTTCCCTGGGCAGACTGCTCCAACTTAATGACTCATTCAGTGAAGAAATTCCTAATATTCAATCTGAGCCTCCCCTTGCACAAGGAAGTGCATATATGGCAAATACAAAAATCAGGTGAGACTGAAGAAAGCAGATGAAAATAGCATTGAGGAAAATAGACCAGAAACCCAGGCATCACAGAGTAAACTGCATCATTCCATTCCAAACTACACACTGACAACAGCATTTTCCATACACACATTATTATTATTATTATTATTATTGACTTTTTTGCCATTCATGAAGTAAAATGGTGTAGTCTCCCCTGTCAGTCAGACTAGATCTTATTTAATAAAAGCATACATTTGGCTGTAGCCTAGCTGAGGTTTGGAAGGACCATATCACCACGTAGATAACTCCAGTCTAGCCAGGGAATGATCATGTCAGTATCAGACTGTGAATGCTGGGCAATGTAAGCCAAATATGACACAAATAACAGCAACTGACTTACACTGCCTGTGATGAAAGCAAAGTCAAACACTGCTCTGGAGGAAACAAAATGTTTTACCAAGTCAATAGTGTCAGGAAGCTGCTTGCAACTGCCCAGGAGCTGTACAACTCCCTTTTCCCTTCCTGCACCCTATCTGCCTTTCGCAAGTTTCCTGATCCCCACCAGTTAATTTATACCATCAGCACTTTGCAAGATCCTGCCACAGAAAGTGCTGCATCTCCAATTCTGTTTTGGAAACTCTTCCTCAGATTAGGACTCACTTCCTCGGTATTTTAAATTCACAAAGTGGAAGGGAAAGGTCACATCTAAGGAAAAAAATTAAGAAACCTTTCCTCTGGATTAGTTTTGCTTTTAAAGTCATGTGAGTGATGGCAAATTAGACATTTTTATGTCACCAAAATTTTCATGACAGATGGTCACAACATGTCCTTTTCCAGTTGTTTTCAAAATAGGGGTGCTGTCATTTTTCAGTAAGGATACATATAGAGGGTTCTGCCAACTCAGTGTATTTGTTACCTCATTTTAATGCCACTGACTGAATGATACAGATTTTCATTGCTAATTAAGTATCAGATCATAGTGCACGATCTCAGTGTTATTCATGCTTTTAACACCTGATGACTTCAGAGGGAGCATAAGGAACTAAATGCCTTTATGAGTCTTGATCCTGTTCTTAAAAGATGAAGGGAAAAAAATATGCAGTTCTCAAGAATGTATTTGTTTGTCCAAGGCATTGTCAAAGCACAGAGAGCTGGGAATGTAAGAACTAAAACCTACACAACATGCTTTTGGTCTTCTCTACAGGAGGCCTTCGAACTCTTCTGATTCTCCCTCCCAGCTGTTCTCAGATTGACTCCACTGGAGTGGTGATGGTTGAGAAGATGTTTATAAACAACCATGCTGGCCCTTCAATTGCTGCATCCAGTCTGGAGCTGTTCAGATCAGAGTTAACAACAGTCTTGCAACCAGTATATTGTGTACTGGTGACCAGTTTCCACCAGGGCATCTATCAGCAATACCAGAAAGGGTCAAATCCAGAGCCCAGCAGCCACTAATGTGAAATGTTGGGTTTTTTTCAGTGGGATTTGTTATCAGATTGTTATTTCCACTGATGAAAGATAAACTGTTTGGGGGCTAATAAATCTTACAGCTCCACATAATCCCTGGTGTTCTTTCCAATGCTTAATAGCTCTGCTCTCACCAGTTATCTAACTCAGTCTGAAGTTAATGGATTTTTTTTTCACAGGCCAATACACACATTACACAGAATCTCCTTTCCCCTCCTGCTTACTCATGTTGTTGGCCATCTTTTTAATAGGAAACTGAGAACTAAGAAATGGAGAGAACAGAATGACCTATTGAACCAATTTTGCTCCACAGCAGAGCTGACAGGAAAACGGCTGCCTCAGCTCAAGGTTCCAGGAATGGAAAAACAGATGTTTCTTAACTACATTTAACAGATGCTATTCCAGCTTGAAACAACATTTTAAAATGCAGATCTCAAGAGTTTATGTATTTCCAAAGTATTCAAAGAATGGGAAAGTAGAAATTTCTCGCAAAGTCTTCGAGTAGTGCCAATCATGCCTTTTATTCTTTTTTTTTCCTCTTTATTTTCCCAAACGAACGTCTCCAGTTTAGCATTCCCATGGCTGATACATGCACCTAAATATGCATTGGTGCCTACATGCCTTAGATAATCCTTTCAGGTAGATTAACACTGCCACAAAACTACCATGTGACCTTGGGCAAATCACTTGATTTCCCTGGATCTTAGCTCTCCACTTGTGCTACCTAGAGCTTGTAACTTTTCTTTGAGAGCATCTCTCAGCTATCAATATCTACAATAGCCAGTACACAGAAGCCACAAACAAGAACATAGCCCTGGATAATTGCCATAAAATAGATTTTAAAAATTAAGTTTACTATCAGCTATTCAGTGAATGGCAAGAGTACATACAACAAAGTGGGTGAGACACAGGTTCTTTATAGGGGAATTGCAGACTCTCCTGTCAGCTGTGAAGCTCTAAGTCCCAGCATCAAGTGTAGAGATGGAAGGGCAGAAATGTGAGCAGACAATAGTTTCCATCCTATTCTCTGAATAGATTCGAGTTGCTGTGTTATTCAGCCATTACAGTCAATTCTTAATTTAGAATGAAAAACCAGGGAGGGAAGGAAAGGTGTGCTGAAACATTCTTACCCTGAGCCCGTCAGGTTTGTCTCTGAGTACATTTAGCACATGTAAGGAACTCTTCTGTCCAGCATCACAGAATCTGTGGGTTATTATTCTCATACTACTAATAGAGAACTGAAGTGACAGCAAGGAATAACCAAAAATACACATTAAAGATCCCAAGTCCGTGAAACTGTGCATTTCCCAAGAATAAACTTTAGCCCATATTTACAGTTTCCTTCTTCCAGTTATGCCAAGTAAATCACAAGAGCTGGCTGTGATAAAACACTCTGAGCACTTCCTTCCCCAGCTGAGACCAGAGAAATGCTACCAGCCCCAAAATAGAAAACACCTCAGCTTAAATTGGTTACCACTCTCTTGATAGCTTTGGTGAAAGTGAAGGTAGAGAAGATGACTTTACTGAAGGAGTTCTTGAACTTGTCAGATATTCCTAATTTTTAGAGTACTGTGCAGTTTGGGGTTGGGGAACTGAAGCTCTTAATGGGAGAGAGGTGTCACCATCTGTACCAGCAGAAAAGGAGTAAAAGCACAAATTTAAGGAAGATATGTCCCTGATGTTCAAATGTACTAGCACAAATTTCCTGGTGTTCTCCCATACACTCCATTGATACAGAACAAGTATAGAAAACATTAAACCAAATGGGTTATCTTTACTAAAGAGATACTGTGAATAGGATTCTATCCCACTAGACAGCTGAAACAATCACCACCTTTTAACAATGCAGATTTAGTCCAAAACTGATTCCTTTACAGAAAACCTGAATACTTTCTGAAAACAATATTGACTTTCACAGAATGACTATTCTATGCGAAAAAAATGAGCCATTTTTCAAATATTTCAAAATAAAAGCACAATTTTTGGGACTAGAGATGATTGAAATACTCTCAAAACATTTAAAATATATAGACTAGAAACCTTAAAACAGAGACTTCAGATGTTGACTTTCAGAACTAAGATAACTTCTCATTTTAAGCCAGCCATAGTAGAACTTTCTTGTACCTGTAAAGAATAGTGTGTATAATACAGCAGCCTTAGGGGTAAAACCACTGGCATGTAACAAGGTATTAAAGGTCAGTGATTAGAATTTAGTGTAGATTGTAACAACACAGAAGAACTGATGCTGGGTGCTCTTGGTCTTTCATGGCCAGAGCCTCTATTCTTGCTTCTTGTATTTAAGTCTCATAAATTGTTCCAAACTTTATCAATTGAATTAACAGCCAAAATATCACTTCTCAACATCTGGTTCATATTCTTGTCCCAGCTATGCTGGTGCAACTCTAAATTCAACTAAATGCCTTACAAGAAGTCACTCTAAATTTATGATGGTATTTGGAAGACGTGGACTTGGTTCTTAGTCTTTAAAAAAACGTCTGTTTGCAGCCAAATAAAATCACGTGTGGTTACAGCCTCTGTGGCACAAGATTGCCATCCAGTGGTAATTCCCAAACCTGTATTCGCTGAAGGCATTCCCGGAGAATTGACCAGCAGCTGGTGCTGCTTACACCTAGCAACATGTTAGCTGTAAATTCAAACTCCTGAGAAGCTATTGCTAGGCTGAGAGGAACAATTGTGTTAAAAAATTTTAAAACTTATCTCTTTTTAAAAAACAAAAGAAAAACAGTTTTCCATATTGAAATAGGTTCGACAATGAATGTAGATTTTTGCTTCCTTAAGAGCAGGAATATGCTGAAGGGGGAGGCCCCTGGCATGGCTGTGTTCAGAGGCACTGCCACCATCTTAACGCTGCATCTCAGCTACTTGTCTGCCCCCTCTGCTGGCTCGGCATTAGTCAGATCTGAGAGGAACACATCAATGCTCATTTAAACACCCTTGTAAGAGCTTCACCTGCTCTGGAGTGCCCTGTGCAGGGGATGGAGCTGAGACTGTGAGTGATGGAGCTTTGAGGCTGGTTTCATTGAATGCTTCTGCACCCAGACATCAGTATGGCTACTGGCACCTCTGATCTGCAAAGAACAGGCCCTGAACTCAGACCTCCCACTTCCTGGATAAGTGCTTTACCTGCTCTAGTAGATCACAGAGATGTCTTTGAGAGGGAACAGGTACAGCTGCAGTTGTGAAGACTCAGCCTGACTGGCATCTGTTAGAGGGGTTTGAGAATTGCCTCTTGAACTGAGCCTCTCTGGGGAACTGAATGAAGCAACATGAAGTTTGTAGTTCCTGATCGAGCTGAGATATGAAAGAGTGCCAAGCTGCTTAGCCTTGTTGAACTGGTGCAGCTCTGAGCACACAGAGAGGCTCTATACAGCAGAATATAGCTTATGTATAAACAGGAAATGTGGTTTGGGAATCTAGGTGTGATGCAGGGTCAGACACAGCTCACTGGGGTTTTTCCACCATATCTGTTTTAGATTAAGAAGCTCAAATTCTGCCCTAAACACTTATTTTTTGGACTTGACTCGTAGCCAATAAAATAAATTCTGGTTAAAACCCCATATATTTCATGCCAGTTGTACTGATCTACCTTATTCTCTGTTTCACCCTTCCCCCATCTGCAGCATTTTCCTTTGTAGTTAACTGTATCTCTTGCAATGCAGATGTGTATGAATGATTATGAGTGACTAATGGATTTGTTTGGCCTGATTGCCCACAGATTAAATAATTTCATACAATGTTCCCATTAGCATTACAGGCATCTTACTTCTAAACAGGAGTTAAGTTACCTGGGGTTGTGGAGGCACCACTGCCATTAATACCTGCACAGCAGAGCTCATCCTAATGAGCAGCTATTTCTGCCAGGGCTCTTTAGGAGAGGCAGAAACAGGAAAAACAATACTTTTCTTTCTAGGTAAAATTCCATTTTGTTACATCTCTTGCAGTAACATGAGAAATGAGATGCTGATGGTTCAGGATACTCCTAGGAGCAAAACAACAGTAGAGTTTCTCCCTCTAACTTCTGAAAGAGAACAGCAGTGGGGTACACATAAAACTGAGAATTTCCCATTATTTTTATGATCATTTACTTCTACTTCACATTTCACTCTGTTTAAGAATGACAAAGTATATAGTAAATTAGTACAAATAAACTATTTTACCTAGAACTGATCTAGCCTAAGTAGTCATAATCAAAATTATATGAAATATTAACAAATGTGGAAAAGAAAATAAACGTTTTGCATTGAAGAATAGAGACTCAAATGCTGAAAATGAGACTCATTCTTCAGGAGTAAAATTAATGTGATTTGACTTACGAATTTAGTGTGGTACAATTTCTTTGAGACAAGGAAAGTGAGAGACTGATAAATCAGCTCTTTGTGTGCTTTGTAGCAATCATCATATTATAGATATGTGGTGGAATGAAACAATGAATCATTTATGTGTCATAGTTCCACAGTAGGTAAGTCAAGAACAAAAAAAAAAGTATCCTCAGACATCTTCAAAGCAGTTTGATTAATTTTCTGCTTATGAAACCCATGCTGCAATCCACAATTCATTCAAAACTAAAAAAAAAAAAAAAAAAAAAAAAAAAAAAAAAAAAAAAAAAAAAAAAAAAAAAAAATTAGAAAAAAAAAGTAAGAAGAAAAAAAATTCAGCAAAAATAAGTCCTCCCTTCAAAAACAAAAGCAGAACCCAAATGCTTATTATCAGAAGCACAGATATTACCTGGTGTCTATGGGATCAATACAGTTTCCTCACATTTGTGCACTAAAACAGAACAAATATTTTGCCAGTCTTTTCTTAGGTAAGCTGCTTTCTCCTCGATAAAATTTTACTGCTGGCTCCTGTGCACAGGGAAAGGAAATGATCTTGGAATGCAAGTGTTCTGTCAGTGCAAAAGGCTGCAGTGGGCAGTTGCAGCAACAGGATTAATAATGATTTGCTGGCAAGAGAAGCTTTGGAGCAAAGGTGGGATACGGACACAATCACAATTTACATTTTCTGACACCTTTGCTGAGGCTTTCTACTCAGGAAAAAAAAATTGATTGGGGGGTGTCTAAATTTAGTGAAACCTTCATACTGTTCATAGTTGATCAGACTAGAAAAGACAACTGGCAAAATCTCACCCTTCCAGGGTGCAGACCTCAAAGGAAGAGCCAAAGACAAGTGCAGATCTGCCACCTCCCGTTTCTAGTGTGGACAATACAAGGACGGAAATAATTAGCTAATCTTTCATTTAAATAAAGCGTTTTGGGGGAAAGGCTAAAAATAAACACTGATTCATTCCTTGTCAGGGAAGTTTCTTCTGTCAATTATCACATTGTTACTGCTGTTTTTAATCTAGTCAGATGGTGAGATTGGCAATCCTTTCTGCAGGGGCTTCTGGGTGTTATTTTGTGGAGAATCTTACTTGAAGGACTGATTACTGCTTTTATGGGAGCCAGTGGGAGTTTGGCCACAGTCCTTCACGCATGTTAATTTGAGGGACTTTCAAATGTTAGCTAATGATCTCAGAGTTCTTTTTATGAAATATGTGTGGGTTTGTTTTGGGGTTTGGGTTTTGTTGTTGGGTTGTTGGTATTTTTTTTAATTCCTAGGAGAACACAATTAAGGCTAAAGAAAGTGCTGCACTGTAGCTCTGAACTGGCCTCTCAGTAACACCTCAGTTCTAGAATGAAAAAATTCAGAAGCACGCATCGCTACTACACTCAGATATTTTACATATAATATATTAAAATCAAATGTATTCCTATTATTTATATAGTCCAGACCACATGATTTGCATTGCAATAGACTGGGTCTATCTGTTGGCCTTCACCTGCAGCTAAATTACTAAAAAAGTACTAAAATTACTAAAAACTAATTATGCTTTTTCTCTTTTTTTTTAGGAACAATACTAAGGGGAAAGCAGTAGCCTCCGCCTCAAAGCAGGGAAATATACCAGCACAGAAAATAGAGGCACGTGTGGGTGGGGGAGTTTCATTCCTGTTTTCTGAAGCCTTATGTAGCTGTAAACGAGAAACGGGGGAAAAGCGAGCCGGTGGCAGCTGAACAGAAAGCCAAGGACACAAGTCCGAGCAAGCGCCGGGGCTGCGGCTCAGTGAAAAGCATGCAAAGGGATCTTTGGGTTAACTCTGACTTAAAAGAGCTTGGAAAGGAGCACACCAACAAACACCGCTCTCCGTCCTCCCCGTTCCCACCGCCGCTACCACCGAAAACCCCCCAAAAGTTATAGAGATGTTTGGTTTTGGCTGTGTTCAGGCCATAAACGAGAGTTTGCACTTTCCCCATGACTAACAGGGCAGTGACGACTACGAGACGTTCCNCTCCTGCCCCGGTGGGCTGAGTGCCTCGGGCGGGGGTGCCCGGGCGGGCGGACCCGAGAGGCGGCTGCGGGCGCGGCCAGGCTGGGTGCACCCCTGGCCACATATCGGCGCACGAGACTGTTTTCCTCCTTTTCTTTTCCTTCCCCCGTCTCAGTGAGGACGAGCCCAGCCGTGGTGGGGATCAGGGGAGAGGGCGGTGAGGCCTGACCGCGGGCGGGGGCAGCCGCAGCAGCCAGAGCCAGCCCGGGGCCCGCCGAGGAGCAGCGCCCGGAGCTCCCGGCGGAGAAGGGGCGCAGAGGGAAGGCGCTGAGGGCGCTGAGCAGCGCTGCTGCACAC
This sequence comes from Notiomystis cincta, assembly GCA_013398075.1. NCBI lineage: Eukaryota > Metazoa > Chordata > Aves > Passeriformes > Notiomystidae > Notiomystis > Notiomystis cincta. The sequence goes on along the minus strand of VZRX01003279.1, from coordinate 180,748 downwards.
CCAGCATCCCGGGGAACACAGCGGGCCGTGCACACCGCGGTCCTGCCGGGCTGTGGGACAGCTGTGTGCACCTGTGCACAAAGTCGCTTTCACTCAAAGGTACGAAGGGAAACAAAGCGCATGAAAGGAAGGAAGCGCCGTCAGCGCTCAGCAGCCAGGAGACCGCTGGGGACAGGGACCTGCCGCTTCCGCGATGCTGCGCAGGAGGTCTGTGGTAGGGATTGCCAGAGCTCTTGCTGCCTGCTTCCAGTTTAGGAGATTCACTACATTCCTCTTGCTCATTCCCTTTTCCACAGTCAAAGAGAATAAAGCACAAAATGCCTTCTACCGAGCAAAAGACAAAGAAAAGCAACCATCCAAAACCCAAGCCAAAGTGCATCTGGCTTGAGATGAATACTGGACCATGTCAGCTGGGAGTGAGAATTTTTCAGAAGGCCGGACTCTAGTCCAAAATGGACCCTGTCATTTGGAGTCTGAATATGAAAACAGCTTGCAAAACATTTTTTCAGGCTTGTGACAAAAGAGTTGGTCCTTCTTTTGCTTGGTATCTAGGCTACATTGTGCAGGCTCATGCATATCACTGGTTTTATTCACATGAGTAATTCCATTTGAATTTGGAGCGACGATGTGTATGTGTAAAGTTACTCATATGCTTTCTGTCTCCTTTATATATTGAAATGATGTGGGTTTGGGTTTTTTCCATTTGATGGTGCAGCCCAGTAACTGTTGGCATCAAGGTTATAGTGAACCATCACAGTTATTATTACTGTTTGTCAGCTGGCACCTTTGTTTTCCTTGCCAGACTAAAATCCAGCTATTCCTCTCTATGCAATCTATTCCAGCTATGCAATTATATCATGTTTTTATGCAACCATCTTTCACCTGATGGTGTAAATTCATCTTCCCTATAAAAGATCTTTTTGTACTCAGCTTTTCCTCCAGTCATGACTGACAGTCATTCCAGTTGTGCCATCTGAGTCTTTCTCACACAAGTCTCTCATGACTTCTCCCATACAATATAAATTCATACTGATCCTAACAGGATATCTGGATGTTTTAATATTTGCCAGCTGGAACTTTTTACTATTCTCATTGCCAAATGCCCTCTCTTTCCTCCTTCTTATGTCTTCAAGATATGGCTTCTGCTATTCTCATAACGTGTATGTCTTCTCTATCTCATTGCTGCATGTTTGTCTAAGGGCAAAATGTCACAGGGACAAGAAAAACGCAATGTTTGTCTTCCATGAAGTGGGGCATTAAGTTTTAGGTGTGACTGAGTGTTTTATCGGATGCTTCTTTTCCTCAGTCAGGGAATATAAAGAACAAACAAGTAAAATTCAGTGCAGACTTTTTGTTTTTAATGGAAGATAATAGCTTTTCACTAATGTACTCTTGACTGTCAGGTATATACTCAAGTACCTTAATTCGTGCCTGAGGGGAGTAGAGGCTGAGCAGCCACTGACTCCTTTGTCAACCAGAGTCTTTCTTCCTAACCCAGAAAATTCTGTGAATTAGTGCAAGTAGAGTCTCCCTTAGGAAATAAAGTATTTTGAAGTTCCTTCAGCAGCAGGTCATAAGCTGTCAAGAAGGTGCATTCAGTCACACCTAAGGACAGATTTATTACATTCAATCTCCAGGGCACCTGCCTACTGTATCTTGAAAGAATCCAGCCAGTCAGTTTTTGTGAAATCCCCAAATGATGCCTTCTAGGAACACTGCAAACTGCTATTTCTGGAGGACAGGTGATGACCTGTGCTTTGAAATGACCTGCTCCAGTGGTGACAGTACAAATTACTTCCAAGGAAAGGGTGAAAGGCCAAATACATCTTAAGACTGCCCTGTGAACATGGTGGGAATTTCTCATTTCTTTTATCATAAAGTCTGAGGACCAGGAACTGTATTTCCTCCCTCTGTCATATCTAGAAGATGAAAAATCACCTGTTTGTCTCCAGTAGTTCCTGAAGAGCCACCTTGCTGCAGCAACACTTCACAGTCAGGGTGTCCATTCCATTTAGGTGGTGAGACCACAACAGAGGCCGAGTTCTGCCTGGGGGTGGAGTCACCAACAGCACCCTAAATAACATTTGAAAAGCAGATTACGTTCCTGAAGTAAATATCCTATTAAGGACCATAAATAAATAAAACCTATATGCACATTGATTATGAGCATAAACTTTTGATCAGACATAGCTGATGCCCTGGATTTATAACCCATAACATGCTGTACTTGTGTCACCCATGGATGTGTATTTAGGGAAGCTCTTTCTCAGAAACTTCATTCAAAATTGAGATGCAAATGATTAATTGCAAATGTAAATTTAAATTAACAAATTACCTGGAGAGATCTACTAATCAAAACTATATATTCTAATTTTTAGTTTATAAAAAAGCTCCATTTGTAAAAAAACCCAAACCTATCAAACAACTAACAAACAAAACCCAAACCAAAACTCCCCAGCAAACGAAATTTTAATTTATTAAGGAAACCAAGGTGGTAAAAATGTATTAACTTTCAACCATAAAATATATTTAAATACAGTGGAAAAAAATTTTCCTGATTAATATGCTAGAAGTATATATAAAAATGTATCAACCCCAGGAATATTTTAAATACTGAATTTCTTTTTTCCAGATACTTTCTCTTCCACTATATTTGGGAGATAGATGAAATATTTACTGTATTTATTATTCTAAACCAAGCTTGTATTTTTGTATTTGTTTACTTAAAAATAAGAAATATACCTAGCATATAGAAAATAAAACTGCATACATTTGTATTTATTTAATAAGTTCATTTATTACTACTTAAGAGTTCACTTTGTAACAGAGATGAAATAGTGCTACAAACACTAATCACTAAAGGATTTTCATTTCTGGGTGAAAGCTTCTAGAAAAAACAAAAGACAATATATTAACACTGTCAATTTGCAAAATTCAATTTTGGAATTATATGCAAACATAAATTTATTATGAACTCCTAATATTAAGCTTTAATATTAATGTGATCTGAATTAAAGAAAAGCAGAATCTTGCCTGCAGAGCTCCAGAAAGAGGCAGAGAGCTTTTCTCTGGGAGAGACCGATGATGTTCTCGTCTGTTGTGCAGTGAAGGTGCCAATGCCCCCGGTGCTGTGGCACTGCTCTCTCCAGAGGGAGCAATTACATACAGAGCATAGAGCAACTGTAATTATATGTGGCTGTTTCAGAAGAGTTACCCCCTTTAAAATACCTGTTCATGTCAAAAAGCATTTTGAAGTACTGAGATAATGTTTATGAATTCTGCCCTAAAGTTATTAAAATTCAGCGAAGAGTTACTCAAATAAAAGCCTCTCAGTTTTTCTGTCAGTTTTTAGTATGTCTGTTCTAAGCTTACACAGACAACAGGGTTGTTATTGTTTTACTTGAAAGTACTTGTCATTCTTTTGAACCCTGAAATCAGGATGGAGCCGTGTCTTCTGCTTTGATTTGTCATTTTACAAACCCTCTTTTTTGTCCTTCAGCTTCTCCCTGTAAGAAGCAAACACCTCTTTCTGTTCCTTTCCTTTTGTCTTGACTCCTGCACTTGTAAGCTCAGTCATGTGGTAACTGCATGTTTTACAACACGTGGCAAAGCCAAGCCCTTATTTCAATTCAGAATTCTGATAATACAGAACTGTCACAGACACCTTACGGTCCTAGAGCCATACACACTTTCAGGTTGAAACTGTGAAGCTGAGCATCCCTGAAAATTACTTCCTGTATTTTGAAAAAAAAGCCAAACCAACCAACCAAAAAAACCACCACAGAAACCGTTCAGGTTATCTTGAGTTTAGGAAAAAATTAAATAGCAAACCAGGGGATACTAAATTTATCACACATAGTGAAGCATTGCAATAAACACAATATACTGAAAAAAGCGCCTTTTTCTCTATTCTAAACAAGTTGGGTTTGTTTCTAAAACTTTGTAAGGGCCTTGCAAGTCTCCAGAGTTTCCTCATTCATGCAGGCAGTCCCATTAGAACAGGACTTACAATAAAACCACCTCTAGAGCCAAGGTTTCTAGGATAAGTGCAAATGGGAGGATCTGTTATTATTTTTGAAGAGCAGTAAAACATCAAGTTGCCTAGTGAGAAAATGCAGTGTTCTGTCTGGAAAGGTTCAAGGCTTGAGTTCAGAAAACTGGGTCATTAACAAAAAAGCCCCAAAACAGTACAAGATTTCCTACTTGGCCCCTTCTCATACGAGTGGTTTCATATCTCATTATATTCCAAAAAGCTTGATCATTTTAAAAATGAAACTTTTCTGAATATATTGAAAACAGATGGAAATTAATCAAGGGGCCGAGGTAGAAAAAAGTTTTAATGAAGATCTATTTAAGCAATACTTTAAATAAATAAATCATTTGTCTGAGAAACCACATCTATCAGAATATAAATAATTATATAATGAACATATAAACTACATTTCCTGAAGTAATTCCTGTCTTGCTACATTTCCTGAATTATTTGTATTATGAAACAGTAGTGGGGCGCCATTAATTGATACACACTCAGTGCTATAGTTACAGCACTAATTGCAGCTCTCCAGGCCCTCGACTCAGCTCCTCCAGCCCTTTAACAATTGGGATTGATTGCACAGGAGCTATTTTTAGAATGGAGTGGCAGAAGACTTTGGAGAGCAGCAGACATTTTTGTGTGTGCTACAGCTGTTTTGGAAAAAAAAAAGTTGAATAAAAATGTTCAGAGTTGTCTTTTTGGATTTTTTTTTTTCCTGAAGTCAGAGCTTCCTATTGGGTAACTGATACTGTATCAAGTTGAAACTGAGGTCAGTGGTGCAGGACACAGAGGGCAAGGCTCGGTGGCATTGTTCTCAGAAGAGGAGCAGCTTTTCTCTGGAAAGGGGACTCTAAGGCTGACAGTAGATGAACCATGGTGGGTTGGGTTCTGTAGACAGGCAATCCGGGAGTCAGGTTTGCAGTTTAAAATGCCAATGATGAAAGGCAAGATTCATGATTAACTTGGTGGGGTTTTCCCCCAGCTCTGAAGTGGAGCAGATAACTGATTATTAGGGATTGTAGGTCTGCTTCCAAGAGTGCTTTAGCTGAGAGTAAGTGGCGAGGGTCAGCCGATACTCAAAAGGTGTGACTGGGAGGAGACACCCATTCAGTTCATCCCAGCTTGGCCTTTTGCTATCCCATCCTGCTCAGCCTTGCAAGAGTTCAGCTGGGCTAGATAAACAACTGGACAGGACTTTGTTGCTAATCTGTTATATGAAATCAGGGCTGTCATCGTCTCTGGATGTTTGTACAATAGCAGGCAAGGCTTGGAGGAAGAAAAACAAGCAGAAATATGTAGGAAGAAGGATAACCAGCTTTATAACTGAGAAAAAACCCCAAACCGCAAGGGGACAAGCCTGTTTTACCTTTGTGAAATACAAATTACCTTGTATTAGTAACCTATCACCCCTTTCAGAGTAAATTATATCAATAGCAGTAATACCTTGGCACTGTTACACAGCACTCCATCAGCAAATTTGAAGTGTTGTACTAAGGAAGTGACTGTCCCCATTTAGCTGTGGAAGTGAATGATTTGGCTGTGGTTGCACAGAAGCTTGGCAGAGTTAGGGAGATAATCCCTGTTTCATGCCTTCAGCTGCTTTTTCCTTTTCAATGGGATGCCAAGAAAGTATTATGGACTTACACACCTATAATGTGTCATTACTTCATATCTGCCAATTCCCCTGGACATGAGAAATGCACTCCTTAGTAAGTGCCACCCATCTTTGTATTCCTTCAGAGAAAATACACAAAAAATATACTTCAGTTTCTACAGTAATAGCTTACAATACTGGTTTGCATAAAAAAAACCCAACAAAACTGAAGTAGTTAATGTTGCCTGAATATGTTGCAAGAGATTCTCTAACATCTTTTTGTTGCTGAATATATTCCAGTCTTAAAAAAGGTGAATTTTAGAGATTAATTGGATGATAAATTAAGTTAGATACAATAATTTCATATTAATATGAAATATAACTAGCTTTTGTATCTAGCTTGTTTTACTGTAATTGTTCTTCCTGAAGTTATGTGCAGCTTGCCCTGGACTTTCACATCACCATTAGGTAAGTGACTCTTCCCTATTGATTTCCATCCTGGGTTCTCAATGCAGCTGGAATGTGGCTTCCACTGAAAAAGTCTTGGAATTGGGAGACTTTGTCACCTCGTTTGGTGATGTGCCACCTCAAACACATTACCAACACAAATTCCAAAATTTGGTCTAATGCTGTTTTTTTTTTTAGGGTGTGCTTTGTAAAATAATCTTTGTTAAAATAAACCACTGTTCTGAAGAGGATTAATAAAAGAATGTTTTCCTGGTACTTGTGTCTTCACAGAACACAGTGACATCTTGTGGCATGGGAAGGGTTGGTGTCATGATTTTCCAGATGCATCCTCATTTCAGCAGGTTTACAGGTAAAAGTCTAAACAAATTCTGGACAACTGCTAATGCATTACTTCCATCTGTAATATTCACTCTTTCGAAAGTTTTTTTAAGTACAGGTTTGTCTAAAGCAGCTTTTAGTAGTGAAAAAAGACCAAGCCTTGATATTGCAAATATAAGGGTGTTGGAGCTTAATTTCAGTTCACTGATATTCCTTGGAAAACTTTCAGCTCCAGGAATGTTCCTGTCCCAGCCTCGCTGATACAAGAATCTGAGTCAGAATTTCAGGTGCTTTACTCAAGTTCGTGTATCATCACCGACGGACAAAGCTGTCCAATGTTGCTTTTGAAGGGACTGAAAAGAAAACAGCAACATTTTATCATAAGGTGGAGACTTTTCTTTTTTCCTTTTTTGTCTTTTTGCAGACCGAACCGGGACCCTCCTGTGGCCCGGCTGCCCTTCGATTCTGGGGTGAGCTCTGCGTTTTCAGCATGGCAGGACGGGCTGCCCGCGGCGCGTGGGAAGCGGCGGGCGCGCCGCGGCCGCGGCCCTGTGACCGCTACAAACACGCCTGTGCGCTCTGCAGCGGCTCCCTCTACCTCCTCGGAGGGCGCGGCAGCACCGCGCTCAGGGACTTCTGGAGGTACCACACGGGTGAGCTGCCCCTCTCCTGCATGGCACGGTTACAGCCACTCTAAGCCAGGCATCGTGAAGCTGACGGTGCTCTGTGCTCAACGCATTATCCTCATTTAAAGTCTTTCTGTCACAGGGATGGATAAACTACTTTTGTCCATTGGGCAGATGGGGGGTGTTTGCTCCTCTTGCAGGTGTCCCACAGAGTTTCCATTTCAGTTCAGTTCCTTTTGGTTTTGTTTTTTTCCCTCGACCAGAAATACTGAGTCATTTAAAATATCCTGGTTCTAGTAAGGGGTATCAGTGACTCTCTAACACAGCAAGAGTTCATGCATATAAAAGTGCACAAAGGGAACACATGAATACAGTGCCTTGTAGGTTTGTATTATCAATGCACTATCAAATATAACCATTTGTATTTTTTGACTTGATGTATGGTTTTCCCTGTTCAGTTGTTACTACTGGAATAAACCAGAATTGTGCTAGGGTTCATACTCATGGAATTGTCGAGTTTTGATGTAGGCAATTAAACAATTAAATTAAACAATTAAAACACAAGCAGTAACAATTATTACATTTAAATGGAATTATCACTATTATATTTAAATTTGCTAAATAGAAAAATGCACATATTTAATTTTTGGGAGAGTATCTTCTGAACTAAGAGAGAGCAAAAATGACAAAACACTTCATTTTCAGCAACACAGCCACACTCAAAGTCTACTTTTTCCCTACTGTTTATGTGTTGAGTGCACCACTGTCTTAACTTCAGCTTTGGTTTGTAGTGAAAAATGAATGGGAAATGTTGGATTCCTCAAGAGATGGTCCAGAAGAACTGGAAGAACATTCAATGGTGGCTTATAAGGTAGTAGACAAAGATTTATATTGTCCATATCCTGACATTTTATTTCCTACTATACAGTGCAATAAAATTATGCCATAGATTTCTGTGTCCTGAAATACTACACTCAGAAAGCATTTTTGTGTTGGTGCAGTTCTGGATGTAGCTGTACCAATGTTTGGGAATCTTTCTGAGCACAGTGACAGTAATTCAGCTGTGCTGCAGCCCCCTGTTTCCTCAGGCAGTGCTCAGTGAGTAGCAGTAATACCAGCTGAAGACCCTGGCAGCACATTCCCGACTTATCTGTGCAGTTGTAACAGTTGCTCTGAATTCATTTGCATGATCAGCCACGGCATAAAAACATTCACTAAAGAACTCGCGTAGAAGAGGGACGGGGGAGTGAAGGAAAGTAAGAATTACAGCCCTGCCTGTGAGGGGAAGACAGAATTTAGGATATCAGGAGCTACAACACAATGAAATATTTCTATAAACATGCATAATCCAGTATTACCTGAGCAATGCCTCAAGAGAGCTCCAGATTCCCAGCCCTGAAGCTGCCCCAGGCTGGCGAGGAATGAGAGTTTCTGAAATGCCGTCCCCGTTAAACAGCAGAATGTTCATCAGGGCTTCCCACTGGGAGAGAATAAAGAGACAATAATTAAAAGTTGGTGGCTTTTTGGGATTAATTCTTAAAAAATCATCATATTGTTAACTATATTTTGCTGATAGCAACCTTTGCATTTAAGAATTGTTTTTATAATTATTTGCATGCTATGTGCCTTCCTGTAAGTGACAAATGTTTGTGCATTTTGCAGGGCAGCCTGTATATTTTTGGTGGGATGGTGGATTCTGCTTTCACACAAGCTAAAAGTCCTCTCTGGATATATGACATTGGTATGATACACAATGGCCAGTCTTTTCCATGGGACATTCCAAGTCCATAGGCAGTAATAAATAGTAAGAACCAAACTGTTTTCTGCTGCTTTTAACAGAGCCTTCCCTAAGCTTTACAAGTAATGAATGTATGTAAAATTCTGTGCATATTTTCCCCCAGTCAGAGAGTCAGCTCTTACTTCAATTAGAGAGTATTTTATGGGAATATTTTAAGTGTTTTAAAGTCTCAGAATTGCCAGTCCTTCCTCTCTCCATCTTAAGTTTATTATTTGATCATAAGACCTGAAAATTCATGTGTTATTTAATTTTAATTGTTTTATACTACACACGTTTTAAAAACCGAGCTCTTATGGAAGAAAGTAGATCACTAAAGTATATCTCATTTTGTATTTTTTACTGAAGAAACACATAAGCTGGAGCAGGAGAAATCAAGTATAATTAAATAAGAAGGTGGGAAATTAACACCAACATTTTACAACACAAATTTTTTTCTCTGAAGAACAAACATTTGGGATCTCATAAGTGTGCATTCTAATAAAAACAGTGCAGCATTTGAATTTAATAGCAATATCATACATCATGGATTCTCCCTTTGGAAATCCTGTGTATAGTAATGGCTGTTATTTTGATGTCAGACTGGGAGGGGAGAAAGAGAGGTTCAGTTCTTTTTGAGCCAATAAATCTTGTGTCCAGACCAAGATTTAAGTTTCCTGGCTTTTTTTGCTACTTCACTGTGTAACCTTAAGTCAAGGAGGTTTTTTCAGTCCTTCCTTTGTTTTCTACCAGTTGTCTGAGATAATCTGCTGGAAGAAAGAAAAGCCTCAGAACATATTTTAAAGGAGAAAGCATCTTATTACTCACAATACTTATCAGTGGAAATTGGAAATTAGTTATTCAACATTGGTTGTGTGTCTAGCTGTTTCATAGTTATTTAAAATCTTTTGGCAAGAACAGCTTTCAGTAATGCAAGCTTGCACTGATTTCTCAATGTACCTCTTGTGCTGGGTGTCTGATATTTCCTCTCCTTCCTGGTGGTCCCAGATCTGAGATTGCTGGCTGTTATTTAGAGCTATTTTAAGGGACCTACAAAAAAGAACAAGAAAGAATAGGTCTGCCATAATAAGGTGTATGTGATAAGTGAAGGAGTCCTACAATTGTGTTCAGAAAATAATGAAAATCACAGGTTACTTTTGCATTATGAAATTTAGCTTTTGGAGGCAGGAATGCAGTGTGGTACCTGTGTGATGCTGTATCAGATAAGGATAGAGGAGAACTGTTCAAACTGTGTCTCCTGCAAGTCTCTTGGTGCTGCTCTCTGAGCGGGATTTCTTCAGCCCTGTCAGTAGCAAACACCAGGACGAGACTTCCTTGAAACTGAGCCGTAGTTCGAACAGTTACTGCGGGAGGAGTGTCCTCTTGTGGTGCGGGATCCGAACTGCGCTTTATTAACTCAATCCCCCAGATTCCGCAAGATGGACAGAGAGCTGCAACGAACCAGCAGAGACGGAGGTAAGGAGCCAGGAAGTGGGGAATGTGTGAATCAAATGCCTGTTGCTTTGTTGATTAAACAGATTGCTTTGAAATATGTTCCCCCAAACAGTTCCAATCTCATCTCTTCAGAGACATGTGGCTATACTTTATTTCTTTGCACTTTCAATAACTTAAGGTTTTTTCCTTCTTCAAAACAGTGTTTAAAAATACTGCTCTTAAATTTTAAGTCCTATATAAGAAGTTAAGTCCTCTCTTCTGCTGCTGCTTCTGTTTTTCTGAAATCCTTATCAAGAAAACTAATTTTAAATGGAATATTGCAACCATACGTGAAGCCTGTGCTTTTAAAAGTAGGGTTGTGAAAACAGATTGGCAGCCACACTAATACGTTTTGGAACGTGAAGTGCTGCAGCATTTTTTATTTCTTCAGTGTGAACACGTGGACTCACCAAGTTACTGCCACTTCTAATTGAAACCTGAGTGGAAGCATTTATGGTTTGGTCTTTTGAGATTGATTTTGTATCACTACACATAAAGAATCACTCATTTTTTGCTACTGAAACTTCATCATCACAATGTTTCTATACCTTGAAATTACATCCAGAAATTTTTTAAGATGTGACACAGTTACCACTCTGGTTACCTGTCCTTGATGGAGGCATCAAGAGAAAGTTTGGGATTGCAGGGTCATTTGTGGGGAAAATGAAAATGTGTATTTCCAAGACACACATTGCTGCTGATAGGACTTAACAGGTTTTTTTCTTATTTTTGAACTGTTCCAGAGCTCTGCACCAGCAAACAGAAAAGGTCACAGTGCAGTTGTGTATCATTCCAGCATGTACATCTATGGGGGATACTTTGGCATCAAAGGCATTTCTCAGGAGTTTTGGGAATTCCATTTTGGTAAGTAAAAAAGCAGGATAAGGTTTTGATCCAGTGTAAAACAACAACTGCAGCAGGAGAGCGTGGCTTGCTCTGCTAAGAAAATTCATATCAGTAGAAATGCTCTAAGTTAGTTTTGGCTTCTCTTTGACAATATTTATTGATAAATTCTGTCAATTCAATTAATTGCAGGCTGAAATTAATTAGACTATTATACTGGAATAAGTTTTGCAGTGTTTGCCAGTTTAACATCTGAAAATCAGGGAGAATGTTTGTTTACTATTCACTAAAATTCTTCAAGAATTACTAAAAACTTTCAGATACAGCAGAGACCCTGATTTCAGCCTATTAATGCCATCTTTTGATCTCAAATCTCCAACTGACCATGGAGAGTCAAACCTGATAGGAGATAGTTTATCAGCATGTGCATTATCAGCCTGGTCATTGCAAACCAGATGATTCCCAGAGTTCCTAAATGCAAAACTTGTGATCTGATGGCCATTCTGTCACTATTTTGAAACAAATGATAGGTTTACCTCATCCTTCCTTCCCTCACAGGGACAATAAGCGTAGACATTAATGAATGAATGTTTTTGTTGACTGATTTTTCCCCTCTAACAGCCAGGAAAGTATCTTTCTGTGTCAGAGTTAATGAACTGACAAAGCTGTAGGAAAAACTGCTCTTTAAATAAAATTTCCATGGCATCTGTCACACAGCATCTGACATTTTCATTAAAAGTTTATTTCAAAACTGATTTTTTTAAATGCACTTTTTCAGTGTCAGAATTTAAGCTGTTAACTCATAATAAGCTTAGAGCAGAAACCCTTATTCTCTGACTGAATACTTACCTCCTCCAGGAAATAAATCCTTTCTCAAACAGTCAGGGTAGATTTGGTCCATCTGTAAATCAGTGTTTTTGTTTCAGATACAGGGAAGTGGTCTTGTGTCTCCAGCCCCTGCCTCAGCAGTGGCCCCGGAGCTCGGCACGGCCACTCGGCAGTGGTTTATCACGGAGCCATGTACCTCTTTGGGGGGCTGATGGGGCTCACTGAACAGAGGGACTTGTGGAGGTGGGACTTTGGAAGCAGCAGCTGGTCCAGCATCAGAACAAGGTAAACTGTTCTCTTTGTTACCCTACAAGGGCAGAGGAGGAGAATCAATCTTACTCTTTGATACCACGTGCGGGCGGAGAGGGAGACGATGCCCTCTTGGTAGTTGTAGGGACTGCTCGGATCAGGATTCAGTGCTGCTGCTGCTGCCATCCCTGGGGCTCCAGTTGGCTTTGCTCGGGAGAGCTGTTGGCAAGGCGTTGATGCAGCTGTCAGCAGTGTAATTTTGATGTCCCAATGCAGCTGTTCAGCAGTCATCCTTCTGAGTCAAAAGGAAAACAGAAGCTAAAATCAGCACTAAGTTTCTTGTTGGTCTCCCTTTAACTGCTGGTTTCTCTTACCTTCAGCCAAGGACCTCCTCCGGTGGTAGGCCATGCTTCGATAGTCTGCAAAGACTCTATGCTGGTTTTTGGTGGAGGGATTTCCAACTCCAGCCCTAATGATGACCTCTGGAAGTATCATTTCCATACACAAACATGGAAGAAGCTTAGTAGTACTACAAAGGGAAACTTTTCTCCTAAAATGTATCACTGCATCTTAGGAATCGGTGTGGATTTCCAGACTACCTCAGATTTCACTGATACAGTTCCCAGTGAGCCACAGGCCCGTGCCCAGCTGGTGCCCATCCCGAGGCACTCTGGCTTTTGCAGATACTTCCACCCACAGCCCACGGAGCGGAGCAACGCCATCGAAATGAAAACCTTCAGCCTGCCCCTGGAGCCAGTGGAATTCCCTGCCTTCCAGGCCACTTCAGAGGCAGGACTAGACCCAAACAGAGACAGGAGCTGTTTGTCCAAGGACAAGTCTCTCCATTTGTTGGCCTGTTCGGGAGAGGCTTTAGCTGCTGCTCAGGCTGGGGGTGAAGAGCAGGGAACCGCCTGCGGGTGTGCGGCCGTGGGGAGTGAGATCAGCAGCACCAACACACTGCTGCTCATCGGGGGCAAACCTTTGTCCAGCTTCTCTGAGATCTCCTTCAGGCAAATGGAGTTTGATTGCTTGTGACTGCTTTGCTTGCAAAGTGAAAGAATAAATTTCCACCACCGTGGCAGTAGGTGGAAAACCAACTGCTTGCAACTGTCTTCGGCTTCCTATCAGCACACTGGGGAAAAAAATAATTAAACCTTCTCATACTTGCTGTGAACAGATTTTTTACAATGTTAACAAAACCTGACATACATTTAAGTCACAACTTGCATGTAAGTTGTGATTTCTGAGAGGAGCTTGTTGGAATGCTGCTCTTTTTGTTACTTTTCTCCTGGTCACTTCATACTCTTTCAAATTGCAATGTCTGATGCTGCCTTGAAAATCCGAACTGCAGTAACCCCTACTGGCTCCACAAGATGCCATTTCAGGACAAAGCCTGCTCATTTTGCACTGGCATAAGAGACAAATACAGTCACATCTGAGGGATTCAATTAATCTTAACAGGAACCTTCTCTAATTTTTTAACATTTTTTTTTCTTGAGTGTTCTTTGTACAATATATTTGCAACATTAGATGGCCTACAACAAAGGAACCCAACAGACAAACCAGCAATTGAACACTAGAAGATATTAAAGGATTGTGTATAACCTTGAAGAAGTGAAACAATGAGTGCCTCCTGAAAATCATCAGCAAGACCCAGAGAAAGGGCATTTACCTGTAAGAATAAATGATTTGCCAAATCATGTTGGCTTTAATGACTGAACACAGAATAAAAAGGATTTGATTTCCTGTGGTGGGGTGGGGAGGGTACAGAAAGAGGAGGGCTTGACAGAGTGGCACAAAGCATGGGCTGTTTTGACTGGTAACTCACGTTTAAGCCACGTAAAGGGATTTCTGCTTTTCCAAATCCATCTCTGTTTTATCAGCCCAGGTAGGATTTGTTACACATTTCCCCTCTATACAAGTAAATTCCGAGTTCATGTATGGCTTTTCTTTGCTGAACAGAAAAAGTTCTTATTCTGCAAGGTAATACTGTCCAGTGTTCAAAGCATTTATTTCCATAGAAGTTACTAAATACCAGCCTTCTGACAGAACTTCAGTTGTCTGTAAGAGCTGCTGGTGTCTGAAATTACCTGAAATTGTAAGTTAATACTTCCAAATATTTGAAAAGATCACTTTTCAAAAGCTTCATAGGAATAATGACTTTCAAGTCATTTACAGATTCCAGGAATATTTACAGATACTTTCATCACCTCTTCACAAGTAGCTGTCACATAAATTCAATAGGAAAATTATAGATGGCTTTGCAAAAAGCTACTTAAGAGTTATTTGGACCATCCATGACCTTTATCAGGAAACAGAGACCATTGTACACTGCTATGTGAATAAAGACTGCTCCACTTCCTATCACTGTGTGTTCATTTTCACCTTTATGAGTCTAAAATATGTGTTTATATTTTCAAACTCAACAAAGAACTTACTTTTCTGACCAAGGAACACGATCCTGCAAGCCCCAGTCATTTCCTTGCACTTCAGCCGGCGTCGAGAGCAGCCCAGGCTTTGACTTTCTCCTCCAAGAACAAGAATTTCCCAGTTTGAGGAGGTTTGTTTGGAAGGGACATCAACACAGCGACTGAGCTGAGCATGTACTCAGCACTGCAATCTGAAATCAGCAGCTTGTTTTCCTTTTGCTGACTGACATGTCTGTTTTGGCATTATCCTGAGAGCTGCTGTACATACAGCCTTTTACCTAGGATTGACAAGGGAAGGAAATTTAACTGCAAAGGGCAACAATAACCCAGTGATTTTTCCAAGTCACGCAAAGGCCTCCTGGCAGGTAGTGGTATCCTGGGGATGTGCAAGAGCCCCAGGAAAATGCCAACCAGCCTCTGCCATTCCTTTCTTCCTGCCCCCTCAAACTCTCTTCCCTTTGGCAGCCCCACGAAGGGTTTAACATTTACTCGGAGCCAACGCAGGCGGGACACGAGCCAGCCCAAAGGCAATGGCTTGGCACGGGCAGGGAAAAGCAGCTTGGAGTGTGCCCAGCTCCCCTGTTCCCTCCCCTGGGCTCTGCCCGTGTGCCAGGTCAGGTGGGGGCACCAGCACTGGCAGCACCACACCCACTGCATCACCTGAAGGATGCCAAACCTCTCGAGCCGGCTCTAAGGGCCCCTGTCCCCTCCCCAGGACATGAGGAGAGCAGGGTCTCGGGAGAGGCCTGGCTGGAGAGATGGGGGCTCAGGGCTGGCTCTGAGCTGAGCTCAGTCAGCCCCAGTAATGCTGTGGAAGGGGAGGGAGCCCTGATCCTAAGTGGGGCTCTGTGCTACACCAGCTTTGCTGTCCACTGGAGGCTCTTTCTCCCCTTATGGCCCCTACCCAGGTCTTTAAAAAGCAAGGATGAGCTCAAGCTGGAAGGGAGGGGGATTGGGATTTGAAGTGACTGAATCCCACGGATGCCCACAGGGATGCCTGGCACCTCAGTCCACTCTGGGCATGCACAACCCCTATTTAGGTACTCTCTGCTGTCAAGACCTAGGGACACAATCCTTGCTCATACCACTGTGACACTTCCTGGGTCATGTCCCCTTTCAAAACTCAGCCAGTGCTATCAGCTACTCCAACAGGGTTCTCAGAGCACCTCACTCCTCTTTTTCCACTGCAATCACCTTTTCAGAGAGGGAGAAAAGAGCCTTTGTGGATGTGCTTATGATATTTCTCCATAACTGTAGCAGTTAATGAGAATTCATCCCAGGCCCAAGAGAGTGACTAAAAGCTGCTGCCATCTGAAAGCTCAGTGGTGGCCTGCATGAAATAATGAATGGAATTACTCCAGCTAGTGGCAAATACTTAGAAACAAAACAAAACACACCATTTTTGGCTGGGACTGAAGGGGCTGCCACTGAAGTTGGCTGTTTAGAATGTCTCTGAAAAGCAGGGAACCATGGACATATCTGGTATGCCCACAGAAATTCAATCCACAGAACATAAGCAAAAGGATGCAGCATTGTTGGCAATCTCACTGAGACACAAGGTGTGCTGTTGTATCACAAATTGTATATATGAGAACAAATCAATCACTAAACATCTCCACAGACTCACTGTCTTTAATTAACTGGGTTCTGAACATTAAAATGCATGAAATGGCAGAAATATTTTCTTCTAAAATGCACATATTCAAAGACTTTTTTTTTTCAGTTAATGATAGAAAAACCTAAAGGTTTTGTTGTTTTGAGTTGTAAGTGTATTTGAAGAACAATTCAGTGATTTATCAGTGGGATCAGTTTGGCCTACACAACAAATTATGCCACAAGAGAAATTATCTCCTATGAGCTTAGTCATTAGGATGGAATAATTTGTCTTCCTTTTGACACTTTCCAAATAGTTTTTGAGAAATTAAGATGATCTAAGGGTTTAGTTGCCCTATGCTGCCTTCTTTAGCATTTCACCAAAGTCAGGGCTTGAGAGTAAAGTTGCCTTTAAACAACCCTTAGCAGTACTGTACTTGAAGACACAGCCCAGCCCCTTGCTGGAGACAGGAGTGAGGGTGCTCAGTTAACTGGCCTGCACTGGAACCACACTGGGCAGCTCGGGCTCCCCTTCTGGGCACACCTTGGAACTCTGGTTTTCAAAGGCACTGGACACCTGACAGTCCTCCTGGCCAATCTCAGCTCTGTTGGAAAAAAGACATTTCATTCTCTAGCATGTACCTGCAAGCTTAGGTGCTTTAACTGACGACAGACCTAGTTCAGAGCAGCAGCTCAGTGTCCCAAGTCCAGCTGACCCACCCCCTACTGCTGTGCCGATGTAATGCAGCGGGGCTCAAAGATGACTCTGCAAGACTTTTGCACTGACATGGTGTATTTTAGACAAAACTACAGTATAAACATTCCAAGACTGGGTTGAGTGGACTACAGATCTACTTGTTCCCATGTACAGTTTCAATACAGATCTCAGTGCAGTGCCTAAGACAGTTCATACGTCACCAGTGTTGTGAAACAGAAGCGAGAGGGTGCACTTCATTTTATAAAAAAACCCAACAAATAAATTATACATTGAGAGCTATTGCCAAGCTTTACATATAAAAAGTAAAAATACAGTAGTTAGTGTGGCTTTAACAAAACAAATCTAGCTAAAAAAATAGTCTCATATACTTTAAAAATAAGTTTATCCAGTTATATAGGTAGGGGGTGTGTGTGTGTTTGTGGAGCAGAGCGCTCAAGCCAAGCAGTCAAGAGGAGTGAATTCTGCAGGAGGATCCTGTGGCTGCGGCCCCGGGGGTGTGGCAGCTCTGCCGGGCAGTGCCTGCTCCTGGGCCGGCAGCCACAGAGAGCCGGGCCCCTCCCGC
>VZRX01003279.1:110242-163172 GCA_013398075.1 Notiomystis cincta | reverse complement strand
CAGCCCCCGGCGGGTCCCGCCAGCTCTGCCTCTGCCACGGCACTGCGGGGAGGGCCCCGGCCCCGTGTCTGTGCTGCCAACGCTGGAGCAAACACACCCCGATCACACCTGTGTCACTGAAAGGCCATTAGCACGGGTTGGTCCTATTTTTTGGTTGAAAAGTTATGATTGTCCAGCTGCACTTGAAAGCTGTGACATTACAGTGTCTAACAGCTACATATATATATATATATATCTATATAGATACTACAACTCTCTAAACTCAGAAACACTATGTGCCCAGAGAGAGCTTTAAATGCTAGCTGGCTGTGCAACAGAGCTGCTAACACTTCTACAGTAGATTTGGGTTGTACCAGAGTATGTTCACAATGTGAAAAATACATCCAGTGCTGTTTGTGAAGGACACCCTCCTCCCAACAGTACATCTCTGCTTCATGAAACGAGAAGGAGCAGGGTGCAGACAAAGGGAGAGGAGGCAAGGACTGCAAACCTTTTGTATAGAGAGACCCATACACAGCTGGACTGTTCACCTGAGCTGCTCTCACAGGGCTGCAAACTTTCTTGCCAAAATCGTGTCCAAAAAACTGTCCAAAACATAGCTCTTACACAACTCTCTGTCTTTGACAAAGTGAAATTTCAGTTTAAAATCAAATACATTCAGGCTAATTCATTAACCATGACTGATTAACAGGTAAGTAGGTAGTTTATGTTATATAACTTACCTAATATTAAACTCTATTACCACTGAACTAAAGAAGAGATTCCCTTAATTCTGGTGTAAGAAAGCCTCAACTCCCACAATTTAATACCCATTTCCTAAGCACGTAAATGCATGCAGCACATGCAGACTCTGATGGCCTTAAATGGGTGAGACTGAAATGAACCTCCCTCAGGTTAATCAGTTTGAGATGAGGTCTAGGATGCTGTTGTTATTATAAACACCAAGATCTCTATAAAACCTTTTACTCAGTCACAGAATGTGACTGGAGTAAAACCACTTTTACTTTTAGATCCAATCACTTAGCATTCATTCATTCATTCCTGTCAACTCTTACAGCTTTTAAGTGGTTGGCAGACCTGCCAACATCCTGACACCAGATTCACACAAAAGTGTTATTTATAAATTCCTTTAAATAAATACCAAAAAATAGACTTTAAGAAAACGCTTGGACCCTACAGCCAATCAATCAATAGTATAGCAATGGTAGGAAAATCCTTTTTTCTCAGTAGCACACAGGCATTAATTGATATTTTACAACACTAACTGTAGAAACTATTATCCTTACTTGTGTTTGACAAAATGCAGGTGATGAGTAATGCTATGATACCTGTTAGTCAGTCATGCTGTAACACAGTACCTCTAGCTGCAAAGCAGAACAGTGATGCCAACCTGCAGGATGTTCAGATCACAAACTTGTGGCACCTTGGTCTCACCAGGCTCCCTATATAAGCAATGATTTGGGTTAGCTAAGTAAGCTACATCAAGATAAACTGAGTGACTATTTGCTCCAAGTAGTAGATATTGCTGGGAAGATTTGGGTTTGTAGCCCCAAATCTATTAGAAATTGCAAGTTCCCAATTTACCAGTTGAAATGTTTGTGTTTTTATGTAAAGTTTCAAATATTAGTCCTCTGAAAACTGAGGAAAGCCTCGCCCCTTTGAAGTTTGTGTGTTCACGTGTGTAATTACGACATTCCCCTCCAACCACTGTACTCTGACCATGCTGAAATAACAGTTGGTTATTTGGACCCATTTAGATTTTCAGGGACACACTCACCACACGTTATTTACTTGCTATTTGCAGTGATGGCTCGGGAGGAATCTAAGGATGGTATTCAACATGCAGTGCTGGAAAACTGTAAACTTCTGTTATTCCAGTTTTGGGAGGGATTCAAGCTGACAGTTCGCAGAGCTCCTGAACCCAACGGGAAGAGTCAAATATCAAACATGCCTAAGAAAATGCTACTGCATTCTGTCTATTTACAAACCCAACACATGTAGCTGGCGAATGCCAGCTCAGCTGCTGAGCAAACAGATGAATAGCAAGTGCCAAGTTTCCACACACAGTCCTGGCTTTGTGCAGGAAGCAGACTGTTGCAGCCATTGCTTCCCTTTTCCTGCAGGAACTTTGCTGGCAACTGCATTATTAATCCAGACTAAGACATTTGATATTCGAATCAGGAATCTTCTACATTTTAATAAGCACTAAGGCTCAGACTTAAAAGTGTAAAAAAAGCCAATACTCAACTGGAAGTAGCAATGAGAGAGCTGAAGGGCTGGGATCAGGGGCCCTGTGCCTGGTCCGGGACAGCGGCTCCGCTCATCCGGCAGTGCGGGAGTGGGACCTGCCCGTGTGCAGCTCTGGGTGCTGGCTGGAGGGGCACCTGCAGCACCTGCCACCAATCCTGAAATCCTGGCTCTTGAGGCAATGCCTACAAATCACTGCCTGCAGAGTCACTCTGGTGTGTCAGTCCTACGAGCTTTCTCTGGTCCCTACATTCCTCTATTAAGGCCTCAGGGGTTTTGAGAAGTGGCAGTGGGCCATGTAAAATTCATGCGGCTTCTCCCTTAACACTCCTTCAGCATCTTGCAAAGAAGAGCACGAGAGCAACAGCAGCACAAACACCTTGGTCTGAATGCAGCAGCCTCACTGGGTCCACCTTACTTCACAACCCATAGTGGTTTGGTCCAAACTTTTGTTTACACTGAGACATGTGCACAAAGCCAATGGGCAGAAATGCAGTTGTGCATACAGGTTCCAGAACAAATTTTTACATTTAAGTTTGTTTCTAAGAACCACATGCATACAAATATCTACAAACAGCAGCACTGTGTAGAAAACACCCTCCAACCCCAGTCATATGTACAAACCTCAGATGAACTTCCAGAAAGAAAGACCACAGTTGTTTCATCTGTGCTTCCCTGCTAGATGTGAGATTCATTATCTTTGTTTCTCCTCCCTCTGACTCTGCATTACTTTTTTCACAGGCTGTATCCCCGGGGTCCATGTGATGATACTGCTGCCCAGGGCTCAGATGATCTCTGAACTGTATGCATTGTACCCCAAGCTTCACCTGAGCACCCAAAGACCTTCACCTACTCTGTGGATGGTGTGCTCTACCTTCCTTCTACAGAGAACTGAATTGCTTACTGGAATTTTTCATCCTTTTTTTCCTGTTTTCACCACAGTGTTTCTATTATTTGTTCCACATACAACTATTAGATGACACTTGGAACAGGATTCAAAGTGCTGTTAAGAACTGATCTAGTTGTACCCTCATGCTGCAAGTATTCCTGAAGCACAGCATCTGGAAAAAACACCCAGAAACAGCATGAAGAGAAACAAGAAAATTCTTTTCCTTTCTAGTCCTAGAAGACAACAACACTAATCAATAAGCAGTTCCTAAGTAAGCTGCACTCACACCTTCACTGCTTTGGCTTTTAAAGCATACAGATCTCTAGTCTAAAATGTATGTATTTGAGTCATGAAGGAAATGAAATTATCAGTGTCAAATGTGGGACCTCTGCTGTATTCTGCTAATGCTACAAGCTGTTTGGCAGGTAATTTGCATTTTCCTGGTTGCAATGAGCAGCAGCTCAAATCCAGTCTATATAGCTGGTCACTGATGGTCTACACTTCCATGCATTCCAGGTACTGTAATAGGGTGTGCAAGGATAATTAAGGGGGTTAAGGCCAAAAAGGAGAGTAAGTGTTGGTAAAACAAAGGAAAACCAGAGGGAATAATCACACAGAAGAAATGTCCTTGGCTGTACGGGACAGTGACCACCATGAGCCCTGTGCACGGCACGGCCACGAGGTGGCCCTGTGAGTTCTCCTCATCCCTGCGACGTTCACTGTTCCACAGCCATCAGAGCCCCGTGCTCACACCCCACAGCTCCCAGACACCTTCCAGCAGCACCAGAGCCAGCTCCGGGTAGGGAACAATTAACCCAGCACGAGCAGAACACAACTGTTTTCTTCTCCTCAGGTCAGAACTAGCTCCAGTGTGACATTTCACTTTTTACATCCTGGTTCAGGCTGCAATTCCAGTTTGATTGTGATAAATGTAGAAGTCTCCTCCTGGATCCTAGCAAACCAGCTGGCTGTCTGACTCCTCTTCAGCACGAGTTTGATCCCAAGCAAGTCTTTTGGAAGGATCCCTTGGAGATGTGAAGAGTTTTTATAAGGTGAGAGTTTCAGAAAGTCCTTCTTCTAGAGTTCAGTGGTGAGTAAACATTTCGTTCTTATTGCAGCATCCTCAGTAACTGGGCTAAAAGGTGGGAAAAGATAAGGCTCTGTAAATACACTCCTCCAAAAAGGTCTGCCATGATGGATTACAAGAGATGAGTATTGCTTCAAAGAGCATTCATGGTTGTTCCCCTTGTAACTTAATGAGACCAACCTTTCTATTGGACAACTGCAGAAAAGCAAAGTGAATCAAATTCAAATGATGCAGCAGTAGCACCACTGCCATTGTTTAAAGATGGTCACTGCAAGGGCTGATTGTCACTGCCATCATTCTGCCTCACCAGCATGCCAGAATGGAATAGCAAGGGAAAAGACTTCTACCAATTTGGTTTTCTGACACCCTTACAGCTTAGAAAGAACTGTGGGGCATCCCTCTCCACCCCCACCAATCCTCTGGAAGGTACTGAAACACTGTAAAGAGATTTCTCAGAACATTTTTGTGTACCATAATTTTAGTCCACTATTAGAACATGTGAGCAGATAAGGAAAGAAACTGAAGTGAAATTATAATACACACACATCAGCCTATTTGTAGTATTTCAAATGCTGTAAACTGAGACACAGCAAAAGAAGGCACTGTGTCTAAATGGCCACTGTAACCATGCCAGTGGAAGCAATAAGTGCCCACACAGAGTTGTGGAGTGAGCTGAGGAGATCTCACCTCGCAAGAACTTCGGGTGCCTGCTGGGATGGTGTCAATCCAGCTGAGGACATCAGGGTCTCCGTGCTGCCTTTCGCTGCCTTCAGAGATAAGGCAGCATTATTTCCCAAAGGCCCGTTGGAAATCAGTCCAGTCTGAATGGGGGAGAAGGAAACAAGAAACTCAAACAGCTGTCAGGAGGAAACAAGCTAACTTTTCAATACGATTTACTTGTAAGTGGCAAAAATAGGATTCATTAAACTCCAGCCTGGGTTTTACTAAATACAAGTTCTTTAAGAAATTTCATGGCATTTACCTGCAGTGCAATACAGCAAAAATTAAGTTTAACTATTAACAGGCTATGTTGTCTGATTTACTCCAGCCAAATTAGTTTGCTTTCTTTTTGGTGTGGTACATTATTTTATAGACCTTCAAATTATTAAAAATTATTGTATTTTATTATTTAACTTGAACTCCCGTTTCTTAATCAGGACAAAAGCTTTAGTTTTTCTCTTTATTAAGAAATGGTCAAGTAACTCACTGGCACTATCCACCTCGGTGTTACAATGGGCTGAGAAGACGCCTACAAAAAGCAAACAAAAACTCAATGAAAAGGTTGAAAGCAGCTGAGAACCTTGTCAAAATAGTACTGCCTCCCAAAACAACACCTCCCCCAAAACAATGTCGGGTATTTGCTGCTCGTTAGCCTTTGAATCATGCTAGTGATTAGGTAGAGATGTGGCACCCACGGAGCACAGAGCCAGACACTCACTGGGAGCAGTTTCAGCTCAGTGCTCCCTTCCAAAGGAAAGAATCCATCATCTTTTAGTGCTTTATGGACGATCTTATCCCAGAGCACACTATCGTGAAGTTTAAACGACCTCCTCTTCCCCTTTTCTGTCGGTGCATACAATGTAACTCCATTTTGCCAGTACAGATTACAAGAGAGTTCTTTTTATCTATATAAAAGGGTTGATTTGTATTACAAGTTTACTTTTCGAGTATTTGTGTTTATCTATATGTACACAGACATATACACATGTCCAGACACCTTCCCATGTAATTTCTGAATGATGTATTACTGAAGCCTTATGCATCCCCTGAAGTCTGAAGTGTGAGAAGCAGGCTGGCACTTGCAGCTCTACTAAAACAGTACTGGAGGTTCCTGTGGCACACACACAGGTTCAGCCTTTGGGTTCCTTCATTTGCCCTACAAAGCTGTAAAGTCTACACCCCTACACCAGACACCCTGCAGGTGGAGGCCATATGAGCAGTGATCCCCATCCATCACTTCATTCCACTGCTGCAGATCCAAGCCTGGCAGACAGACACTAAAGCCAGAGAAGAGTTCATGAGCAAAAATCACTGTGATGTGCAAAGGAAGAAGTTTGGGTTTGAAATACATTTACCCGAGCTGTGGCTTCTGTAAAGTCAATTAGATTCTCTGTCAGTGATGTTAAGGAAACGTCCTGGTCATCTGGAGTGCTCTATGGAACAAATCAGTTTTGAATTGAATTCCCAGTAGTAACCACATAGGTCTACTGAATACTCTTGTGGCTTCCGGAGTTATAGACCAGTATCTTTAACTAACAGCACTTTTTATTAGGCCTATTTTTTCAAGTCTTTCAATTTGATCTTTTTTTAATAGCCTTTTAATTTCCCTTATTCTCATCAGTGTACTGGAAACAACATTGCCACTGTAAGCAAGCAGTGAAACTGTCCTTTCCCTTCTGTGAACGTGGGGTACTGCACCACTCGAAGGGTCAGCAAGGCCTGGAGTGGGGTCTTTGAACTCGGTGAAATTTATGATTATTCAGTGGGATCAACGGTGTAATACTTGTTTAGAGGCACAACAGCTGCAGGGCAGGGTGTTTTAGTCACCCAGAACAACTTGTCAGTCTGCTCAAGTAAAGGCAGCAGAGGCCCATTACTACTGGACTCTGCTTTTCTTTTGGAGAGGGACAAAAGAAAGTTTAATCACTGAATTTGTGCTCTTCATGGAGTTCAGTTAAAAATTACCTTAAGGTAACTAGAATATAACAAATGAACATCTAAATTTAAACTTTCACTTATGTGGTTCTTTCGATGGGAACTGCCTATATCAGAGTTTCATCTCTACAGTCTCCTTACTGGAGCATAAAATCGTTGGGATGTAAAGGGCTCCCCATCGGTGTGAGAAAAACAATCAGTTTAGAAAAATAAGAGTCAGTACAAGAACCGGAAAGGACATGAAGAAGTGGCCTTTAGAAAGATCTGTGCAGTGTCCCTGCCTGCTTCAGAAAGCACTCTG
Organism: Notiomystis cincta; assembly: GCA_013398075.1. NCBI lineage: Eukaryota > Metazoa > Chordata > Aves > Passeriformes > Notiomystidae > Notiomystis > Notiomystis cincta. The sequence goes on along the minus strand of VZRX01003279.1, from coordinate 155,993 downwards.
GCATTTCCCAGTGCCTGGCATTCACAGAGTTATGAGAGGCATGCAGCAAGGTCTGCTGAGCTTGCCTGGAGGCATCGGGAGCTCAGAATGTGACACAGAGACCTTCCAGGCTGGCAGGTGGTGATACCTTTGAAACAGCAGCCTCCTCAGTTGGAGCCAGATTAGCTGGAATTAGCAGGTCCTCGTGGTTTGAGTCAGCATTGTCCTCATTCAACGTATTACTGAAAGGGGAAAACATTCTCATTAGCACCCTGCCTGGACAGCATGGAACAGGGCTGCTTCCCACACAGCTCAAACCTTGACACCGGTTCCACCGAGGCAGACAAAAGACTGATGTTTGTATGTTAATGTAAATGCCTTCCAACTACCCCCACAGACTACTGCTCTCTCTCATAGTCCCAGCTACAGCTGTGTATAGACCCAACAGTATCGATGTCTTCTATCTCAAAGGAGTTTCTTCAGCCCTTGTGTCTAATTCGCCTGAAGCCTTTTCTGTCATCCTCTTATCTTCCTCTTTAGAGCCAGGGGCAGCAGGATGTCAGGTATCTCAGTGCTTTCAGAAGATGAGAGAGATTCACTCACTGCTTGCAAGGATACTCACCCCGAGGCCTGGTCTACACTGATTAAATGCTGCAACAGTAATCAAAAATGCATCTGTAAACCTGCTTAGTTAGATGTAGCCTAAATGCTCAGCAACTGTTCCTCATCTTTTCAGGCCTTTTCATGATGATCCCCTTACCCCAGAAACATGTTTCTCCAGAATCACTTACGGAACAAAGGTGTTTGAAGCAGGGATTGCTCTCAGCAGCTCTCTTGGATCTTGAAATACCGGACTGGTTGCTGGGGGACTGCTCTGCGATTTGCCTGACAGGAGAATGCTCCTGGCACAAATCAACGAAAAACAATCAAAACAGAAAGCTCTTTATGAATCACTTCTTACAGTACAGTTTTGGGATTGCTAATGTACATTCTATTTGTACATTTTATTTACAGTATCACCCTCTGCTCTTTGAGGTCTGCCACGTGCATCTTCACAAATGGTCAAGAAATTAGATGTTGTAACCTTTTAAACTTTTCCAATGCTTGAAATCCCACTGGATCCTGCAATCATTTCATATTTAGTAATTCTCAGGAAAACAACTATCACGGTCAGGGGTTTGTATACAATTTTTTTTCTCCACTAGAAAACAGCTACTGTGAACAGACCCATCCCCTTCCCCACACTGAAGCTGTTCACATTTCAGAAATAATTAGTGATTGAAATTGCTGTTGCAACAATGGTCATCAAGTATGGGAGAATAAAGAGCATCTGAATTATCTTGTATATAATAAAACTTAGCAATTATAATCCTGGTTTTCATTTTAAAAACACTTCACATTCATGAGGTTAAGGTACCCTATGCAAGGTAAAATGCAGTGATGACTGAGCACTGGCAGACCACACTGAACTGCAGGTTCTCAGCTCTCTATGGGGGTAACTACACCACATGTTTCTTACAAATCTGTTCAGTACCTGGCAGCAGCCTCCTGAATATTGGAATTCTTGACACCTGTCATGTTGTCATCTTTTCCAACCTGAGAGGAAGAAATGAACAGAGACATACATTTCTGATACCTCTTTCCATCTTGTGTCAGTTCTGAGATTCACAGTAGAGCTGAGTGTCTCTATCCCAGCACAAAAACATCCTGTTCATCTACAGCTCAGGGACTTAGTGACAACTTCAGTGCAGAAATAAAAACAATTCACCAACAAAGCCAAATAAAACATTGTTATTTGCTCAGGGATTTACTACAACATGCAAGAAGCCCCGTCTTAGTGACAGAATAATTGCTTGATTAGAAGGCAACCTTTGGAGGTTACCTGGCCCAGTGACCACTCAACCCAGGGCTGGCACGGGGTCTTGTCCTGTTACCTGTTGAGTATCAAGGACAGAAATCCTCCTTGGGTAACCATTCCAGTAGAGGACCATTACCACTGTGAAGAAAGGCTGAAAAGCTTTCTGACTCTGCCTTGGACAAGGCTCTTGGAACCCCCTTATCTGCAAGGCACCTTCTCCAACATGCGGCAGTTGAAGAGAAATAAAACATCTGAGAGCGTTACAGCCCTGTTCAGTCGAGTATTTACCTTGTGCCCTGCTTCTGCCTGGGCCTTCAGGATATTGCTTTTGAGATCTGCTGGAAGCCACTTCGGTGTTATGACTGGGCTCTCGATTGCATTGTTAAGACATTTATCTGTCAACTTCACCACTTCATCCTAGACATGAAAACACTTTATCAGAAGCAGTTTCCACATGGACAAGTCTGGGCTGAAGTTTATCAATATCTTGAAATAACAACAAGGCTCTGAAGCAAAAGGAAAGTCAGCAGATTTATACTGAAATGAAAAGGCAATTTTTTCCTTTATTTTGGAACTCAGTTGTAAAGTCACAGCAACACAAAGTAAAAAAAAGCACAGTGCCTAAATGTGGATATGCAAAATGCTGTGCTAAAAATACAGTGTGCAGGAAATGAAGTGCATCCTGAAACTGCAGCCTAGTTTACTGATAGAAGATCAATATAACAGCCATTATATCATGTCAGTATAGCCTAAGTAAAAGTTGATCATTTACTCCCAAATGCAAGTTGGGAAGATTTTTAATTTAAAATCCACTTATAAATTAGAACAAGAGTTTAATTAATGTGCTACTAACTACTTCTCCCACCACTGATTATATCAAAGCAAACTGGCAGCCAAATACAAAATGAAGAGAAGTAAGAATGAGATACCTTTCACTACAGTATATTTCATTATGAGAATTGCATTTCTTAATTATAAAATGTTAATTAAGCATTCAATCTACTAATTGGTATTTGATTAGTGGCAGAAGTTAATTAGCTGAGTGAAAACTAAACCCTGTGACCTTCCTTCTGAGGGTATAACTCAGCAGGGGGAGACAGAGTCCTGCTTTCCTCACCATATGCCACGGTCTATGGCAGGCTCCTCCCAGGAGACAAGTGCTGCAGGACTCCCCAGAGCAGGGCCAATCCTACTTGCACCAACTGCAGCGTGCCCAGGAGCAGTGAAGCCCATTGCAGAGACAGGGAGCAGCACAGAGGAGTTAAAAAGAGGTGAACACCTGTCCCCCCACAGCTCTCCCTCCACTTTCAGCTTTTCACATTCCCTGGAAACACTGGGGAGAATTTGTAGTTTGGTCTTTAGAGAGGGGAAAAATATTTCCTTTTTTTGTCTCCCTCTAAATCACCTTTTAGGATATCCAAATAGGATCTTAGGAGACTATCTAAAGGAGAATCCCTTTTCAAATTTTGACCCAGTCAACAATGAATTTCACAAAATATTCAAGGGTCACTGTCAAAATAAAAAGCTATGATGACCAACAACCAAGTGCGATTAATGACTATTGCCAGCAGATATTAAGAGGTGCCACCTTCATATAATTCATGAAGATTAACAATTATTAGACCTTTAAGTACTTTCATTTTAGAGAAGCTGCTGGAATTGCCAAAAGGAATAATTACAATTGAATTATTATTATTTTTACAGCTGCAGCACCCAACTGTGATAATCTTTAAGTCTTTACACTGGACTTCACTGAAGCAGATGCTGTGTGTGACAGCACCTGCACAGCATTTTGAATGCATTATTCCACTAGTACAGTAAATCTGATAATTTTAACTGAACACATCAGTACACTGGTGCTTGAAGTACCATTTTATTGTTTAACTTCCTCTCAGCTTCCTCCCCCTGATTTAATTAGGTCACTCTAGTCTATTAAGGATTAGACTCCCTACTTTGGAAAAGCTTAGTACTATTACAGTATATTTTAATTTAACAGAATATAAATTTCATACCACCAAGGAAATATTTCCCTCAATATTAATGATCCATTTTTCTCAACCCTGTCTATTTTGCACTTGAAAAAAGCATAGGTGTCTTACAGGTTTTTTTAATGAAAAAAGCATGTAGCTAGAGGGAAAAACATCCAGCACCTGCTAACGCCTCAAGATGCCTAATTTACAAGACATTTCAGTTGTTCACACAAAACACTAAAGCTGCTGGGGTTTGTCATTATTCCAGCTCATTAGGAATGTTTGTTGTTTCCATGGACCAGACAAACTTGCACTGTGTTCTTCCATCAAAACATGGAGCTAGGCAGCGATGCAAAAAGGCAAGGAAAGATTAAAGGCAGTAACAGGGCATGTGATCCCAATCCTTTGTGCTTTTGAGTTGTGTTCCTGGTGCCACTAAAAATCACTTTGTGCAAGAAGATGGAGCCTAATACAGGCACATTTTGGAGCAACTTCCATGTATTTACAGATCACAACAAATTCAGAAAAAGTAAACCCTCATGTCCTTGCATTTCTGACTCGGGAGCAGACTTCGAACACAGGCAAACAGGGTGAACCTTTATTGTTAATTTTCCTTCAGAAGCTGATGAAAGCAGAGCATTGGTGTATTTAAAGCTATTTGCTCTCTTTGTCAGATCTGATCACTGCACTAGTGAAAGCTGGGAAAGGACAAAGTCGCATTCTTCCATCCCAACAGATTTTGGCAGTGAGCAGCAGGGAAGAATGAAACCATTCATTCCTTTGCTTCCTCTTTTTCTCTAGAAGAACAGGGGTAGCTAGATAAATATTTCCCTATCAAAGAAATCAATCAGGATTGATTGATTGCAAGTATAGAATTACATAAAAATGGCGGTCAGGCCATCTCTGTGCCCTGATGGAAAACAGTTAAAGATTTGTAATTAACAAAGCTGAAGTGACTTGGCATATAACAGTGTCATGAAGTTCAGGATGCAGCTCTGCCTTATTAACAGAAAGATAAGGCTTTCCCTCAGTGCATTTTACCAAACCTCTTATGTACTGCAATGGTTTCTACACAGGTAAGTATGTTATGCACCAGTAAATCTTAAGTGAGATGAGACATGCTGAAATTGTAATCACACACATTCAGAAAGAATGCTGCAATACTGCATTCCCTCTGAAGAAACAGCAAGCTCCAGGATCTAAGCTTATTGCAAGATTTCAGTGGATATATTGCAGTCCCATGCAATTCTGCCAGAAGAGGATACCACAAACACTTCTTTTACTAATAGATTAAGAAGAAAAGTATATACAGGAGAAGAGCCCATAGGTATATTTTATAACAAACACCATAAATGAAAGCTTCTCTCTTTTCTAAAGCAGCCTTCAAAGGCAGGAAACAAAGCACTTTTATTAGTGACTTTCAGGTCACTCTTTTGAGGACTGGTTTCCAAACCATTAACCTTCCTCTCTGAAGGGTGTGCTCATTTGGTGCTACTGTAACCTACATGTCTTTGCAATCTGAAGCACTGGGAATTTCAAGTATGCAGAGAGTCTCTAATCTTGTCTATCTTTTTTAAACAAACACTCTGGAGTAACTTCTTGGTAAACTACATCATAGGCAGAAAATTTTTATTCTATCTTGTACCCAAAAGCCTCCGATGATCTACTCTTACATTTCCCTGATATAATTTGCACTTCCTTCTCAAAGCTGAGCTCTCTTTTACTCACCTATTGGCACACTGTTGATCCATAATTCTCCATTATGCAAATGTTCTTGCTCTCTAATCAGGTTACTGTCCCCCCAGTGTCTATAACCTCTGAAGTTACTGGGCACCTCATGTCACAGCAGCTGGATGACTGTGACTGTACTGTATTAGCAGCTGTTTGTTAGATTAGCTCATTACAGAAATCTCAGCTTGCTTATTATAAATCAGACACTATTTAAAAACCACTGAAACACTTGCAGCCCATTCTCTTCAATTAACCAATTAAATGTTTTTCCCCTCTCTGTCTGAACTAAAGTAGAGCTCAACAGGCCAAAATTTTTAAATAAACTGTGTTCATTTGCTTTAGTTTATGTAGAAGCAGTGTTTCAGCACAACAGGACTACTGACTAATCTTCTTAGAGGCCTGGTAATCTTAGTAATGGACTCACCAAGCAGAGAGGTGCACAAGGCAGCCCTGACAGCAGCCCTTAAAGGGGACACGAGCCAAGCAGCCTGCAGCACCACCCACAGCAGCAGCCTTCTCTCACATGGAGGTGGAAAACAAACGCTTAGGAGCAGGCTTAGCTCAAACACACATTGCTAAACACCTCTCCTGGCACCTGGTTCCTGTTACTTTTGAGGGAGCAAGAAAAATCATAGCTGCTTCACTCAAAGTTTGATAAATCCTTGGGCCTCCCTGCAAGGGAGGCTAGGCTAAACAGAGATAACACTGCCAGGTGTTTCACTCTCTCTGCTTGTCCAAAACACAAAAATCTCCCAAAGCTTTTGCATCAGAGAAAGCACAGTAATGGAAAACTAGATTTTGCTTTTTTAAAGCTCATTAAAAAACCCAGAAGGATATCCTGTGTGGGGGCAGTTGTCTCACAACCAGTGAATCTATTAAAGTTCACTGCTGTTGTAAGGGAGGATCTTGGCCTCTCCATCCCTTCTAGCAACACTACTTATTTTCACTATGGCTCTGGCATTTCTTTGACCCCTTCCATGAACCTATTTAACTCACTATTTACCAACTTAAAGAACAAACTAAAAACCTAAAGAAACCCAGCACCTCAACAAAAAAGTTCAAAACAAAGGCAGGAAAAAAAACTGTTTGCCAGTTTGTAGATACATTTGTTCACTGAAACCTGCAATGATTCCTGGAGGTAACAGAGGAGAGAGGGAAGCTGGGGAAGGACGAGTGAAGAGGAAGGAGGGAGAAGAGAGCCCTTGCCCTGTTCAGGGCACTCAGGCTTGTACTTTGGCTCAGCTGCCCCTGAAGTGCAGCCTGACTTGCTCAGAGGGATTTGAGAGCACTAAATCAAACCACATCACTCCTCTGTGTAAACACAGAGCACTAACACCTACATCAGAGGGCAGGTACAAACTGGTTACTTAACAGGAGGGATGGATCATCAGCAAACTTGACTCAAAACAAAACGTCAGAACAACCTTCTGGGAACTGAAAAATGCCAGGGAAGTAGCTCAGCCCTTCCAAAAAGTGGGTGAACTACCCAACACCATGCAGGTAGTAACCTACAGATAAAGACAAGTGAGAAACATTTCAAGCACTTATGCTTTTTACCCTCACTGATTTTAGAAAATCTCACCAGGCTGCAGTCTGCACACACACACCTCTGCCCCCATCGTTATCTCACTGCCCTGTCACACACAGGTTAATACATCATAAAGCATTTGTATTTCCTTTACTATCCCCCAGTATCATTCACTCATGGTCTTAGAAGTCTTGCAAGCAGACCAAGGCAAGTGGAAGAGTTTTCAGAAAGATCTGAACAAACTCAGGACCGCAGCAGGGGGAATGAAGGCCATTTACCTGTACGTTTATGTTTACATTGGGACGCTCAGTTGGCACTGGGCTGCTGCACTCTGTCTCCAGCTGCTTCAGCTTTAGGAATGTGTCTTCAAATGCTGAAAAAAACAAAGAAGACATCATCTTCCTCATGTTACTGTGGAGTTATCTGACTTGTAACTTGCATTATTCCTGAATACTAATTACTAATTTTGAAGTTGTGCAAAAAAGCACAGGGATGGGGGAATTTACTTGCTCGAGCTTTGGTGCAGATTTCAAGCCTGCAGACTGTGCACCAAATCACAGCACTCTGCACTCCTGAGAGCTCATTTACCCAGCCATCCTCACAGTGAGTGAGCAAACACAGTTAATTGCTTAGATGGTTGCACTTCACTATATCTGTGGACAAAGTAACATCCAATGAAGAACTGACTTTTGCCTTGAATCTCTGCCCTTGTTCCAGTAATGGGTAAAATTGACTTTATGCATATAATCTAAGGGAGCTTCCTAAAACAGTTCTGCATTTTTTGTAAAGAAACAATCTCATATGGACCTCATTATTTAATCCTGATCTCACACATCATACTAGGGAAAAATCAGTCAGTTTGCTTACGATCAGAGTCTGCTTTTTCCATAGCAGTTTCCTTCGTGCCAGGAGGAGGGCAACTAACAGCCTCTTCTGGATCTCCCGTGGCCAAGCCGACGGCGGGACGGCCCACGGCATCATCCACACAAGTTTCTGGCAACTCTGTGCTGTCTAGCAAATCAACAAGAGGTATGCTGCAAAGGCATAAAGATGGGCAGAGAGATGCACAACCATGTTACCACTCTTCCTGTAACAAGAAAAAGCTTTAACACATGCAATCTCTTTTTTCAAGCTGTCTTCTGCTGACCAGCCACAATCTAGAAAAACTGTTTCAGGTAACTAACAGACATTGGTTTTAGGGAGCTTAAAAACATGAAAAAGGAAACATTTCATGTCTGTATGAGTGACTTCAGAGCAGGTCCATGCTGCCTGCTATGTCATTACATAGCAGAGGAAAAGGTGAAGAGAGAAGGAGGGAACATTTTATCCATGAAATGCACTTTTTTGGAACAAACATTTGAGATTTTTCTAACAAACTCAAGGTACCCTTTAGGATTTTTACAAGAGAAAAAGGAAAGTTAGGGGGATGGAAGTAGGTACCATAAAAAGCTGCTTGTGCAGCACTTCACCCAACACTGGTAAGGAGAACAGAGAGGTGCACTGCACAGGTCCGCACCGACACTTATGGTCAGGCATACCTAGAACCAGTTTCAGTTTTGTTAACTTAGGCAGAGCAGAGAATGAAACCTCAGCAGTCACAGTGTTTTAAGTGAACCAGAGCATGTACTCTGTACCCTGTCAGGATCACTTGTTTCACCTCCTTTGGTTTCTGATGGAAACATCTCCTTTTTATTTTGCCCTGGGAGCTGTATTTTCAATGAAGAAGGAAAAACAATTATAAAAACAAAAGGGATATTATGATGGTTACATTGTGCAAGCAGTCAGGAATCTCATACATCTCTCTAAAGCTTGCAAACAGCTAAAGCCATCCTAGCAAACTAACAAACCCAGAAACTACTGCTGCCCAGTGCAATGGTTAATTAGACAGCCTGTGCACACAGCTGCAGCTTTACTGATGCCCAGTTCCATCAACAGTCACCCTCACAGTTTGGCTGCAGTATTGATTTAGGAAGAAAAATCTACCAATCCCTTTTGTAAGTCCTGTCCCAAATATGAGAACAATGATACCAGGCCCATCCTCACCACAACAGAACAGAACCTACCCTTAAGCACAGACAAGAGAAGTTTTCTATTCAATAGTTTAGACCAGCTTCTCCCTTACTGCTACCACTGTCCAAGACTTCCCAGGAAAAGCAGGGCTTCTACCACAGTACTCAGGAATAGAAGAGGCATCAGCCGTCCACATTCCTGCATTTACCTACACACAAAAGGATATTTTGAACTTTGCATAGTAAGTGCCAGGCTTTACATCTTCATATCAACTTCTACCAGTCTATTTTAAGAAATACTCAGTGGGAAATGCCCACTAATAAGTCATTACATGCTCAGAGAGATCACACAGTTAAGGGAATAGCTACTGCATTACCCCCCTTCTTTTTGCCTGACCCATAGATTGGTATAAATATGTACCACACAGCATTCACTGTATAACATGACTGAGAAAGCTCTCAGTTACATGTGGTGTGGGTTTTAACTTCCTACTTGAAAAGCAAAGCAACACTTCATGCTAGTTTGTGAAATATAATCTTCAAAATACAGTAACCGAGTCCTACAAAAGAGGTTGTTCTCTTGGAAACAATCTGATTTCCAGCAGCATGAAGTACCATGCAACCTCATTTATTTTTTCAAACTGGTAGTGACACAGAATAGTCCCTCACATAGACTCTTTAAGGTAGTACAATAATATGAAATTCTTTGTTCATTTTCTTACTTTTGGGCCAACCAGTGTTGTACCTGCAGGTGAGAAGAGTAGTGAAATTGAGTCTTTTCAAATTGTTTTCTTCTAAACAAAAATGTACAATATTAAAAAAAAAAAAAAAATAAAAAAGCCCTCTTTTCCAAGTGAGGAAAGCAAAAGGAAAAATCCTGGGGATGTAAGATCCTACAAATGGAGACAGCTCACACACACTCAGTTTCTAATCAAGTAAGTCCCATATTCCAAGACTTCCGCTCTCTCCCATTTGTTTGAAGATAATTCCAAATACGACATAGAATAATATATACAAGTCAACTACAGGAAAGAAAACATGCTTAGGAAAATGTGCTGGCTGCAGAACCTTTGGGCATATTAAGCAAAGATCTGTCACCACAGAAAGACATCCATGTGCTTCCTCATTGCAATTCACAAAGGATGTGACCTGCAGCATGGTGGTGCTGGTAGCAGTGTGATAGAATTTCTCTGTCTGCTACTGAGAGCTGTTACCCACCCTAACAAAGACTAGGATAATAATTCTCCCCAAGTCATGAAGTCTTACCTAAATAATCCCAGCACAGAGGAAAATGGACCCTCAGGATGTATGCAAGAGTCAAAGCCACGTGGCAAAAGCATGCAACATAGACCATACTGAAACAAACTAGTTCTACAGGCAGATGGGTTTCAGGCTGCTTCCCCTACCCTGAATCTGTCATGGAAAAAATCTGCTGCAAAAACCTGAGCCTTAGCTTGGAGTCCCAGGGTGGTCCATGACCATCAGCAGGGTCACCAGCCCTCTTCTCAGCACTATGAGACACCCTGGAGTGCTGTGCCCAGCTCTGGGCTTCCCAGGACAAGAGACACATGGATAGACTGGAGGGAGTGCCACAAGGACAACAAAGGGTCTGGAGCACCTGAGCGAAGAGGCGAGCCTGAGAGCTGGGACTGTTCAGCCTGGAGAGCGGAAAGCTCAGGAGGATCTCACCAATGTGTATAAAATCCTGATGGAAGGAGCAAAGACAACAGTCAAACTCTTCTCAAGGGTGCCCAGAGAAAGGACAAGAGGCAATGGGCACAAATGGAAATTCCACTCTTAACCCTAACCACAAGAGAAAACCCTGACTTTTCTTCCTGTGAGGCTGGTGAAACAGGTCTCTGGAGGGTGTGAAGTCTCCATCCTCAGAGATCCTCAAAACCTGGCTGGCATGGTCCTGAGCAACCTGCTCTACTCAGCCCTGCTCTTCCCATGGGGGCAGGCTGCATGATCTCCAGAGGCGTCCTCCAGCCTCAGCTACTCTTTGATTCTGCGGCTGCCACACAAAACTTCTTTGACACCTGAGGACTCAGCCACTTCTTGCAGTGGCCTGACCTCGACCAAAGCACATCTGAACTTATAACTCTGCAATAAAACAGTGACTTGTTTTTGCAGCAGTGTTCTTGCATTTTAAATACAACACTATCCCAAATTCTTTCATCCAAATTAGTGGCTTCTTCTCCTTCAACTACACAGACAGTATACAACATTGTAAAGTTAAACAACTTATTTTCATTTGCATATTCTCATCCAACTTTATAAATAAGAAAGAAACAAATAGGTTTGCTTCACTCCAGAAGTTTACAACATCTACCATTCAAAACCTATAACTAAAAAGAGCACAAGAGATTGCTCCTATCAGCTTGGTTGGTGTCACAGATCTTTAGTTTACAGCTTGCTCATGCTTTTTTTAAACCAGAGTTGTAAAACAGACTCTCATATTTCACTAGCAAACTCTTTCTCCCCATCAGATTCAGGGGTGAGGAGGTCAAACTATCTCAGGCAATATTAAATTATGTCTTGGCTGACACTGTCTTGGTTCTTCAGGTCTGGATATCTGAAAACAATGTTTTTTTACTTCTGGGCTCTATGGCAATTTGAAACATAGTGAAACAATTTGAAAATCATTCAAATAACTCCTTTATCCTAAAAGCTAAATATAAATTAATTTTGAAAGCCCTGTTACAACCTTTCCTCTTTTTTTTTAATAGGAGAAGAATACTGCAATTTAAAAGCAACAAACTTCAGAAAACACAAGAAAATACAGTGTGTTCAAGGGTAAAGGTTTGTTCTTCTTGTTGTTAAAGGTCCCCAAGAATACCAATGAGCCATGAAGCTGGAGTCTTAACCTCTGACTTAACAATTAACTTTGTGAATCATATGGTAGGACTGGTGTTTGTCAGAAAATATTTCTGTTTCTTTTCAACTGGACCAGAGAAGCAAAAAAGAAAGAAAAGTTTGTAAAATGCAAAAAATAGTAATAATAAAAATTACTCTTTGCCTTTTTGACAGTTCTGATAAATTTATTCTTAAAGAATTGAAAATAATTCTACTCCATTTCCAAACAATATTTTTCAGAAGAGGTCTTACTGAGAAATAAAAAGGTTAGCTTTCAGATCAACCATGTATCCTGGATATTTGTACATGATCATGGTTCAAAAGGAGGGGCAATTACATCCTCTATTTCTCTTAGATTTTTGAAACCATATTATAACCCACTAGTTGCATATGTAGTTTTATAACAAATGCGACTTCCTGCATGGCTCTCAAAGATAAATCCAGCTAAAAAAATGAATTTTTCGGTCATTAAGAAAAACCTTAACACAATTTAAAAGATATATCTATCTATATGCACACACAGATAGATATATACTGCCTTTAACGTAAAAGTGATGTGTGGCTTCTGGTCTATACATTACTTTTCCTTAAAGCTTAAATACCGACAGCACAATCTGCAAAGCCTTTGCAATAAAAGCCTTTGTCCCTGTACAGTCAGCTTCGGGCGCGTTGTCGTTATCCCGGAGGGGGGTGCGGAGGCCGCTGCCAGCCCGCGCTGAGGCGCTCCCGAGGGCGGTGTCAGAGACTCGTCACNAGGCGAGGACAAGGAGACTGATGCGGAAAGACGAGGACAAGGGGCGTCGCGGGGGGTAAATACCAAGGGAAGAGGCATGCAAGCACACGTGCACATGAGGACGCTGCCAAATAAACCCCCTTTCTGCACAGCATCGTGCACGTTTTTGCACGAGGCTGAACTGAGAGGTTAGGCTCTCTCGTGTATATGTTGCTTACACTTCCCAAATGTAAACCACTTCGTATTTCAAAATGTTTCGCGGAACTAAGCAAGAATCATGTGCATTTTACAGATGGGAGAAAATAATGTGATGGAGGAATGGACCTCTGAAGTATACAGCACATTTTATTTGCAGAAAACAAGTTTAAGTGGCAGCTCTAAATGTACACCTGAAACAAACATCTATAAGCAATACCAGTTTTCAAAGTGACTGGAAAGGGCAGATTCTAAAGCAAATTTTTTTTAAAAAAAGGAGAAGAAAATAGAAACTCAGATAAAAATGAACATTACTGTGCAGGAGCAAACAGTAGAGCAAACGAATCATCCACAATTTAGGTGACTCAGGGACTAATACTACTGAAGAAGTTGCCTGCAGCTATAACTTGCATCAACAAAAAAATTTAGTTGGAAAAGAACCATTCTACAAGCGGTCACAACACCAAACTAGGACCTCAGTTTCTAATTTTGCATATGAAGGCATAATGGTTTGTAAATTTTAAATTTAGAATTCCTAAAATCAAACCCACAGAAATGCTGCGCAGAGTTATGGCCAGTCTTTGCCACAGCTGGAATGAAGTCCTCCAAAAGTTAGAAGGAGGAGCAAGGGAGAACACTCATCACTTTAAACAGTGTTTTGAAAAATATTATTATTCAAGGACCCTCTACCAGAAAACTGGAAGGCTTTAGGCAAAAGCATCTCCAAAGCAGCAGGGATAAGCAATTAACTGAAAACAGCCAAATTTTAAAATACTTCAAAAATGGACAGTGATCTGTTAACTGTTGTCTGTGTAGCATTAGGATCCTTCACTGGTTATGTTTTAGGAGAGGCTGATAAAAGGTATAGTCACATATCAAAAAAGTGCTTGGAGAAAAGCACTTCATAAACTACTGAAGTAAGGAAATTCCTAAACCAAAGGTATTCCTTCAGTTAAATGTACTAGATTTGACTTAATGAGCCAAATCTAAACAAAGTGGAAGGATTGTTGCTGTTCACATAGAGAGGTCAAACAGCCTTCAGCTCAAATTCCACCTTCTCATGTTCCAGAACAGCCAAGCAGGCAGCTGAGTTGGAAGATCACACGTGTTAAGGCAGGCAAGCAGAAAAGCATGCAGGATTCACAAGAGCAGTAAATGATTAACATTCAGGGATAGTCCTCCTTTAGAAAAGAGACAGGATTTATACAAAGGTCACCCATGTGTAAATTCAGAATTTTGGTTTTTGTGAACTACACTGAGGAAGTGACCCGTGAATACTGAGGGCTCCAATCCCCAACAGTTTGTTCCTTTATTTTTACCACTTCTCTCATGTATGTGGTTAAGGGAAAGCTACATCCACTAGCAAAAAAAAAAAAAAATCTCTTATCTAAAATAAGGGATAAGTAAGGAAGTAAATATTAAATCTTTGTCTCCTCTCCTATCTTAACACAAAAAGAGCTTCTTGGGGAAAGACTAAACTTAGAAAGACACTGGTCATGTTTTAGTTTTCCCAGACAGCTAATTTTCCAGACCACTTTCAGATCCTCAGATCCTGCAGGCTAGCACAGCTTTCCTGTATTGATAATTTTACAGGAATGAAGCAAAGTAAAAAAACCCAATGAAAAACAAATCCAGAAATACTAAAATCCTTCTTATCTGGCAAAGTACTTGCTACAATCTGGCACAATTGCTGTTGGCAGCTGCAGCATTAACATTTTAAATTAAAGGAAACATTGACATTAGGAAGGGAGCTAAGCTGCAAGGTAGCCAATACAGGCATCTGCCAAGCAGAGTACAGAAACCCAGGAGGTCAGGACCTTACTTCTAAACCCCTTCAATCTACCTATCTACAAAATCCACAGCCCAGAAGATTTTGGTGTTCTCAACAATTTTTGGCAAGCTCTCTCTAAAAGAAGACTATTTTTCTGACAGAAAGCAAAGATAATTCATGCAGAAACAGGCCAATTAAAGACAGTAGCAGTTGAAAGGAGATCTTGTTAGCAGCACTGAGACACCCTTGCAGGCACAATAGCCAAGTCACAGCCCCCAGCAATAAATATGTATGTTCTGGCAATTACATCAACCTAACCCTGCTTCCCATCTAGGAAGCCAGAATGTAGCTCAACTCCTGACTCAGGTCCAAACTGTTGTCTTTTCCCTACAGCTGGATTTGCCCTTTATTACAGGCAGTAGTGTTTGCAGTGAACACACTAAAACCAGAAGACAACTACTTTCAGTAACAATGTCTCAAAGAAACGTAACACAGACACAGTAGAAGCTGCACTCTCAATTCAAATGCATCAGTTGCCAGGAAGCTTGTTTTCTTTAGGATACACTGTTTGGGGCTACATGCAGGTGTATTTTGTATTCACTCCCGCTGTTCTATACAAACACTACATCCTGCAGCAGCTGGCATGTAAGCTGAGATTCCTGGACAATGTTAAGACAGACAGACTCAAGTTCTCAATCCTAAAAACAGGCATAACAAATCCAAAATTGAAACAGAGTGGCTACAGAGCCCTCTCTGCTTCAGAACCAAAGCAGCAGGATTTCAGTAAGCAACAGCAGCCTTGCAGACATGAGCAGGAACATTAGCACGAATCAGGTACCCAAGAAGAGCTGTCTGGAGCAAAGTCAAACATTTCCACCTAAGGAAATACAGGTGTCTAGCATTCATCTTGCAATTAGGCCAAAAGAATAAAAATAAAACCATATTGAGAATGCTGAAGAATAAAGAAGCCACCACCTTTCACCCACCACCACGGAAGGAATCGAGCGATCAACAGGATCCCACCATAGACAAGCACAGATTTCAGATACTAGATAAATCAAGGGCAAAAGAAAGAAAAACAGCATTGATCATATGTTTTGATTGAAATGTCAATAAAATGCAACTCAAAGCAGAATTACCATCCCCTTTATCATTCAAAATTGATTATTAAAAGTATTAAAAGTACAAATTAAAGTACATTTGTCACAGCACCATTAGTTATCATCTACTTGTAAGAGATACTGAAGCAAAGCAGACTTATATGCCTGACAATGGGAGAAAGACCCTTTCTCTTGAGGGCTGAAACTGCTTAGGATAAGAGCTTTGGCATCACTCCATTCTACCACAACTGCTCCTGATGAGTCTGGCAGAAGCCAGAGTTTCCCTTCTTGGATAAGCCATAGGCACAAGAAGCTAAAAAAAGTTAAGATTACCTGTGCACAAGTAGCAGGTTGATATACGCCAGTTTTGGTTTGTAAATAGCTTTGCAATATAGAATTAGTTTAAGAAAACATAAATGACATGTACATTTATCTATCTTCAAACAAATCCTCTTCATTTTTAGATGCATCTAATCCATAAAACAATGATTATATGAAATCAAAGCTCTTATCTTCAGCTTGTGTCATTTTCCTCAAGCTCCCATTTCATCCAAGCTCATGAGAAAAGTCAGCTTGCCTATTTCAGGTTTAAAAGACAATTCACAACGACACCAGTTTACAAGGTTGTGTATTATCCTAAGGATCAAGTTAAGTCCTTGGGCCCCATGATACCAAGCAAAGGGTTACAAGGTTATGGCAAATGAGAAGGACCCAACTCTCTCCAAGACTTGAAAATGCTACTCCTCACCTAATTCCTTCAGGCCCTGAAGAAATATTGTTTTGGTTGGCAGTGACTAAGCCTGGTGTCCTCACCTCCCCACACACAACGCATAGGAAAAAATCAGCTGCATCATCTCTAACTTGATTGTCAGCTTACATTACAGATACAAAGATGGCAGCTTATTTAAGTACAAAAAAAGGAAAAGCTACCTGAATCATGCATAAGCAAGCAAAAGTCATTTCCCAGCAAAGCTGAACATACCATTTCTTATCTTGCTGGCTGGCTCCTGGGCTCCTTGGGAGGTTTTCTATTTCCACTAAGACTGGTGCAGAAGGAACCGCTGTTAGGACAGGTAGGTTTGGCTTTGCATTCCAGCTCTTTGGAGACAGAATATAAACAAGTCATTATACACACATTAATGAAGTGATGACACATTAAAGAGAACAAAACATATCAACACTTCTTCTTGAGTACAAAGCTATAGGCCATTTTCTTCTCTTACTTCTCTAGCACTTGGATACCTATGCCCAGTCTTTTCTAGCACTGTACACAGTTAATAGTTAACTGTAACATTCAATTGGTCAATCACTGGATTTCAAGAGCAAATAACAAAATCTTCAGTTCTGTTGAGACACAGTGAAAACTGCCTTTAGAAAGAATGGGAGTCCTTACTTGTGATCCATTAGTTTGGCTGATAACAGCATTGTTTGCAGCGCTGAAAGAAAAGAAGAATTTAAAAGTGAATCAGATCAACAAACTGCTTTTGCAGGCTAGTAACACTGTAAGGACTTTCAGAAAGAAACAGACTCTAAGATATTTCCAAAGTATTAATCTCTTCTCAGAAAAACCTTAAAAACTTCTGCTTTAGGTCAGTTGTCTCATTCTAGGTAACTATGCGTATCAAGTTATTTTTTCCTACTTAAAGTCATAGTTTATCTGTAACTCATCTGTTTTTAACTCTTCCTTTCCTAAACCAGTTTGGTTTAAAAAGTCTACCTGATTCAGCAGTAAAATGTGGCAATTTCTGAAGTAAAAATTAAATAGTCTAGATAAAAAACCCAGTGAAATGTGACTTGTCAAAAGCTCACCTACATGCTATAGATATTATGTTTGTTCCATAACTAGAACCCTCCTGATTTGAAGTTTCACATCACAAAAGTTTATCAGAAAAACTAGTGAGTTTCTTCTGCATGCAATCTCTAATGGTCTTAAAAGCAGCTATTCAAATTTACATGCACAGCAACTCAGCACAGCATTAATAATAATTTTATATTATTAAATATTTACTATATTTGATAAATTAAATAAGACCCATATCCCTATTCTTGATGATTTCTGAAACTGCAAGAGACATGTCACATTTCTTAGAGACTTAAAAGCAGTAATTGTGCATTATAGATTTCAAACAAAGCAAACTTTTCCCCCAGACTTCTAATTTTTAATAAAGGTTCCCATCTCCTACAACCTATTAATTTTCTGATTTATGGTCTGGACAATAGCTATCCAACCTGGCAAGCTGATGATTCAGACAGATTTCTGTATCTACTTCAGTGACTCTTTAGAATTATTTTATTTAAAATATCATAATGTCAACCCTGAACAAGCTGTTGCTTGCCTGTTTTCCCCTTTACCCCTTCTCTATTGAGAGAATGTGGAGGCTACCCCAGAATTAACAGAAATATTAAGGAATGCCTTCTGAGTAGCACATTTCCCTGTGCTATGTTAACACAAAAGAAGAGAACAACATACATCTTTCATGATGCATTTCAATGAGCAACACTGGAGTGTAGAGTTTCAGAAGTGGCATAGCTTGCTGTGGAGACACAACAGTGCCACACCTAAGTGCAGATCAGGAAACTGCAGTCTTATCAGGAGGAGAAACTGCATATGAAGTTTCTCTTCCCACTCTCAGAATGACCTAAGCAGCCTGAAACTCGGAGAAGGGCAAGACAACACAGCATGACAAGAACACTAATTAATCAAACAGTTACATTCTGCATGCAGAGGATCTTAATGACAGGCAGTTTTGAAGAGGAGTTTCCCATTGTATAAAAAGAAAAACCAGTACAGGACATCATAGAGAGTAATTGCAGCCTTGTTCCCACACTTCCTAGACTTTTCCCTCTCATGCAAGAATCAGCTCTGCTACTACAGACAGAAAGTGTTGGGCTGTATTAAACCTGTTGTTTTGAAATGTTCTTTTGGCATTCCTTACCCACCTCACCATGGTGCTTAATATCTATGAATATCTACTTTTTAAAGAATAATTTGGTTGCAACTGTTCATTGCAGTGTTCACAAGTTATTAGGGCAAAGGACAGAAAACACAACTGAGTGACCTAAGTTTCTTCACTATGAGGTAGTTCCTTTTAACCTGGTTTCCTCTCTTCCCTTAAGGAACAGTATGAAAATTATATGATTCAGACACATATGAGTAATTTACATTGCAACAGCAAATATAAACCTACACATCCAGGAAGACTTTTAGTAAAGAAATAAAAAACCAAAAGGCTTCCCTTACAATGTTGATAGTGCATAAAAATAAATGCAAGTCTAACACAGAACATAAACCCATCAACTTATTTCAAAAATATTCATTTTACAGTCTTTTCCCTTTCTTTGAACTTCACTTGGTGATGTATTTCAATCACATAGCCAGAGCAGGCAGTTTTCAGGAAGAAGACCTCCTCACACACTTTTACCTGATCTCTACATGGTGGCACATGAAGTACAGCTCCTATCCAGCAAGAATCATAGCCAGCAGTAAACAAATGTCTTTGCTAGCTAGTGTGCAAGTCTGGCAAAATTGTCTATGTGACAGCAACACAAGCGCTTTGCTTTGAACACTAACTTTTATGTAAAGCAAACAAACAATATCCACAGCAAAATCACAGTTAAGAGGCCAACACTATATCCTTCTTCTGCAGGCATGTGCTCAAGTACAGGTACCAAACATCAAAGACAGAAATTCAACTACTGGAATGCATCTTACCTTGTTTCTTCCAGTTTAGCAGTGTATGCTGCAAAAATATAAAGCATTAATTAAAATGTAATTCATAATTAGGTTATCAGTTAAATATCAATTATATGATTAATAAAAATAGCCTAGCACTGCCTGAAAGTATCCAACCAAAAGAGCAAAAGTTGAACCAAAAGAGCAAAAGTTGCACACATCTCATGTATAATGTGCGAAAAACAAAATTTAAATTGGAAAATAAAATAAAAAAATCTGAAGAGCAAACCAAAGCCAGATTTTTTAAGCAAGTATCTGAAAGCAGACATGGCTGTCACACTTGACCTATGCAAGAGTGGGAGTCAGAAACAAGGTATCACATGCTGTCAGATCCTGATAATGAAGTGCAGCTCCTAACAACAAGGAAAAAAAGTCTCAATGATAAAAATTTTTAACTCAATTAATAAATTTCAAATACTATCATTAATATATCACTGTTGCCTGGACCCGAGTTTTCCCTCTTCATACCAAGACCTACTGTGTAATTTTCACAGGTGTTTCACCTGCTAGGCAAGTCGGTTTGGACATGCTTTGGACACAAGCTTTTTCTGATAAATACATGAGGTCTCCTAAACAAGTCAAAGAAAACCCCATTTTGAAATTTCAGGAGAAGGGCAAACAACTACAGGAGAATTCCTACCCAGAATTTTTAAAGGAGGTGATTACCTGATTCTCCCATTGGATTATACTTCTCAGAATGGAAGTTCTTTTACCTTTCATTTGCAGTGTTCGTCTTGAGTATCTCTTGCTAGGCCTTCTTTCAAAGGATGCTGATCTCCTGGCTTTGTTGGTCTTTGTGGTTTGATATTCTGTTTTCCCACTAAAAATGCCATATAAAAGTACAAAGCAGTAAAATAAATCACTAATTTTTAATGACGGAATAGAGACAATCTCATCCAAACATCGCGTTTCTATTTTAAATTCATAGCTTACTATCTGATGCCAGTTCTAATAAAACATCCCCAACTTCACACCTCAAAAGGTCTTTCACAAAAGAGGGTAAGAATTTCAGAAACATTCTCTTCTTCACCCCATTTCCCCAAGACAAATGGCAGAAGCAATGACTTTCTAAAGAATAAGTTGCTGATAAAAGCACGCTTGCCCTTTGCATATTCCTGTGGTCCCAGTGCATGAGGTTTGGGAGAAGGTGAAAATTCTAGAAGACAATAAAGCTTAAGCAATACTGCCAAAAGTGACAGAGCAAGCTGATAACAGGACTCAAACCCAGCATCGAGGGAAAGGAAGGGCTGACAGGAGGTGTGTGCCCCTGGACAGATGCCACTGACCTGTATCGGAAGCGAGACCCCAGGCGAATGAAGCCCGATCGGCTGGAGCTTTTCTGGACAGGACCTCGGAGCCGGAAGAAGGCGTGGTGTTCCACTGCACACTTCCACAAGTGTTTGCAGGCTTTGGGGTGGTCCAGTCTAAAGACAAAAGTGTGCTCCTGCTCCTTTCCCTTAAAGCACACAAAGCACACTGGTGACTTACAAGAGGCTTGAATAAGTCAAAGCTAAAATTCCACGCAAGCCAAATAAAATTGGTTTTTATGATTCCTTATATATACATTTTAAAAGATGTTTTAGGCAGAAAAAGAAATCAACCTTTTTAGAAGCTATAACAAACAACTGCTATATTGTCTAAAGTTGGAAAGGGCTGGAGTCCATATATTTAACAGGCCAAACCTCTGAATAACTACAAATTAAAGAGACCATTACAAAAGGAAGGTGTTGTTGATGAGGCTAACCTGGTTTCACTTCCAAATCTAATCTCCTCAAATTACTAATACTCACTTTTTAATTGTCTCAGCTATATGCAATTTCTTCCCCATAGCAATAATTCTGAAATCTGCTTAAGTAATTCATTCTACTAAATGTGGTATGTGGGTTTTTTTCTAAACTTTCCTGTGCAATGCACACTGTTCCCAAAATATCTGCTCTAGTTTCACCAGGCATTCTCTTCTTAAAAAATGGGTGACAAAAGTATTTACCTTTTACTTAAGTCCCTTCATTTCCCTCCTCTCCCAACAAGTCACAATCCAAAATCTTTCAGGCATCCACATTAATTCTCAAAACTTAAATATAAGCAAACAGATTAGGAGTATGTAAACTAGTACTGTATAATCAAGACTGAGATTTAACTAAATGCTATTTATCTACCTGTTCATCATCTTCAACAACAACCAGAGTGAGTTTGTTCTTCTTGAAGTCAAGCCTTGTTATCTTTGGCCTGCCAGATGAACAGAAAGTGCAGGTTATGTCTAACTTTTAGCAACTTACTTAGAAGGTAGCTCATATTCATGGTGTTCTCATAACCCAAGCAATTTTTTTTTTGCTATCATAAAAGAAACAATCAAAAATAGATTTTAATGTACAACTTGAGAACTTACCAGAAAAACAAACCAATCTTTGTATCTCCTTCAAAGACAAGAACTCCTGTAGGTGTTAGCCCCAGGCTGTAATCATTGCCATCTCTTGCCTAATTGCCACAAAATAAAAATTATATTAATTTTGGTGTTTGACCTTCTATCCAATTTACTAGAGTGATTCATGTAGTTTGTCCAGTGTTATAAATACACACATATCTGCTGTCTTATACAACAAAACTCGTGTGTTTTGATGATCTTACGCAATGGATTTTTCTTGTCTGCAACCCTTCAATAAGGCTGACTAAAGACAAAAATTAAAGTTTCCTGATTTGTCTGTGTAATAAAGACATCCTTATGCATTTGCTGCACTTGCTTCTCCACATGAGATCTATGCTAATTTGTATTTCTTCAGCTGGTGGCTGACTACATTCCATCAAATTTAAATTACTATGATTTTTCACAAAACTCCTAAGTCTAAATACAAACTGTAGTACACACTTCCACATCAATCACACATTTAACACAGAGCAGATATGCTTGGACTCAAGTTATAGCTTCTAGAAACATATATATACATATATACATATACACCAAAGAGTGGAATGTTGACACTAAGCCAGATCACTTATTATACAGATTACATGAGAACAAGATTCCTTTTCTTTCCCCCCTCAAAGCAGAACGAGTGTTGAAATGCAGTACAAAAGTAACATTATCATTTGCCAAGGTCACCATGCTGTGGTTAAACGTACCTTGACTATGTGCATGTCTACACCATACATTTCCAGCCACTTAGCTTTGTTTAAGTAGTTAGTTTCAGCCTGTGCTGGTGTTTGCCCCCTGAAATAAAATTTTTGCTGTTAGGTAGATGCCTGAAAAAAGCACAGAAAGGAAAAACTGGCACATGAGGAAAGAAGAAAAGAACTTCCCGAAAGTTTGTGAAAAACCTAACCACTGGTGACACTTGTCCACTTTAATGAACATCGAGGTCACTTGTTAAAGTTTTAATCTGAAAACACTGCTGCAAAAATTACTGTTTCAATATTTTGTACCTCATCATTTTACTCAGACCTTTGAAAAGCTTAATTTTTCACATTATATTCTCTTACAAAGTATGACAGAACCATATTAAAATTCTATTTCTGAACAAAACCACAGAAGAAGTGTCAGTGTCTTTTTAATAGATTCTCTTCACAGAAGAATCTGCAAACAGCTGGGTAGCATTCACTGGAAGATCTAATACCTGCATTCCTTCCACTTCTCAAAAACAGCAAATTCCATCTCTTCAGTCTGAGTGGGAACAAACCTGAACTCAGACACCAGCTCTGGGACATGTTCAGCAGGATCATAGTCTCCAAGTTCAGCTACAAAAGAACAATACTGTTAGGCACTGTG
Organism: Notiomystis cincta; assembly: GCA_013398075.1. Lineage (NCBI taxonomy): Eukaryota > Metazoa > Chordata > Aves > Passeriformes > Notiomystidae > Notiomystis > Notiomystis cincta. The sequence goes on along the minus strand of VZRX01003279.1, from coordinate 132,770 downwards.
CTCAATAAACACAGTGGATGGGAATTTCTTTTTTTTGACAGGGAAATTATGGACACTGAACAAATGATTGTGTTGTCTGCACAAAAGCTTTTTAATTATTGCTTACAAAGTATTATTGACATATTCCTTAAAAAGCCTCCTATAAAGGGAATTCATCACCAACCTTGAAACTCACCTTTTTTCTTTCTTGCAGAGAGTTTTCAACATTTTTATCAGAGAAGTATCTACTGAGATGACAGGTAACTACAGTTACAACAGAATTTTGCCTTACAGAATTAAAACAATATCTCTTGAGATTTATAAAAAGCAAAACCAGTTCTGACACTTTTCATGAAACTGTTTGTCCATTCTACAAATCAGTTTCTGGTTTTATGATTCTGTATGGCCCTGTCCTGCTAAAATTACTCTGTGTCAGGGCACAATCATGCAGCTGTTATTTGATGCTCTCCTTTTCATCTAAAGATATAATAAATGCCCTCCTGGGTCAGTGAAATGGCTCATCGAGTCCACTGCTGCGTGCTCAGAGGGGCAGTAAGAGATGTTATTTGGAAAACATACTGGAACATACCAGTCAAGGGGTGTGCCACATCAAGAGCACACCTCCATCTCCCACAGATGCTAACAAGTCCAGTTTTAAAGGGAGATAAATATCTAAAATGCTGAAACTGACAATGAGAAGCCTTTACAAAAATGTCCTGATTTTCAGAGTCACTAAGCACTGGCTCCTCCCACTGATTTCAAGTTGCTTCTTAATGTTCAGCTCATAGTCAAAAAATTAGGAATAATTTTGTAACTTGGCCTTTGGAAGTCTGATGCAGGCCAATAATTGCTCTGTCTGAAAAATGAAACTACAGATGTTTATGTAAAGAAAAATAGAGACATTGTTGGGAAGACCTGGAGAAATCAAATAAATGCCAGTATTCCACAGGGACAGAAATGACACATGATATAAAACACCATTTCTTGGATTTCTGAATGCTGCAAGCATAGTAATAGTCTTTTCACCCCCTCCTTTTTTTTTTTTTAAATGCTGACTGAGGAAGTCTGTAGTTCTATAATAATTTACTCCCACTAAAAACGCCTGCCTCTGTTGAAAGGAATGCTGTCAAAGCCAGCTTAGGTTCCAGCTGATTTAAATAAAAGTACACAGCTGTCAGACAGTAAGATTAAAGCCCTGCTACAGGCCTCATTGTGGAGAGAGGAAAGAAAAGACCACCACAAAAAGCAGTGGATATATGGCCTAATTAGATCACTTTGTTCTTCCAAAATCTTATTTACTGAACCTGTATCTTAAGGCTCCAACAACGCTAATATTTTTAACTATGGAATGTATTCTAACTGCTTTCCTTCCACACAGAAGAGCAGGTTAAAAAGGCAGGTGTCTTCACAATTTAATCCCAACTCTTATACCTACACATGACTTAGGGCCATTAGCACTTCCTGAATGAAAAGAAGAAAGTGTTTTGAAAAGTATTTGTAAATGAACAGATTCCAGTGACTTAGTCCTACCTCATGCAGAGTAAGTACAACAGATTTATAAGATGAATGTTGTGTAGAGAATTTGTGTGGCTCAAACACATGGCACATCAATTGGGTTGACTAAGGCCATGTATCTACATACTCCAATAAGGATCCAAAAGCTTACTCTAGCAGGCATTTTTAAAACTTCAAGCTTCCCTTCTTTCTTTTGTAAGCTCCTCTGCTTGAAACCATAGGAAACTTCACATTTGTTAACATCACACCCTCATCCAAACAACACATTCTCATCTGGAATCAAAGTTAAAGGCCACTGATTAACAAAATCTCAGATGACTCAAGCATAGTGCCGTATAGCTGAGGAAAAAAGATAGTATGTCACATCTTGTGGCTGAAGAAGGATATGGAACACCAAGTGCAGTTCATCCAGGAATGCTCAAATACAAGCGTGAGACATGGAGCATTAAGATATTCCTACAAATAAGATGAAGTCAAAAGCTGGCATTTTATACACAAACAAAACCAATTTTGTACCTGATTTGGACAACAAAGACAACAGTTGGCAGAAACTATACAATGAAAAAGAAGTGAGCTGTGTTACTACATTGAAGCGATTCAGGAAGGCTGCAGACCTCTTCTCTTGTGTGAAAGTGGACAGATTTGCACATAAGTATCTGAGAAAACAACTTTAGTGCAAAGCTGTTTATGTTCAGAACCTCCTTGATCTGGTTCCTGAGGAATTGAGTCGTTTTCTGTACATGCTCTCAGCACAAGTACAATCAAAAAGATCTGCATTTCACACTGGATCACTAATGTCTGGGCAGTCTACTTTATGGACATGACAAGGACAGACTTTTTTAAACAGTTAGTAAGAGTCCACACAAAGCTGTTTGTACAGCTTCACCTTTCCCTTCCCACATCTCCTCACCTTGCATGTTATAAGCTGCCAACTGGACGGCGGTGTCAAAAGGACATTCCAATCTGCCAAAGAGAAAAGCATCGTAAAAACCTGAACTGACACCATTAGCAGACAACTTATGTAACTGACAGTAAGAAACTACAAATGTTTGTGATAAGAAAAGGAAAAATTTTTAGTAGATTTTCAGAAAATTAACAGTAGATATAAGTATTCCTCTCCTGAATGCATAGAAAAGTAGTATTTTGGAGGAAAAAAATAACATTACATTACTAACCAAACTGTATTAATTATCCAAATATAAATGTAATAAACTCTATGCTAAACATGCTGTAATTGCTTAAAAGGCTGCTTACTTTCCACTAAGAATATCCAGTTTCAGCTGCAGAACAAATAAATACCTGTAGGATTAAATAAGAAATAAGTCATTGACTAATCGTGCTATTTCGTCATTCAGTCAACAAGAGTAAGTTAGAGCCTGACAAATAAAAATGTTTTCTACTCTTTACATGGGTTTTCAAGATGAAAGAAACTGCACTGTGACCTTTCAAAGCTTTATCAGTTGGGTTTGTGTATTTTGCAGGCATTTCAAATGAAGCAAACTAAAAGTACAGGTTGTCAAAAGCTGAACTACAGTGTTGCATGGGAAAATAAACAGGATACCCAAGTAAAAATATTTTTTATTCTCTTCTGATTCTACCTGAGCAAAGATCAACTTGCATCTTCCACATTTTCCTCATTATTCATATACATACCCATCTCATAAAAGAATGGCTATTTTTAAGTCTTGGGAAAAAAAAAAAAAGTTTCTACTATGGATTGCTTAGTTAAAATCTAACCTGGAAAGCTGACTGCGAAGTGACAAAAAATAAACAGCAGGCTGCAGCCTTTCCAACTTGTTTACTCTTCAGGGCCAGCTTTCCTTCACTGCCTTGCTTATTGTCTATTCTCCTTCCTTAGAAATTGGGCAAATATTGAATACAAATCCTGTTGGTGTGCAATACCAATTGTTTCAATCCCACATCCCTGAAGAGAAGCCCCCTTGCTCTATTGTGGTACACAGCTTGCCTTTAACAAGAGAAATCTCATCAAGTATAAAACACTGGCATCCACCATGGTACCCAGTCTGAATTCTAGCACAGATTCCCAGAAGCCTTTCACACAACTTCTGCTTCAACATGTGCCTGTGTCTCCCCACACTTTCATACACAGACACAAAACACATGCAGGTGTTTTTCCTACAGGTTCCATAGAAATCCACCAATACTTTGCCAAACCATTTATTATCCAAAGCCTTTTGAACACTAGCCTCTACATTGGGAATAAATTTGGTTGGTACTGACCTCAGATATGAAAATGAACACAGGCCTCCAGTGTGGAGTGGGTGTGACCACTCTGTGCTTATCAGCCACATAAGGATTCCAAACAACTGAAGCACTTCCCATGCTGTGTTACATGACCACTGGCTGAGAAATGAACAAACTGCACCTGTGGAAGCTGAAAAGCAGCTCCAGCTGGGTGTCCTGCTGTTTAGAGGGGGAACCCTGGGAAAGCCCCTGCCAGTCACACCTATAACCGCCAGCAAAGCTCTGCTTCCCACTGCTTTCTGCTACTTTAAGGTGTCACACTGCCCCAAGACAGAAGGACAACTTGCTGCTGTCCTGTTCTGGGGGATTAGCTAAGCAGGCAGACAGTGTATAAAAGCCCTCAGGTTTCAGGTCTGCCCTGCTAAAACCTGCATAGCAAGGTATGACTGGCAGAACTCAGTCAAGATGGAGGAAAATGTTCCACAGTGGTAGGTACAGATATAGGTCTGAATTTTGTCTACAGTTACTGGTTTTAAAGACAGTTAAATGTTTATTCAGGAACATAAGTGGGGAGGTAAAACATTCTTCCCAGATCAGTAGGAAAATATTAAAAAGCAGCAATTACTGTGTTACCCCATGTAAATATGAAGCTGCACAGGGTACATGTGGCTGGAAGGGGTAATGCTACTATAATCTTCCTGGTAGCACTTCAAGGGATTTGGCTAAAGTGCAGATGGAAGATCCACACAGACATAAACCTGAACAACAAACAAATGCACTTCACACCCTTACAAATGGCTCAGGTATGAAATGTTTACAGCTATCACGAAAATGTAACTTTGCTTACTCTCCAAAAGGGATCAGCAGCAAGTAACAATGCAAGGAAATGCTGCCTTTTACAACAGATTTATACTCCTGACAGATGGTAGGTTGTGTTCTTGCTCAAAGCACCTCTAGCAGTCTCAGCCTAATAAGAAATGCAGTTCTATGAATGGATTTGTGAAATGCTTTAATGAAGAGGAACCACTGCTCACTGGATACTACAAACCTACACTTACAGTACTGTCAACTCAGCTCAACATGGCAGTAAAATACTACTTTCCCTGTCCATAAGCTCTTTGAAGACCACACATGCAATGAAATGCTAACTGAACTTCTTTTTGCCAAAAAGAACCTCTAATGTGCCATTCAATGCATTTCTGCCTGGAGACTGGATAACTGCATGTAATTGAAACTAACAGCTTAAGGAAAATAAAGACACAGGAATGATGTCTGTTCTCCTCAGTGAAAACCCCTGCCCACTGTGTATAAGCTACTCAGATCAGTTGCCAAAATTGCCTAATGAAAAATGGTGCATTAAGTAATATATAAATATTTAGATCTCTCTCTGTCACAGCACATTTATTTCCACACACAAAATAGCCACATTACAAAAAGAAAACTACATTTACAAAAAGCCAAGTAAGCAAGCAGCTCCAAAGAATTCTCTGAAGCATCAGCATTGTTTAACAAAATACCACAAAAAACATTTCCCTGGCCTTATTCGGGTCCCCCTCTCACACACAAAATCCCTCTTACCTTGTTAGCTCTTCACGTAGATTGTTGGGCTCTGATGAGTAAAACTTTACACGAAAATGCAGACAATAAGGGGGGCCAACTGCAAAGCAGAATTCATTCAAGACAGCAGTAACAGTTACTGGACAAGACAGGTTATTTATTTATTTACTACACAGAATCACATCACAAAACTTGACTGAAATTGGTTGGCTATGTTCTACCACAAGGTCTTAAGGCAGGAATTCCTTTATGCCAGGGAAATCTGTGAAGAACATCAGGGTGAAAGGACACTTAAATATGCACACAAAATAGTCTTATGTGTTACAAGGCAACCCAATGGTCGTATCACATTAACTCGATTCTTCCTGCCAAGAGCACATGAATCTAGGTTAATCCCTATATTTAAGGGCTCTTTCCATCACCAAGAAAGCTGTGCATCTTGGCTCTGCAGTTGACTAAACCTTCAGGCACGCTGTTGGTCTCTGCAACACCTTCTTAGGGCTCTGGGAAATACTCACTGCTGACAACTCAGGCCCTTCTATTCCACAGAAGTTTAGACATACTTTATGGGAATTTAAGAGATCCTTCTATGGAAGAATCATCTCTTCTGGAAACCAAAGAGTTAATTCAGCAAGAGTGGATTAACAGTTCTTTAAAAATGTGCATCGCTCTGCTGATTCTTGCATTTGACAGGAGGAATTTTCTCCCTCTCACTGCTTCCAAAACCTCTCTTGTATTAAAACAACACCACAAATCCCTGAAGACTTCCCACAGTGCAGAGCAAGGAAGCTGCTGAACAACATCTTACCCAAGCACACATCACTGCAACAACCAGGCCACACTGAACCCTTGTGCAGCAGGTGAGGACTTGGTGGACTGGACAGATTCAAGCATGCAGGACTGCCCCATGCACGAGGCTCCAAGACAAGTTTTCCTACAGCCAGGGTAATGCTCTGTAACACTAAAACATCTTCAGCTGCCTTGACTCCACTTTAACTATAATTAATGAGCCCATAACATGTTTAATTAAGAACATTAGAATAAAGTAATATGAGCTACAGAGGGAAGATGTCATTAAACAATCAGTAGCACCATGGAAGGCTTTTGTCACCTGCCACCCTCACCCCCTCACAGGACACTGCCTCCACCACCCATTTCAACTCGCTGTGCTTCCTGCATGTTAATTACAATATCCCAAGAGAAAATGGAAAGGACACTTACTTTTAACTTGCTTTTTAATGCTTTTTGTGTTGTCCAGCCAATGCTGAAAAATAAATCAATTTCATTGAATTATCAATAAAGAAATCTCCGAGAAAGAACAAAAAAGGAAGTGTTAGTGAAGACCATCTTGGAATAACAAGTAGTTTGTTAGAACAATCTAATTCAAATCTTTCACAATTCATAGCTCTCTCTGTGCTCGCTGAAGATCCTTTTGTTCAAAGTTTCTAATGCAAAATGTTAGTTTTGACCAACATGCTGAAGTACATTATTTACACCAAATCTTCAAGACAGCACTATCTACTTAAAAGAAAAGAAAAAACTAATAAACCACTTCACTAGATTTTCATCCTGTCCAACAAACACTTAATTCACACATTAGTAGGTCAGCCAGTGACAATGTGCCAGAGAAGCATAAATCATAGCTGGAGACTCTGGTACTCAGTCACGTGTGATGTTTACTTGGGGCAGGAGGGGGAGAGACAAAATAAATATTGTTGGCTTTCAGGCATTTTCTTTAGATGACTCAAGTGCAGTAACAGCAGAGCTGTCTGTGTCCCAACATCAGTCAGCTCTACCTAATTCTCAAAAATCTATTCACAGGTGACATTTTAGCAATTGTCACACGGGAGGACAAGTTACTGCCTCACCTACTAATGCTAATTATAAGCTATACACTAGACAAGAAGCCAAAATAATGGCTTGACTTAGACTTTGTACAACAGCATGTGGAAAAAAATCTATACTTGGCAGATTGAAACACCTACATATATACACCCTGCTCCCCAAAGAAACTGCACATAATTGCACTGCTGAGGAGTTTATTCCAGAAGTTAGACCTGGAAATGCAACACACATCTAGCGGGACAGATCTCCTTCCTAGTGCTGTGTGTGGCCAACAGCTCCCTCCTCCAAAGGAGGTGACTCACCTGAACAGGAAACATGGCACCCTGACCAACATAATTGCATTGACTCAACAGCCAGAGCCAACTACCTGACACACCATGTCCTGCACGGTTCACCGTGCCCAGGGAACAACACCTCATCAGATCAACCCCAAATGTCACCTTGCAACTAATACAGATGAATTACATACTTAGCAACACTCCTTTTGTTAAACTATGTGACATGAAGTTCACAGCGAGCCCCAGGGAGGACAGAAAAGCAACAGGGGTATGAAAAAGAACCGGTATTTTCAGGTTGCACTGCCAAGTGCAAACACATTCCTGCCTCCAGAACAGCCCTGCCTTCTGCAGAGAGCTGAAGTCAGCCTGTAACACAGCCAGGCTGTGACTGATTGCTGTATTAGCTGCAGATGAGAACGACTGAACCATCTGCTGCTGCTGTGCACACAGCTGAGAATGCCCTCATTGCCTATTCAAACTAAGTAGCTACAGAGAGCTAGCTGAAATGTATCTAATACATTTTTAAAATAAAGCAGGAAGCTTAAGGAGGAATGAAGCAAATATTTACATAAATTTTGCTTACACTGCCACTGAAATGGGAGTTGAGCAATTTTTTTTTTCTTCAAGGAAATCATATAATCTTTTTACCTATTCCATAAACTCACTTGCTGTAAGAGAGTTTACTTAGTCCTTCCTCCACCAAAAAAATATACAAACTACCCAGCTGGAGGCTTGCAGGTGATTTAGATACAGGAATGGCAATGAGAGCACTTTCTAGGCTCCAGGGCTGGCTGTGCCCCCCTGTTTCATCTCCCTCCTGTTTTCTCTCATCTCCTCCACATTCCATGGGAAGACAACAGAGAGGCAGGCCCACGACAGGCACCGATAGCATTTCACTCTGCTCAGCTCTGACTGCTGCTGCCCACAGGAGCTCTGCTCAGTGGTGAGGGTGAGCATGGGAGAAGGGAAACAGAACTGCTGTTAAGTGGGGGTGGGAATGAAACAAAAAAAACCAGCCCCAAAACCAGCACATGAATGGACAGACACAGACGTCAAGAAACTTGAGATTTATTCCAAGTGATTAAAATGGAATTCAAGTGGACCTGGAAAAGAAGTTAACTTTTGATGAGGGTTTGCACTGCACAGTCTTTTGCTGAAAATCAGAGATAAAGTTTGCTAAACAGAAGGCGATACAAACAACAGACTGCACAGAGTACTGGAAGTCCTTACTAAAATTGTTTGCTATTGCAGAAATTAAAAGCAAAACACATACAAAACCCCCTCAAATCCTAACCCAGCAACATTTCAATAAGTTTGGGCAAATGAGGTTTGTTTAATAAGACGTTGAGGCTAAAACTGATCCCTTTCTAAGCAGCAGACTAGAGTGAACGCAGGAATCACATGAAAACAATTCTTTCACTTCAGTAATTGTTTCAAGAACACCTTTAAAGAAGCCATTACTTGAACACTAAAATCCGAAATCTCAGAAAGAGTTTCTGTTATCTGTGTACACCTCATTTCCCAGTAAATCTTTAACTCCCAACTAGTGATCATTTCAGCAGCAGAAAAGAACGGGAAAAAAGCAATCCTTCAGTTTTTCACAATAAATCTACTGAAAACTCACTTGTCGTTAAAAAGAAGTGTGGAATTTCTGAAACTTTTGTATAACTACATGTTCCTAGTTTATATCAATAAGTAACTAGCAAGTATGGCAATATCCTTAGATTTAAACTGTGTAGCAGAAAGATTATCTCCTTCAGAGCCAGTGGACAATTCTGTCTACAGCAAGGGACTGGATTCTTACACTGTTTATTTAACAGGTCTCCTGAATAATCTTGGACAAGTCACTTGATTAGTCTCTGTTCTTTGTTTCCAGCTGCAGATTGGGTTTCTGCTAGAACTTGCCAGCTCCTTTTGCAGGAATGGCTGCTATCGCAACAGTTCTTCATTTCTCAAAGCAATTAATTATCTCTGGCTGTTGCATTCAGCTCCTCTGGCAAAATGCAGTCTTTTCTGCTTCATTATATGCAGTTCATCATTAAGGTCCAGTTTAAACAGATTGTTATCTCTACTCTGCTGCTTTTCAGTCACACATAGTTAAGAAAAGGAAGCAGACTGAGTTTGAAATCCCCTGTACCTGGTAGATTGTGCAGTATCAAATATTCAATCAGGTGCTCTCTGGGCTGGCAGTAATAATTTGCTAGACAAAAGCAAGGCATGAGCCACTGCTGTGGCAGAAAAGATTAACTCTTATTAGCACATTTCAAGATGAAATGGCTTTATTTGCTAAGAGATCAGGAAGAGAAAAAACAATTATCATATAGATAATTTTACCAGTTAAAACAAACACACTGTGAACTCTTATGAGATCCTAGAGACAGGAAAATACATCAGAAGCCACACAGCAGAAACTGAGTTAGGATACCTTAACCATACAGATTACTGTTTTTCTGAAGCAAAAAGATAAATGCAATAGAGTCCTTCACTATCAGTACTCAGCATCCTGGACTGCACATGCTGAGCACAGCTAACTTGACTTTGACAAATATAAAATGGTATGCAAAAGGCTGTTTTCTCATTTCTGTTGGTATGAATGGTTCTGAATGCCATCCATCTGCTACTGTAATGGTCTTTTTCTCCTTAGTGTCAAATGTCTCTGTTCTGCAAGGTTTAGGACCACTTTCACTACAGGGAACTACAGACCAGCAGCAGCTAATCCCACTAGCCATGAAGTTTGCCTCAGATGCTGAACACCAATGAGCTTCTCTGAGGAGTGTGTTCTCTACAATTACATGCTAAGCCTAAAATTCAATCACAGGAATTTTGAAAAGAAGCTATCAGATAGTAAGTGTACTTTGGGGTGGAGCACTGTGTGCAAAGCTGTCAGCTTCTTTCAAAGGTTCACGTCTGTGGAATTTTTTTTGCCTTTGCATAAAGCTGCAGCAATTAAGAGATCAGCTTCAAATGGTTCTGGACACAGACCTTCACAGAAACAAAGGAAAGTAAGTCACTGTCTCCATTTTTGTATGCTGACCTTGAACAAGTCAGATATGTAGCTCAGCAACAACTCTCTGTGCTTCCCCTCTGCCATCCTAACCATGAAATAATTCTAAAGTGATTTTGTCTTTTAGGTTATACATCTAACAAATAAGATTGACATACGAAGGAAAATGCAGATCTCATTCTACCTGGGGGTGTTGGGCTAAATGAATACAAGTTTAAGTTACAGGGATACAGGACAGAGAGAAAAACATTCCTTGTCTAAAGAAAGACTCACTTAGCTTGCAGCTACCCGTGGGGGCAGGATTAAATACTTGACTTTAAGAAGTATCTATATAAAACCACATAGCCCACAAGTGAAAGAACTGTGGTTGCTTCTGACAATGCTCTGCTTCTGATTTCGAAACGTGTTACATTTTTAGAAACACACAATGAGAGATGGGCTTGGAAGAACCCTCTACTCAAACTGATACATACAAACACACCCATATCCTCCTAAAAACTGTTGCAAGTCTGAGTCACAACTGATTTGAACAAATCAAAGGTACACCCCTCTTGCAAGCACACATTAACACAGTGACTTTCCTGACAAGAAAGCTGACAGCATTTGCAAAGGAAAACCTCCTCTCTGTATCATACAACATTTGTAGCATGTAACAAAGAGCCAAGCACACACTCTAGTTTTGCTCCTTCCTCTCTCTATCATCAAGAGTTGCTATGTGGCACACCAGACTCTGGGGTCCTACTGGACCAGCCTGCCCAGTGACAACAGGAGGTGTGACAGGAACATGTGAAAACAAGAAAGGAAGAGACAACAGCATGGTAATATGTTGGAATGCTGGAGGTGGAATTAAACCTGGGGACACTGAAAATCACACACCACAGAGCTTTTGCACAAAACTTAATTCACAAAAGGCAGCTTGCTTATAGCTTTTTTGTCAATATCAGGATTTAACTTTTAGGCTGTTGCTTAAAAAAAGAGCATAACTACTCACTGCCACTTGTGCTGAATCCATGAACCTCAGTCCAAAGTAGTCGCTTTCTATAAGGTCCAGATGATACATGATCTGTTCAAACAGGAGCTGGCCTTTGGCTTTTTTCTGAAAAGATAACAAGATTTAGTACAAGGCAGGCATATTCACTGCAGCATCTACCTTTTTTTAGGCACACATTACGTTCTAATTCCAAAAGTGTAGTTTCTGAAAATATAATGTGGACACCTTTTTCTTCCCCCCTCAATTATTCCCATTTTTTGAAGGCTGTTTTTCTCCAAGGCAAATGTACACCCCACAAGAAACACACATAATATCCATAAAGAACATGCATGATCTCCTTTTTTGGAAAAATCTCAACACTGACTTGCCCAACAGAGTGTTAGAGAGTAATTTTATCATTTTTCCTTTTAGGCTTTCCTTACTCACTGACATTCAATAGAACTGGAAACACAGCCAGTACAACTGCAATAACTAATGTACTGGAAAACTTTTGGAGCCAAGTGCAGCAAATTACTTATGAATTTACTACTGTTTGGTATCTGGGTGTTTCACCAGTTTTGAAGCAGGTAGCAAAGCCTTTTGAATTAGGAGATAGCATTCCATTAGCAATTAATAGGAAACAGTCTGGGGCAAGCAACTTGAACAAATAGCACTTTGATATCACATTTACAAAACTGAGTTCATAAAACTAACTTCTAGGTGCAAAAAGCCAGCTCATATGCTCATACATAATTTATGAAAAAAACAGCTCTGGCCCCAAAGAAACATCGCTTTTATAGTGATGATTTAAAAAATTAAACAGTTGTTTTTAAAGAGAAGACACACAGATAGCACAGAGCAGTTTCTACACAACTTAAGTTTTTCATGCTATCAGCTCCTTTATAACAATAAATGGAAAGAAGAGCTTAAGAGTTACTATAGCTAAGATGTTTAAATGTAATAAAATACATTAATAAATTATTAGATCAGAGTAAAAGTCATAGTGTTGAAAAAAAATTAAATGCAAAGAAATGCAGATATTATTTATGTTTACTCTGCGAGCAGCTTAAGGGTTTCTCTATTTCTGTAAAATCACCATCTTGCAATCGTTCATCTCAATATTTATACATTCACAACATGAGAAATGGGATAACTTTCTAAGCATATTTTTAGTAAGCGAGTAATTAGCAGATTTAGTACACCTCTCAAAATTCTGGGCCACCCAAAATTTTATTCTCAGAAATAATCTGGTTTAATCAGTAAGTAATAGCTGAGTAAGTAAAGTTGCATGTCATAATTTTTACCACCTTCCTCTACCATGATCTTCAAATATTTTATATTCAACTTTGCAATCACCATCATTGGTTTACTTGATGTATCAGTTAAATCCAACACAACCTATCACAGCTCAAAGCAAAATCTCAAAAAATGTTTGTAAACTGAGCCTAAGCAAATTCTCCCAGAGTTACTCATTTCCAGGTACTGGGGAGAATAGCAGGAATGGAAGTCATTTGGGCCAGCAGGCAACTTCACAAACACACAGCATCTACAAAACGTTGTATAATGCAAATAGTAAGTGTCAACCTCATTGAATTCATTCAGACATTGTTTTCTGCTGGCCTCAGGAAAAAAATTATTTCTCAGGCAATAGCAGATTTATTGAACACCAGCTCTAACAGCAGCTTTAAGATAAACCGTCTATACATACAAACCCATACTTTTCATTCACTAATTGAGTCTGTAGCCTTTGTCTTGAAAGACCAAGGCATTGAACTGTTGATATTTTCTCTCAACAGAGGGTATCTTTTACTTAATCATTAATATAATATTACAAGTGAAATCAATTCAGCATCTGCAACAGCAAAACTAGAGGAATACTCTATGCTGCATGAAGCTTTTGGCAGCTTGTGTAAAACCAGTGGAAAATCTCCTCTTATTGAGCAGAACATTTGAGATCTTTCTCAATTTCTCTGTAGGTCATCTTTGAAAAGTGCAATTAACCAGTTATCTCAGCCAAATTCCCTACCAGTGACAGGAACCCTTTGACTCCAGCCTGGAATACTGCACATGCTGTCTCAGACTACCCACTTCAAAACTTCAATTTCTGCAGTGACAAATTAGTTTCATAGTGAGTTCACCATTTCAGAAATCTCAGTAGAGGACTTGAAATTAATTGGAGCTAGAATGACTAGTGTGGGATAAAAGTCCTTGAAGAAGCAGTGGAGTGGCTGTGGAAAGATTTGCAGGACTTCTGGTTGTTTTCTGACTTAAATCACCAGGGCTGTCAACATGGAATTAATTATGTATTACTTTGCATATGACTTAAACCATCAGCAGCTGTATTTGGTGCAAGTCAGCAGAAGTGTCACACATGCTTTACTTACTAAAGTCCTTCCTCCTTAAACAAATGGCAACCAAAAATATTAATGCTTTCTAACCACTCAACTTTCATGAATCAAAATTAATTTCTTTGTATTCAATAAAATTGTGATCTCGAGAGTTTTCAAAGAGAAAAGATACACTATTTCAGTTTCTTGTGGAAAAATTGTTGTAACTTTCTAATGGCAACATTGGTGCTAATAACATCAAGGTTGTGGGTTCAATCCCTATATGGGCCATTAAGAGTTGGACTCCATGATCCTTGTGGCTTCCTGCCAACTCAGAATATTCTGTGATTCTGTGAAAGTGACATTTTTATCTTGCTGCTGTCCTATGCTTTTTTCCGCCATCTCCTTTCTTTCCATTACAGCAGAGCTCAGGTTATACTCAAAGGACAAATATTTTCAAAGTGTTTCATGGTTACTGATGAACTATTAACACCTCCACTCACAAGCAGGCCAGTTAGTGGCTGGTCCTCCCTTCAGGGCACAAATTAAACTCCTCCTGGATTTGCAGTTCAGTAAATCCTGACTACTCGATTGACAGTGTTTGCTATTCTCTCTAGGAAGCAACAGCAAACATCTCACAGCAGGAGAATCAACAACAGGAAAACGTAAATAAAAGATACCATATATGTAGGGCAGGACATCTCCTGGTTTTGCCACACTGGATAAAAGTATCTTCTGATCACTTCGGCATGAATCACATGGCCCCTGCCTCCCTCCCCCCTTTTCCCAATGAAAGGGATGCTCCCAACTAATGACATCTCCTGCTGCTCTTAATAACAGCAATTGCTGGCTGAGTGGGTGTTACAAAGGCTGGGCTTAACCCCTGTAGCTCAGCAACAAGGTTGGGTGTTCACCTCGGCCTGCTGGTTTGCGCCTTCACTGCCGGGGTAAGGTGATCCCGAGCCACTCTCCTGGGCTCAGGCATCTCTGTCACTGCCTAAAAGTTGAAAGGCAGCATTACACCCTTGTATGTTCTCAGGGTCTCAGAGTGCCGGCTATTTCATGGGCACACAGCCATGGATAGGCCAGCCGGGGGCTCCAAACCTGCCTGCCTGAGGGCAAAGCCACCCTCGCTACCAGAGCAGCCAGGACACACCCGCACTGGAGGAGCAACACGGGTTCACAGCAACTGGAGAAGAGCTGGTGCTAGCTGACCACCAGCTAAACGGCTCACTTAAAGTTTTTAAACCCAGCAAAGCAGGTATTTTTTTCCAAAACTTGAAAGAATCCCCAAGACCAAAATACCCACCTAATAAATTTACTAATTAAAACAATTATCAGAAAATAATCACTCTCCTGTTTATTTCTCTCTTTGTGAAGAAATGGAGGTCTCTATACAAGATGAGCTTTGAAAAAAATGGATGAATAAGCATTACCTTCATGGGACTTACTATTCCTTTCATCTTTGCAGCTGTAATTTTTGTTCAGATTTCAAATGATCATGTTAATATTTTTTAGTAACAATAACTAACAGTATCTATTGTCTTCAATAGCTACAAAGTGACAAAAACTTCCCTTCCTGGTTTTTGTCAGCTCATCAGGAGGGTTACCATTCATATGCATACCAGTTTCCTTAGAAATATACCACTTACACACACAGAGAGAAGGTATGGATCCCTATTCAGGATTTACAGCTACCCAGTTGCTAGGATGTCACCTATGCATGTTTGCACACCACAGCAGCATGGAAGCAGCAGATGAGCCTGCCCGTTTTTTTTTTAAATTAAGTAAATCCTCTTCTCCAAAACCACAGGTTTCAAACAACTAAGCCATGAGAAGGCTGCAACAGTGAGCTTTGAAGGAAAAAGATTTCATCTCAATACCATGCAAACCCTGTCTATAGTTAACACCATTAAGGTTTGCTGGAGAATTGGAGGGTTAAAACCCCTTATCTTTACAAAGGCAGTGTTAGAAGTACACATTATTTGTATCACCCTGATCTTCTTATGGCTTTAAGTACTGACCTACAAATGGAGCTGCTCCTCTCCTCAAACTCCAGGCATCACTCCTACAAATAACTTTTCCAAACTCTCCAGTCAATTTTCTCTTACATGTAAAGATGCCACTGGCAGGAAAACACTAGTTCTGCTTCTCTCCCTGGTTTATCCTCAGTTTTTGACAACACTGCCATACACACTTATGAATATAAAGCCCTGCAGGCTGGAAGGCTGGGGAGAATTCTCACCTCCAGTGATGCTAATCAACTCTTCTATTTACTCAGTGTTTCACAATTATAGGAAGGTAAGCATTAAGGTATATAGGAAGGTAAGGATTAAATATTTTGTTCTTTTATTTTCTAGAGAAAGAAGGCATTTGCCAAAAATCTTCATAACAAAGAAATTATTTCAATATCCATCCTAACTGGACATTTATTAGAGTGCTATGTAGAAGAATTTTAATGTACCATGCTCAGGCTTACTGATCCTATTTCATAAAAAGACAAAGAGTCAAAACATTCGAACCAATAACAGGTGTCAGTTTGTTTTGTGGAAGTCTCTGTTTCAGCTTCCTGAAAGGTTTTATCTTCTAACTACAAAGTTGATTTAACCAATTTTTTAATTCTTTATGATACAGAATGATTGTTCAGCCTTAAGGTTTATAGATTAAACGCCTCTCCCCATTATATTGTCAAACATTTCAGTTTTATTTGGTGTTCCACCTGCAGGTTTCTCACAAGCACTCTGATTAAGAGCACCACAGAGTCCCAAGCCTTTGAGCTCTTTGCAGAAGCAGTTCAGCAGGAAAGCAGGACTTCAGACAAAATTCACTGTTCCACTGCGAGTTAAGAGCGCTAAACTTTCAGGCAACTAAAGCAGCCTGCAGCCCCGGCCCCAGAAACACTGTGGCAGCACAGCGCAGGCCAAACAACTTTCTCTGCAAGCAGCACTACCGCTGCCCGCTGCTCCCCTCCTCCCTCCTTTCCAGCAGCGCCAGGGCAGGGAGCGCTGCAGCAAGGCGGAGCAGGGGCCGGGCGCCGCCCGAAGCGCCGGGCTGCGAGCGGGGCTGGGCGCGGGCAGCGTGCGCGGCTCGCTCGGCAGAGCCGCTCGGCAGCCGCGCTCGCCCACTGCCCCCGGCCGCGCCTCTGCTCCGGAACAGCCGCTCGGGGCTCTCTCCGGCCCCTTCCAGCCCCTTAGAGGCCTTTCAGAAGTTTAAGCAAACACTCAAAAGCGTGTCAGTACTTTCCGACAGAAGATCACACGGGGAAAAGAGTTTTAATCCAAAACTTTATAGCCTTGACATACACAAAAAGGGGAATGTTCAAATCTTTATGTAATTATTATCTTTTGTCAGCTGAGCTTTATTTTGAAACCTTAGAGGTCAGCCTTAGACACTCAGAGTACTCATTTTATTTGATGACTGATTTTCCAACATTTTCAGCAGTATTAGATTTTCTTGTTAATCAGCATCCTGCCAGGAACAGCATTATGTATTTCATATTTACATCCACAAATATTCAGCAAGAGGCCATAAATATTCTATGAGTTTTTAATAAACCAGAGCGGATTCCGGAGTAAAATCAACTATCATAACGCATCTCTGATCTTGTAGTCAGATCAACACAAATCATCTCTCTCCAAACAAGAAGTCAGCAGCACTGCTTAATGATTTTCACATTCCAGATAGATTTCTTAATTTTATTTAAAATAATCACTACAAATACACTTTTATACTCCAAAAGTCTAAACAGCTTAGTTCAATCCCACTATTACACACAGCCTGGCTTATACAAGACCTTGTTTTAATGATACTTCATGATAATAAGGACAAAACCATCTCATTTTGCAACCTCCATATCAAATTTCATGCATGCATAAATAAGGAATATTCCAAGATAAAAAACTACTCAGAGAGCACCCATCCTCATAATTTCTGTCTTTCATCTTACACCACCAGGAAGCTTTTACCTAAAACTTTGCACGTACAGAAACTGGAATACAATTAACACTCCATTATCCATGAGAAGATTATGTAAATTGTGGGTTAGGCAGGGTCAGGTTTTTTTACTGAAACACCACTGGCTTCCACAAAGTACATTCTGCTTCCAGAAGACCTAGACTTACTATCTGTCTCTCTTGTAAGGCTGACCTTGCTCCCCCATAGAAAGCAGTCCAAAAATTTAAAAAAAAGGTGCATGTTACAAGTGCGTGTATTTACGTTATTTATGTTATCATTTCTCCCCCTAGCTACGTTATCTTTCCCCTCTCCCAATTAGGACTATGGATAGTATAGAACTGACTAAACAAATACTCAATTTTAAAACACTTTGATTTTAAAATCCTCTGGAGCTCTCCATTACTCAAAGCAGCACTTTATTTCAAATTCTGGACAAACACTTCTGTTATTTCACAAGTTGTTGGTGACCCCAGATAAAAACAGCCCCACCATCCTGTCTTTCCTCACAAACCACGAGCACCAGGAGAGCCAGTATTCCAGCTGTTGAGGGGATCCCTCGACAGACCAGACTGGAATGACTGAGCTGATGGAATCTTCAGGTAATAAACCAGGGCTGTTCATGGCTTTTGAGCTTTGGGAATTCCAGAGGGGGAGGATGTAGTTTAGTTTTGCATGGGAACAGGATGAAAAGTAAGATAAGGGATGCCAGCAAAACAGTGTTCTTGTCCTCTCACCACTCATAATACTCAGCAAATATTCCACCTACAGATCTTAAACAATCAGAAGAAAAATCATAACCTGACTTCTGTCTGAGGTGAACTCAAGTTAACAGAAAAGCTTATGAATGAATGCTTAATGAACAACGCCAACAAATGCATTTACAGACAACATCTGTTTCATAAAAACTTTTTAAAGGTAAACAAAGTAACAAGCTTCTTAGTGCTTCACTAAGCCCTTAAGTCTGTAAAAATGGCTGAATGCATTTGGAGAAACATAAAGCTTGAAAAGAGTGGTAAGAGATGAGGAAAACTACCAGGTCAAAACACAACTTTAAATCTGAGATGAAGCTGTGGGAAAAAACCTGACACCTTTCAATCTGCCCAAAAGAACACTGATAACTCGCATTAAGTTCATGCCTCCCATTTTGAACATACCAAGGTGTCAGTAAATAGCACACATGACACTGACATTCTTCAGTCACTGACATAGCTACAAAAGCAATAGATTCTTGCAAAGAATCCAGTCTATGTACTGTGCATGGCTGCAGCTTTGATGAAAAGTTCAAGTCAGGCATTTTTCTAATTAAAAACAACAGAAGACATAGAAAAGCAGAAAGATTAAGTGGCTTGACAGACACCAAAGATAAGATCAGTGGACAAAAAGCAGAGTTACTGCTTGAATCTCAGCTCTGTGTTCAATAAATTAAATCTCAACTGCATCATTTACAACTTGTCCCTTTTGTCTCACTGTCAATATTCATAAAATACCAGTCTTTGCTCCTTAATGACTCTGAAATGTATTTGGCTTACATGGCAACATCCCTTGTGGTTGCTACTTGTGGTTGTTTTTGCCTTTCCTTTTCTTTTTTTTCTTAATTAAGGAGAAATTCAGCAATCTCAGCTTCAATTATATCAATGATTGTAAATCCAGAATACTCTTCTCAGTAGCAAATTCACTGTAAGGATACAGCTCAACAGCATTTTGAGAAACTTAAGCCTGGTATCACCTCTAAATGCTTCTTCACCACATTTGGGGAGGCACATGGGGAACCAGATTGGAGAATCGCTCCAGCTGGGAACTACATAACGAAATTATACTGATTATTTTCAGCCACAGCATTTTCTTGACTTAGCTTACTGCCTGGCTGCTAAAAAACTGTTTCTTCTGCCAAGGGGTATGAGAAAACAAGGACAAACGCAGTAACGAAAGCAACATCTTTTCTTCCTGTGGCAGCAACAACTTATGCCACTGTAACGTATTTGTGTAGCCATGGATTTCAAAAGGTATGGCATTCATTCCTGCCAAGACAACCCTTTCTCTGGCTGTGAACTAACCTGTTTGCTAAATGATTCATTCTTAAGAAAAACTTTGCTATTTATTTTTTTAATATAACAGTTTCACAGTGCTTAGGTAGACAATGTGACTGTGCACAACTGAACTGGCAGACCAGGGGGCACCTCTTTGAGAGAAACAGTTCATTTTAAAGCAAATTTACTGCCAACAGAGTAACAGCACCAGTCTTGGAAAAGATCTTAGCTCAAAGAGCACAAAGATTCTCAAAGAAAGGCTTTGTAAAAGAAAAATACATACACACGTATTTTTAATTTAAGCTTTACATCTTAGGAGGTGATGTTGCTTTGCCAGGATTTTGTACCCCCCACTGCATCCTCTGTCTCCCCTGCCCGTTTTTTCTTTCCTTTTTAACAGTCAACCCAAAAATATGAATGATGCAAGGGGAGAAACAAGAATAAACACTCTAGGGAGTTTGAAATGAAACCTTTACTTTTAATTCATTATACTTTAATCACTGAAGAAGCTGGTATATATCAGCCACTGATGATGGCTGTAATTACCACATCTGGCTATGTCCATTTAGCATATTTGGTTGCTGTTACTCATAACTGAGATGTCCACAGTCAAGGATCTATATTGGCTTTTAAGGAAAAAGTCTGAAGCAAAAAGAGTTTCTTGCAGAAGTAAAGAGTTACTACTGCACCCTGGTCTGAGATTTATAGGCCAGGTGGCAGGTTGTGACACCTCTTCAGGCTCAATTTATGCTCCTCGAAGCCTTAGAAATGTTGTTAGAGCCGCCAGGAATTTGCCTACAGAGCCAACTGCAGCTCCAAAGATTACTGCTCTGCTTATGTACAGACATCAATTTAAACTTGAGTACTTTTTAAGTGTTAACTCTTGCTATAAAGTGTTTGTGGGCATTCCTGGCCTCAAATCAAACATCCCAGGCACTAAGCAGCACTGGATGTGTTCATTACACTGCTTCAGAGATTTACAAATTAATTTCACCGCCCTCTATAAAGGCCTATCTGTACAGTCATTTTGCAAATAAAGATGCCAAAGGGTTTCTCTAACTCCAGATTATTTGAGATTCTGGATATCACAAGAGTTATTCCTGCTCACTATGTCAACAACACTGCTCACTCAAGCTGACTTCCTTGCACTACCTAAACACTCAATGATTGAAAAAGAAAGGGAAGAAAGAGCTATGTGGAGCAGCCAGCCTTGAAATGGCTTTTCTTTCTAGTCAGTAGTTCCAACATCAGCACAGCTGTGGTTGCAGCCAAAATCCTCTGGAACTAGTCAGGTCTCGCAGATCCACACCTTTCTAACTTCCTAATGCTCAGCTCTGCGAGCTTTAAACAAGTCACTGTCAACTATAACACATGGTAATGGAAAAACAGAGCACATCACTTCTGGTGCTACTGCTCATCCTGTTGGCCAAAACCAGGTATATAATTAGGCAAGCAGAACAGGCACGTGCATATTAAGGAAGCTTTAGAAATGTAAAACAGTGGCTAACACCTCACTCTGAATAAAGCACCATGCTATGAGACAATCCCTACTATATAATCTGCCCTGAGGAGGGGAAGGAAGTAGATTTTTCCTCTTCCCCTCCCCTCTTGAGTTAGTGTTAAAAATTGCATCCATCTCTGACACAAAACCACACCAAACCCAACCCACACGGAAATTCCTGCTAGTACTTCTGTTCATCCCACCTCTTCAACAAGTTACACCAAGAGGTTCACCTTCTTTGCCAAGACAGATAGCTTATCAAAAAGAAAACCCAATTCACCCAACAGGTTACCCTCTCTAAGTTAAGCCTTGGCACAACAATTACATTAGAACATTAGAAAGTGTTCAATGCATAAGGCATGATGACATCCAGCAAAACACTCTCGAGTTTCAGTGAATGCCAAAGTTAACTATTCTTTCAGAATCCTTTTCTGAGCAGTAGCTTAACAGACATCAAGTCACAGGGTCAGCTGCCAATGGCAAACAGCAATGCCCATCCGAGTAACACGAGCCATGCATATTTCAAAAACACACTTGGATCACTCGTACCGGTAAGTCCACGCTGACATCTGTCCCGTCCAGCAGCGCCACTCGGCAGGTAATGATGGATTTGGCGTCCCCAGCTGCAGGGATGTGGGTTGCAGCCCTTTGGGCTTCTCTCAGCCTCTCCTTCTCCGCATGCTTACGCATGGACCGGCGCCCCAGCGTGCGCCGGAAAAAACTCAGCATCTTTGCTACAAAACCCAAGAGAGAAAATGAACAGGTTAAGTTTTTTACAGAAGAAAAACCCCCAAAAGAAAACAAGCAAACAAAATCCCCAAACTCAACTAGAAAAAAAAAAAAAGCGCCTGCAATAAAGTTCTTAGACAATCCCAGACTTTGATAAAGAAGTATCAAAGAATCAAACAGATTTTCTCTTAAACACATACCACCTGTGGCTGTGAAAAGTCTTCGAAAAAAAACCGAGCTCAGACCTTTGACTACGGCTGGGTGACTTTTTGGGACTACATGAAGGTACTTTTAAGGCAAAAACCAGCGATCGTGCAGCTCGCCTACTATTCTCTGCAATCTCTCATTAATACGAACGCCACCGCGCGCTTCTCCGAGACGCTGATCTCCCACAGCCGGGAAGCAACTCAGCGCTACATACCACCGGCTCCTTTCCTGGCTCGCACGCTCCACCTCTCCCGTCCAAAACAAGCGATAAGCGACCCTTCCCGCCCCACAGCCGCGCTCGCAGCTTTCCCTGCACGAACGGCTCTGCCAGGACCGGCGAGCGCCCCTCGGGCACGGCGCTTCCCGCCGCGCCGCCCGGCAAACGCGCGGAGCTGGGCGGGCAGGCAGCCCCAGCCCGAGGGTCGACCCG
>VZRX01003279.1:0-109989 GCA_013398075.1 Notiomystis cincta | reverse complement strand
CGTGGAGGTTTCCCCCCAGCGGTTCGGCCAGGACTGTGACCAGCCCTCAGCTGCCCAGCGGGAACTGGAAACTTCAGGCAAACGTACGCTTAAACCAATACATTTTTAAGAAAGTCGTGTCTTTAAACATCGCCTGAAAGGGCAGCGGTAGCAGTGTATTACATAAAGCAGAGCCGTCTACAAACGAGCACTGCCAGTATTCATGCACTGAAAGAAGGGTACAAAATGCAGTTTGTATTTCAAGTCCTTCGCACCCGGACGCGCAGCGTGTGCCGGCGCTCCGCGCTTCCAGCGCGTCCCTCACGAGTTACTGCAGCCCCGGGGGACGAGCCCCGCTCCTTGCAGCCAGTACAGAGGGCTGCACTTTACTGTGGGATTTTTTTTTTTATTACATAAAAATTGTGTCAAAGGCACTATTTGAGACGTCCGAATGGAAAACCTTAGGAAAGGCGATATAAACTCTCCGTGCGTAGCGCCAGCTAAGAGTGACAAAGCTCTGAGTAAAGGAGCTCCAAAGTCTGTCAAAATCCCAGGATAACTGGGAATCCAGCCTACCCACTAGTCTGGGAAAGCAGATACTTGGGCTAAAGACAACACAGCATTTTCTATGCTCAACTCTGAATCGCGGGCTGAGACACCGGGTCAGTGCCTGCCAGAGGAATTGACACAATGAAACCCACATTAATATCTCAGCGCCTGAATATACATCGAGTTACCTTGATGTCACTTACTAAAACGGGGGAAAAATTAAAAAAGCTGCCTGGTAATTGCCCACTATTTGCTGACGAAGCAACGGGCTGATTTTACTCAATGTACTGTGTTGACAACAGAGCACTCTCCTGCCGCTGGGAGGAGCAGGGCGAGCTTTGAGGAAAGGTGAGATTCACGTCCATGTGCCTGTTTGTTTATTCAGAAAGGTGAATCACAAAAAGGGAGGGAAATTTAGAAACTTACTTTTTATCAGAGGAGCAGGCACTATGCTTGCTCTCAGTAGCTTGTCGTGAAAGGGCTGTGGGAGCTTGCAATAAAGTTCCCAAAGAAAGCACATAAAATCTTACTATATTTAACGTGGAAAAATCATTGATCTTGAGGGTTTGCAGATATCTGATGAATTCTCAGTGCAGATCAACTAATCAATCGTTTGCATATCAAAGATACTTCGTTTGTAGTGGAGATCTGTCAGGTAAATGGGAGTCTCCTTGCTATTAAGTCTACACAAATTCACATTTCCTTGTAAGACAAAGAATTCTGGGGAATTCCCTGATTCTTGGACGTTGTCTCTCAGTTTTGTAACCATCTTCAACTGTTCCTCAAATTGAGCTTTCTTCCACTCTGTCATTCACAAGCTCCCATGCTGGCACCAAGAGTATCTCCTTCCTGTAGCTTCAATGACACAAAACCTTAGTTGCTCAGTTTGCAATTTCTACTTCACACCACCCTCTTGCTACTCTTCCTGTAATTACAGTCTACTCCCTCCTCACTATTTGCTACTCAGATAAAGTATGTGCAGTACACACGAAACTGTGTTATCTGTCACTGTTATAGCCATTTTTCCTATTCCAGTTTAAAAAGTCTCCTACTGGAATGCCTCTTCTTACTTCTGCTTTTCTCCTTGAAGTGCTTTCCCATCAGTTTATCTTTTTGTACTTTAAATCCAAACACCTTGTCCTCTCTTTAAAGTCCTGCATTATCAGTGGAATTAAGAACATACAGGGGTCTCAGACTCTCATCCCCCCTGAGATCTTTGTCTTGACTCCTAAGTCCTTTCATTATCTTTACCTGCTTTTGTTTTGGACATCCCCTCACTTTTTGGCTGCAAATGTTTCATCACAAGCTTACATCTGAAATTTTTGTTCTTCACATCAGTGTTCATTGTATCCTCAGCTTTTAAATCAGATTATCATCTCTACTGAACACCATCTCCAATACATTCACTGTATAAAAGGTAATTTAAAAGTTATTACTCCACTAGAGCAAATCTTGCAGTATTTATATATTTTTAGGCAAAAACTTGGGCTGAAGCTTTAACCAAGCAATTTAATTCCTGAAAATTTGTATCCTCTTCTAGTGCACAACCCATAGTGGTGTATTTATGTAATACAATGTCAAGAAGGAAAAAACGAGGTGAGCATTATCTGGCATCAAACATATATAAATGTGGCACAGCAAAACCATGTGTACAGTAGCAAGAAATGGAAAAAAAAATTAAACTTTAAATTACTAAAGCACATCTTTATTTTGCAATTAAACAATTAAGATCCACAAGTAAACTATATATATATTTTCAAGTCTGTACCTAGACAACTATTTGTCAACTGAAATTAAATATATCCACAAAATATGCATAACAGCATTTTTTCCACATAATAGAATGAAATTTTACTTAAGACTAAAACAAGACTTGTTAAATGTTAATTAGCATATTTATCCTGGGAACTGCTGGTTTTCGGTAGAAGTTAGTGTATAATTTTAATGGCAAGAAATTTCATTTTATCAAAATGAGGACAAATACATAAGGCCCTTTAAAGCATACAGTAGCTGCAGTGACAAAAGCTGATTTTTCATTTATTTTCACATTGTCCAGTGTTGACCAATTTCAAGTTTCCATCGTTTTCCATCAACCGCCCTGGCTGCTTAGCCAAGATGGAGCATTTAGGTTGTTGGTTTGTTTTTTCTTCCTCCCCCTCATGTGCTTTTAAACAAATTTATAGGCAGAAGACTACTTATGGGAAGAGCCTTTGCATCCCCCCAACATTAATAAAGATACACAAGAGTTAGTCTAAACAACAAAAGAGCTGTTCAACTCTGAGATGATTTACTCCACACTTGCAGTCCATCATTCAGCACTATGAAACTGAGATGAAATTTGACAACTGAAAGCCACAGCTGGAAATGCAAATCAATTACCAGAAGTAATTGGCAAAAATATTGCCACCATCTGATTGTTAATAATGATCTAAATAATACTCTTCCCTTTGTATTTACACAAAGTATAGCACCTGTTACAGAAAAAACCCCAAACCTTACACAAACAGCCCTGCCAAACTGACTGGTTAAAATGGGATCACTGGTAAATGAAGCAAACCAAATGGAAAACAAATCTGGATACACTGGATAAGATAAAACCTTCACTCTCTTACCGTAATTTTCCTGTAAGATTATTATGGGTTGTTACTGTGGTGCCCCAATGTACTGAGATAATTGCACTGGATCATTTATGGTCTAGTCCTTGTGGATATATTCTAGTTAAAAGAACAAAACAGCTTAACATAAACTGTTTAACCCTTCCACTCATGTCTCAGGCCCCTGGCCTAGGTGCAAAAGGGTGACAACTTCCTTAAACTTTGTTGTGCATTATCTTTAGTTATCAAAATTCAAATAAGTTAAGTAAAAAAAAAAAAAAGAAAGAAAAGAATACTGATTTCCAGGTAATTCATCTAATGTTAAAAATAATCCTTAGCAGAAACATTTACAGTAAACATAGCTAATCTGCAGCTAGCTGAGAGAGATCACAGAGATAAATTTACAAGTACCCTGTAAGTTTCTATTTGCACCTTTTGTTTTTCCTTTTTTTTTTGTTGCCCCCTCCCCACCTCAAATGCAGGCTTCATATTTGTTTTAAGACAGGAAAACTGAGATGATAGAATTATCTTATTAATAACTATTTTCTGAAAATCCCTCAGAAACACATGAACAATCAACAAGAAATGCTTGGAACAACAGAAAATATTCGTACCAGGGTGTAATCCAAATCATCTCTGTACAGAAACCCATTAAACATCTCTCTCCAAACCCAATTTATTTTGTCCAATAGTTCAGTCAGTAGTAAGCATGAGATAAAGTGCTACTATTCAAACATCAAACACTTTGAAAAAAAATTATCCTTTAAAATGTGTAAGCTTGCTAAATATGAAATACCACAACCAACAAGTTGCCAGCCAGTCCATGAACCACCATTTTTGCTACAGCAGACTAGAATCAGATATTTCAGTGGCTTTTTTTAAATGAGGCTACTAATCAAAATGTCTAAATTTTTAAAATTGAATATTTCAGCATTTTTTAAAAGTAAGTAGTTTATATCTCCTTTTTACAATTGAGATCTGAATGAGCAAAACATGCCAAAGCCAATAGCCAGAACTTACAGCTTATGCACCAGATCAAAACTTGCAGGGGGAGAAGCCCGATGAGAAGATAGACACTTGTGGGAGTAACAAGCACAGAGATAGAACTCAGTGATAAGGAACTGGCCTTCTTTGTAGCCTTCTAAACAAACAAGTGAGTTTCAATGTCTAAGTGCAGTGGGATAACAGAGACTGGACAGAACAATTACACTGAAACAAACCAACCATTTCCTCCTAACAGCTTCCCAATCATCACTATTTATAAATCTCTGCATGTTCATGCAAGATCCACATTAATCAATGAATATGTTTTTATCAGATCTTAATACTGGATCCTAGCACTAGAAGTGGCAATGGGAAAGAACTTTTTCAGTCTCAAGACAAAAGATGGGTACTAAAATCGGCAAATACACCCAACCCAGCCAACCCAGCCAACCAGGGACCTGAGATGGGAGCTACAAAAAGACTGCAACTGACATTAGAGGACACCATTCGTGTACGTGGTGGAAATACAAATATGCAAAATTTTTATCTGGACCATAACCAAATCACTCCCTTTATCCCCAGGGCTGAGGGGCTTGCTGATTGCCTGCATGGTGAGCACAGTGGCTCTACACTCAAAACTACAGCATATGTACTGGACAGCCTGCTTTTGCTTGGAAATTGGTGGATCTGTAGAGCTTTACATGCTCATGCTAATTCCCTGAGCCATTGAACACCGCCCACACACCTGCACACACACTGCATAAGCACAAAAGTATCACCTAATTCAGCTCCACAGCATAGCTGGAGCTCCAACATCTCTATGCCAGACCTTCCCTTCTTCCTGTTTCCCTGGGCAGGGCAACTGCAGCACGTCTGCTGCATTCTGGCCCTTCCACGGCTACCATGAAGCTTTTTGGAAGGTCTCCACGGAAAGTTGCCAGCTACATAAGTTCCATAACAAACTCCTCATGTTCCTTAATATCCCAACTGCTTTCTCACCCTTTCTTTAATAGATGGTGTGCCAGACTGTAATCAGATATTCTAGAAGAAGCGTTATTGCTTTATCTATATGGCATATAAGCTTTTGATATTTAAGAGAGAAACATGGAAGAAATGTCAGCTAGTATTAAATCTAGAGAGAAAAAAATCAGGCGTTCTCTTTTCCATAACTGGGAGAGAACAGATAAAAATAAAATGCATAAAAGCAGTATTTTACTGCTTAAGACCTACAAGTGATTGAAAATACCAAATGCTTCCAAATTCAGGATAAATTAATTTTTCATCTCTCAGTTATCTGGGATATCTAATGCAGTATTTCTCAAAGTGGACTGGCTGACAATCTGTAGGTGGTTTATCAAACAATACCTGCATCTTATTTCATATTTAGCAAAACTAAAAAATGCTCCCAAAAACACTCAACGCCCCCACTAGAGCCCCATGTCTTTCTACTAAAAAACCCCCTTCAAATCCATTTCAAACAAGAGATGGTAGTGGTAGTTTTCAATCTGAACCTAAAAGTAAAACCAAAAATCTTAACATTTTACATTGGCACAAAATTGTCATAATATTGCTCTTATTTACAATGAAAACTACTTTTCTTTTTCCTTAACTGGATTTGTATCATGGAAGTGTTACAAACATACTCTTTCCCACACCCACCCAACATTTTTCCTAATCAAATGGTATGAAAATAATTATTCATAAAATCCAACAGTCATAACACCAATCACATATAGGTCTATAAGTCATTATGTCTGAAAGATACATTCATGTTTTGTACAGCATGAAACATACAAAAACTTCTTTAAAAAACTCTTAAGGATGATACAGATCTTCATAACCCAAAGTAAAATATTAAGCGGTTTTGCTTTTTTTGGCCATATAAAAATATTTTAAAGGCCATTTATACCACAACAGGTAGAAAAATTTGAATGACTGATTTATGGTGCAGAAAGGCTTCAGTGCTATTCTCTTTCCCAAGCAGTTTTTGGTTACTTTTATCCTGGCTTTGGAGAAGCCAAAAGCCACTGAGTTGCTGATGGCAAATCAATTAAGAATAGGTACTTTGTTCCAATTTTTTCCCCAGTACAACTAGTTAATAAACTACAAGTCAGTGCAGAGGAAAATTTTGAAGAGACCTATTATTCTTGCTTGTGTTTGTAATCAAAACAGAAATGAGAGATGACCAATACATATCCCACACTTAATTGTGGTATAAATGGGACTTTTGAACTTGAACTGCTTTGGCAATTTTTCAAAAGAATATTTAAATATGTGACATACCAATGTCATATAATGCTGCTATAACCTCCATTTCTGATTTCCCTCAGAATAATAGGGCAAATGCTATTTTTGTTTACAACTTAACTATGAAGAAAATTTCTTTCAGTATAATGGATGAATTATTTTACCTTTTGGACATTAAGTGCTGAGTTCAATATAACCTTCTAACCAGCCAGCAACTCAGCTAATAACCTCATTACATGGAAGTTAAAGAATTATAAAAAAGAATTTTTATTTGTTGCAAATGGCTTAAAATATAAGTGAGATTAAAGCTACCATATTACTCTTTTTCAGTTCAGTTCAGATCCAGAGATTCTTGTAAAATTTACTTTTCACTGAGGGATAACATTGACTTAAGCATCAAATCTAGAAATATAAGTAACAGGGCCACAGCCCTCCTAATATTATTTTGTTTTCTAAAAATATTTAGAACTCTATCTTCCATTTGGCATTGTGGTTCATGTTCATTACTAAGTCATAAGCCAGGATTTCTCTTTGCCTGAATCCCTTTTCATTTAATAGTTCATAGCTGATCTGTTTCAAATGTCCATAGAACACAGTATATTATACAATATAATTCTTCAATAGTTAAAAATTATTTAGCGTAGAACTTTCCATTTTACTTCTATGCTATATATATAGCGTACAACAAAATTTAATGGATAAACATTTTCAGGAAACCAATAAAATAAATTAAAACTTTTAAATAGAGGGCACAAAGTTATGCTGTCACAGGGCAGTCAAAAAGTGACTGGTTTTTTCTTACAGTATATTACACTGGGTACCTTGCTTCTGACTTGGTTTCTCCTATACTAGAAAAATATTTAAAAATGGGGACATTTATGCATCTTTAGAATGAGCTCAGATACTGTATCAGACAGACATTTCTTACAAATCTTCTACCTACTTAAATAAGAAGCAACCCATACCAACTGGAACAATTTTGCACAAGCATAACAGAAGGCGACTGGGGTCATTATGAAATTAAAATTAAGTTCTGGGATATCTTCATAGTGTTCTCCTCCCCTCTTTCCTCCAAACAAATAAAAGAAAATAAAAGGCAGACCTGTACGAACATGGCTTGAAATCAACTATGAGGACTTAACAAGTTAGTTAGAAGGTAATGGAATTAAATCACATCTGATTGTAAGTTCAACTTAATTATCAGTGCTATTAAAGAGTTATGTCTAATTGAGAAAAACAGCTACCTCAATAAAAGGATAAAACAAGGTATCAGCTTCTAATGACCTACCAGCATTTTGGAGTAAGATGCTAGTAAGTTACTAGTTGGAAGGAATGTGTCAGATTTTTCACATAATTACAACACAGCAGCATACAATGCTCATTCATTAAGTTGGCAGAGGTGCTTTTGCTACAGAGAGTAGCACACAGGTACTTGTATAAGGAAAGAGGGAATGGTATTTCCATGACCCCTTGTGGTAACACATTCCAAGCACCAAGGGCCGTTTTAAAAATCTGAACCCATTAAGATAAATATGACAGGACAATACCACCCCCATGGAATCATGAGTGCCTTTCACTGGATGTACGCTGTAAGTCTCAAGGCACTTAGGGGTTAAGACATAATGCATGCACTAGTTCCCATCACATAATCTGAAGTCACACGAATCAGAATACACCAGTGTATGACACACAAGCTGTGTCAAAGAAATGCTGTTTATTTATATGTCGGTTTTTTAAAATTTTTATTGTTATTCTTTTGTACAAGATGCTGGTAAGTGGGCATTATGCAGCTACTGCTGGGTTAACAGATGCCAGCTCTCCTCTAACAACCAGCTGGTCTCTAGTAAGGGTAGGACAAAGTGTGCTGCATCAGTAGGCAGTGTGTATCTATCTAGTATTGGCAATATTGCTAATGTTGTAAAAAACAAAACTGTGAGAGTCTGTACATAGTAAAGAAACCTAGCACTGGAAAAAGACCATGGCTTAGTGTATTTTTTCATTTGTTTTTGATTTTAAGAGACATGGGTGTAAAACAGAGTGAAATAATTCCAAGCCTTGTTTGTAGCAATTCAACCAGAAGCGCAGTATATGGCACTACAATGAAATATCGTAGATTACCCTGAACACAATTAGTTCTTTGAGTTCATGGTTTGTTCGGAGCAAATCACGAAAATAAAGTCTTCAAACAGATGAAGGTTAGAAGAGTTTCAGAGACTGATTTTGTTTCAACGTAAAGTGCAACAGTGCTGAAGTTTTCAAAGTCCTTTGTCAATTCTTTGCTGTACTTCACTACCATTTCCTGCAAGCAGTATTATGGCACAAAGAATGTTGCCAGTTCATTATAGAGGATTCCTCAATTGATATCATAGGTTTTTTGCTCTTTACTTATGCAGTGATGCTTGTAAAGGTTTAATAAATCCTTCTTCATACACCTTCAAAATAGCTTCACATACAAATCTGTACTGACTCTGAAAAGGAAAGTAGATTCAGTAAATTGAAAAGAAATGTAATTGAAAAATGTCATTTGGAAACAGAAAAGGCCTCTAAGATTTCCCCATCCCATTCTCTTGACAGGCCAAGAACTGTGCTTCAAAGTTATTTTAGGAAACATAATACAAAAGAAACTTTAGATTGAGAGCATTTTGTTTGTCAGCAGAAGAAGAGGATGAACGGCACTTAGAAATATATACCAAAAGTCATACCCACAAACCCAGTATTATTATTACAACATCACCTATTTAGTAATTTTCTGCTCTTTATGTCCTTGCTGAAATTTCACTGACCTGAGGTTTCCAAATCCTCAGATTTAGAAGCCATAGTCTCGAAGCACTTTTTCATACTTACAGTAACTCTGGCATTTTACTGGTACCTCCCTCTCAGAATTTGAATTAAAAAAACCTGATTCATGTTTTAAAAACCTAGACCTCCTGTTTCTTAACACTATATAATATCTAACTCCTCAATGCATCCAAATCTAGCACCTGCATACACAGAGGCCACTGTTTCAAACAAACAATAGTTAAACAACCCACGAGTAATCAAATTAGAATATAATGAAAAAAAGAAAAAGAACAAAAAAAAATGCAAGGTGCCACAGCTCAGGTTGCATCCTGCCCAACGTGTCTATGCTGGTTAGAACTCCTGCACACCTGCAGGTCGTGGAACAGCCCTGTCCATGCAGCAGCTGGTGATGTCAGGTGTCTCCAGGGAACATTAACCTATCCAGCACTGGGATCATCACTGGCTGTGCTGTGGCGTGCGTATGAACCAGTTCACGTCTCTCCGGCCCCCCGAGCCGGCCGCGCACAGCGCCCTGCCGCGGCACACAGCAACCCTGCGCGGGGCTGCCGCGGGAGAGCGGCAACAGCTCGGGCTCACGACACCTTAAACCACCGCTTTCTTAATTAGACCTCCTCCCTCCGATGCACTAAACACTGCTTTTCACTGCATCTTGAAACTTCTAGTTTTCTAAGAAAAATGAGAAGACCAGATGATATTGAGCACGCACTGTGAAAAAAATACAGTTAAAACCTTATCACTGCAACTCCTGCCTTTACTAACAACACTTTCTTCCCCTCTACACATGGTAGAGAAACAGCTTATTCATCCTGGAGAGCTGTCACAAACAGCAAGGGTCATCCTTTGCTATTTTTCATGTATCATCACCTTTCTCATCCTTCCTGTGCTACCTGAATAAAACTTTTTAGTAAAACATGAATACTGGCACATGAATTCAGCAGCACTGAATGACTGATGACCTAGAAATGGAGACACAGACATACTTTTTGTCAGCCTTAATACTCTCTGAAGAACACAAAAGGTTTATTCAGATTGGATTAGAGGAATGGCAGTAGGGACATGAAAATTACTACAGTGAGTAACTACCTTCAGGTAATTGTGATTGGATACTGGATCTAGTGCCTTTTCTTATTCAAGATGCTTTCTCTCTGAATGCTGTATACTAGGAGTAAAACTACATGAATTACTCATGATTACTCCTTCAGAAAAATGAAACACCTGGAACTATCCAAAGTTTGGAACAACCGAAAATGCAAGTTGTTTTGTTTTTTCTTTCTTTCTGAAAGACAACACAACTCAACCTTCTCACCTCTTTTTAGGTGCTTTCTACAAATGTGAACACAAACCGCTCTTAGAGGTAAGCAATACCTGACTGATATAATAACAAGTTTCTAAATCTGGTCTAAAACTCTTACAGATCTGAAATGAATTATCTCACAAAACCCAAACACCACAGGTGCATGAAAAATTCTGGTATCTAAAGGTACATCAAATGTCATGAAAGCCCCTACAGGGCACAGTAAAGGCTTGCTTCCATTACTACTAAGGCAACATAAAATCACTGAATTTCATCACTGAAGTTTTTTCTTGCATGTCTTAGTTCTTTCTGTGCTTATTTTTTATACTACTCCCATTCTTAACACCAGGAACTAGGCTCCTGCTTTCTCCTCTGAGTGATTTTTATACTGCAGAAAATTGTCCCTTTTTGTCATTATTTGCCAGGTATCCCTGAAACAGCTGCTAGGTTTTTTCCAAGTTCTCTCTGTAGAAATTTAAAGAATTGCTCCTTTGCAATAGCCTTAGGAATTTATTTTTGCCTGGAGCCAAGGCTACAGCTACACTGGGTAAAGGTGATCTTTGCAATATGATCAACAACAAAATTTTTAAGAATCCATCCAATATGACTAGATCACAGGAAATTATTGTTCTGCAAGACAGAACTGCAGGGATGATACTCACAGGTGTTTGGATCATCATGGCTCTTTGATCTCTCATGGTTCTGACAATGTCTAGTGGATACACAGGCTGATTGCACTCAATGAGACACATGGCTGTCTCCATCGTGATCAGAACCCCTGTCCGGCCAATCCCAGCACTGCAACAGCAACAACAGAACAAAGTGCAAAATGAAATCAAGTGTCTGGACAACAGCTCATACTTAAAAGACCTTCCTTGTCATGGATTCTCAGGGTTGATCATTGTGACTCCCATACTGCTGGGGCAGGGGTTGGACTGGTTGTCTCTGTGTCTGGAAGCAGCCTCTGTCCTGCCTGAACAGAGCAAAACCCATCAGTACAGAACTGGCACTCCTTGGAGGAGGAGCTGCCTAACAGCCATTCCCCTGAGCAGAACCCTGTGAGATGTTTAGTAAGATCCCTTTATAAACCACACTAACATCTAGAGGATAAGAAAACACTGGCATATGCTGGGCACATTGTGTCACTTTGACCATTACTGAAATTATGATTTCTGGAATGTTGGGCCAATAAAATCATTCATATCCTTCAAGTGATCCATACCTTCCTATTTCTAAATACGGAAAATAACAATTACTAGAAACCTCTGTAGGTGACAATAAGGGTTGTTTTCTCATTATTAAAAAGTAAAATACAGATCCAGATTGTACAGATTGAAAAGCAATATGTAATAGCGATCCCTTTCAAGACAAGGAAGTATCACAACATACACATCTCAGAATGGCAAAATTATCAAGACATCTTATAGACAAATGTTTTTTCCTTAAAAATAAAACTAATCTAAAGATTTATCTACCTTGTTTTATATATACATATGCTTTTCCAGAACTAGTAAGCCTTAAAGACTTGAATATTTAACCTTGAATTCAATGAACAGTTTCAAATTTTTCACTTCATGTTCCACTTTTGAAATAGAAAACGAACATTTTCCCATATTAGAATATAGGGCCAAATATATATTTTGAAATGCCAGCATTATCCCAACTCATACAATAAATCCAAGTATTTGGATCTAAAGGAATTAATATAAACATTTCAAACTCTGAAAGTTACTTTTTCTGATTTTAAAGAGTTACTTCAAATTAAGTCTAGCTAAACTACTATTTAAATCTTTGTCCAGGAGGTGGCATTAAAGCTACTCTATATTTCAGTGATGTCATAAGAATTTTAGGACAATATGTAAATGATCTGGTTATATAAATGATTCAGTAGTATCTCATATTTCTAGAATTTATACATGTAGAATTTAAATGCAGAATACATTATCAAATCCAAGCAGGAACAAACAGTAACTGTCAAAGAACCTAATGATTCATTTTACAATTTTGAAAGATTCAGAGGACAACAACGATGGAAAATGTGATAATTTCCCTATGATAAACATAAGGCAGGATAGGACTCTGGCTTGGAGAAAGAAATCCCTGACTGGAGCAGAACCGTGATACAGGGACATGAAAATCATGAAGGGCATGGATAGGATGGGTGGTTCACCATCTCATCTAGAACAAGAATTAGAAACTGTTCAGCAAAACTAGTACGACCTTGTAAAGATAAAAATAACCATATGACACAACATCAGAAACTAGTGGTTTATGTAACTCAATATAATAAAAACCTTTCCAATTCCTCAAGGTCTTAGTTCCCTTATGATCTCTGTGGGTTTGGATCATATTGTTTTTAAATTCTTATTATTGTACAAAATGTATTAATTTTCTAATAGCTACTTGGATTCCTCATACTAAAGCTGGTGGCTGAGTCCTGAAAACAAATTTGGTTGCACTAATGCCCTGTCCTACTACAGTGGAAGGGATGTTAAAAATAGAGTACATGCACCATATGGAGGAACACCTGGGCTCCTTCTGCTTGACTCCCTGCTGGAATTTGGTTATACTTCCCAACAGCCACCAAGTTGGGCCAATTAAGTAAATTATGTTCAACCGTGGTATTCCATCTCTCTTCTTCTGTGAAATATGTATTTTTCATACAAGCTTTCAATTACACATAGAAATTATTAGTTTGGAGCTGAACTGGTGCCTCCTTGAGATGAATGAAACTGTTCCTACTCTCCAATGTTGTAGTTCCAGTGTTTCTGCAGACTTGCATGCTTTATATCATAGAGGGTGTACTTGGTTGTCATTTTCACCAGTTTTTCACCACCACATTAACCAAAAGTATATCAGTAACGGAAGCTGAGAAACAGTATCAGTCAAGACATTCTGGTACTAGTTTCCCTAGTCAGTAAGATTCACCCTGACCTGCATGAAACAGAACTTGAGAGCAGAATTAATGAAATACAATTAATGAAATACACAAGGTGTATTTTTCTTTTTCTTTCATCTCCTTCAATAAATGCCTAGTTTACTTGTAGCTTTAAATTTATTTTATTCCTTACACTTCTCAGCTTCTCTCTGAAAGGAACAATACCTCCCTGACTCAGGAACACTGACTGTCTGGGGAATATTCAGAATTGAGAGGTCAAATATTATTCACAGAACTGTTCCCCAAGAATTTTAATAGCACAGGTTCATTTGAAAACAACTGGCATTATTCCAGCATGCTAATTAGGTATCTTAAAATGATTAAACTTTTGAAATTCACTACAGGAATGGAGAATGCTCTTTAAAAGTACTGCACAAGAAAAAACACATTTCAAGTGAATGTAAAGATCAAAACAACAGTTATTTTAATTCATGACAAAGGTAAATTATTGAGAAAAATGTCTCATCTTAACGTATGAATCAAAATACCACGTAGAATGTAGTGTGCAGACTTGAGAGAAAAAGTCTTTAAATTGATCTTTTAATAAACCACCCACATTTTCCACTATGGATCATTTACACAGCTATTTCAGAGCTTTGCAGAATAGGAACCTATTCCTCATCCCTATGAAGTATCTTTTGCCATTTCACTGAATTATTATGTAGATTGTTAACACAAGCATTTAAATTGCAAACAAAACAAAACATCCCAGCAAAATCCCTGCACAGATCTACACATGTTGCTATTCAAAATTTTGCTTACTGAAATGTGATTACCATGTTAAATATTTGTTTTATTTCAATGTTGAGTCTTCCTGTCATCCCCAAAGCAGATACTAATAAACATTTATTTCAAGAACAAAGCACAGAACTGCTATTTGATGATAAAAAGTTCACTTTGATGATTGAATAAAATTGGAAAACAATTTGATACCTGCAGTGAACAACAACAGGTTCTTCTCTGCCAGCCCTCTTCTTTCTCACAAGACACACAAAATCTAGGAAATCGCTGGAATCATCTGGAACCCCATGATCAGGCCATGCTATGTACTGGATTTGGGTTAGCTGGCGGCTTTCCTCTTTCTAATCAGAAACATGAAATTTAACCAAGGGTAAGTCCCATTTAAAAAAACCCATCAAAATAATAAGTATATTAATAAAAAAATCAATAGTACATTTATAGCAACTTGTACCCATAATCACAGTGGCTTCAGGCAACTAGCAGTGCTTTATTAGTGTTAACCATCAGTCATCCTGGATTTTATAATTACCTTTTTTTTTAATCTTAAAAGCAAAAAAGGAGATCCACAAATGCTTACATCTTCAACAGGTTAAAAAAACTACACAGCATATAAATAGCAAAGCAGTTCAAGGATACCAACAATCTAACTGAACACTAGATGTACAAGAAGGTGATCATACTCTTAGCAAACCAAATTTAACAGAATGAGACAGCACCTCACAAGATCAAATGACAGAAGTGGGGTAGGGAGGGGAGATCAGACATAAAAGCTTTCCCTCAGACCCTGTGTGAACAACAGCAGTGTTTTGGCTTTATCTGCACATCCCATACCTACAACGTACAATGACTTTGTCTTCCACTCCCTCCTGGCCCTTGCTCTGATATCACAAATATAATCAATCGGCCTCTGCTCAGGGGAGGGGACAGCCCGGGCAACCAGAGTTGCATTTCAAAAGAAGAGGAGCTACTGCACTTTAAATAGCCTTTAGGCACGGAATCATTTACAGAGATTCCACAGCTGATAGCAGATGAGCAATTGTCTCAACAGGACACGGGGCAGGAATTTTAACTGCAAACTGATTAAAAGGCAGTTCTATAAAATTGGCTTCTGGTAACCCAAGCAGCAAGAAAAAAGTATGTGGACTAAATTTCAATACTCATTTCCAAACATTTCTGAGATTGAAATGCTGGCTGGGGAGGCTCTGAAAACTACAAATGCCCTGAAAATCATGCAGTGCATGTTCAACAAGGTCCTTGTTTACATGTGGTCACCACTTCAGATTCATCTTTCTCTCAGCAGAATTTATCTTCCATCTTCTTGCACATATTATTCAAGATGGAATTATTAAGAACTGTTTGCCTCTATGAAGACTTTCAGTTGTGATGATGAAACACCTCTAATGTCTCATGTTCAGAGAACATCAAGGGAATAACAAGTTTCTCAACTTCTTTTATTATTATTTTTCTTTGGCCAGGTTATGAAAGACACCAGTAAAAACTTTTATGATAAATAATACATCCTTCATGTGATCCAATTAGTAATGAAAAACTAATCTCTGTGATATTTTTGCTTATGAAAGGTTTGTTATCATTCTATGGACAGAATTTCTCCTAGGTAAGTACATGACAATGAGTAGTTTTCTAGAAGGTTCTAGAAATAAACAGTTCCATTTACATAGATATGCCACCAAGTTGAAAAGAAAGTCTGTTTTAGGTAGTATACAAGGATTCTGCAGATTAATACATGAAAATATATTATGATTTTACCTCCAGATTAGTCAATGTCATTTCTCGAAAGACATAAGCAGGATTTCCTTCTTCTGAATGGCAGGTAATCTGGAAATTCCCATATGAAGAGCTTCCTGATGGCTCTGGCCAGTACTGATGGCATTTAACCTACAGTCAACACATTGTTAAAGATGCCTGTGTTTAAATTCAGAGTATTATTTTCATTTTCTCTAGTTTTTATACCTTTGTTTGTTACAGATTAATTTGATCATTTTGTAATCACTATTTATTTACTTACCAAGTAGACTTTGTTACGTAGCTACTATTTATAAAATAAGGTATCACAGAGATTTCCTGTTTCTATTTTCAAGAGGACACATGCACCAGCTCTTGCAGTTAGTTTAACTGAAGATAGGTGCCTTTAACTTCCATTAAAATTTTTAAAAGACTTTATCTATAAATATTCTGTCTTAACACTTGAGTGACAAAGATGCTGCTTTATAAACTTTTCTGACCTCCAAAATCCTAATCTGATCTTCTCAAAGTACATTTATATGGGAAAAGAACAAATGAAAAAAAAGGGAGATATGCAACAAAAAAGTTGCTAAGCTAATGCAGAAAAGAGGGGGATGAAGATGGTGGACTTCAAAGACTCCCAATCAAGTCCTTAAATGTGAATGAAAACTTCAAACACTACTTTGTGATTTTCTGATATATGGCTTAAGTGCCCAATTACAGAGGTCATTTCAGCTCAAGTGTACTTTTGCATTTCCAACCCACCTGGCAAATCTTTAAGAGCAGCCAGATTTGCAGACTTCCTGCTCCACTGAGACATCCCGGCATGCAGTGGGATAGTGATGTCAGAAGCCTCATGAGCAGCTTTAGAGCAGGGAGTCTGCCTATGGGTATAAGACAGATAAGTCCTTTTATTTCATTATTAAGCAGCTCTCCAAAGAACTCCACAAATATCATTATTGAAGGGGTGGGGGAACCTCAGAGAACTGCTTTTGCAAGTCTGTTCTTAGCAGATCTGCAAAGAAAACTCAAAGTAAAAGGGCACTTGTACTGAAATTCCCTCTAATTGTGTTTATTTGGGAGCAGGCAGAATCATGCAAACACTGAGTCACTGAAAAATGGTTTAAAAACACTGCAACTCCCCTTCAATTATTTTAATTCTATTTAGAGTCATGACCTCATGGCAAATATATGGTTATTAAAATGCCAGAATATATACAGACAGCTGAACTACAGTTCAGGTTGATCAGAACAGCCACAACTCACTATAAATCCATCTTCAAAAGAAATCCTGATATGGAGGAATTCTCCTACATTATTATTCCAGACTCTCATTTCTGTCCATACACTTAACCAGCCAATGCTACTCTGAATGCTCCAGAATAAACCAAATAATTCTGGAATTACACTGCGTGTATGACCACACTTGATTGTCCTGCCTATCTCCAAAGGATAAAATTGCATAAAATTCAAAGCTATTAAGGAGAAACTACTGCTTAAACCAAAACCAAACAAGCCACAAAATACACCTGAGGAGTTTTTACAGCACCATACACAATTATTTTTACTAATTTTAACTCTAATTACTTTATTACTAGTATTTTATTTTTACATCTTTTATATACAAATTAAAGGATGATGATTATTTCATATGATTAAACAAATCTTTATAGCCCCAGAATAACAATTTATGGAAAACTTTAGATTTCAAGTTTTAAGAAAATCCTTGATAAGACAGCCATGGAGGCATGGGATATTAACACTACAAAGCTGTGTTAGGCTGCCTTAAAAATTAATCTCACTACATATCAAAGAAGTACTCTACAAAAACTGATGCAACTTCTTGGAGTTACTTCATTTGAAGTTTAGAGAAAAAAAATTCTATGAAGGTAAATTCTAGATGCTTTTTACTTTACAATAAAGAATAGAACAAAGCAGACTGAGAAACAGGAAGACTTACATGCATTTCGAGACTGAAAAAGTTTAAATATTAGCTGCATTAACAACACCAGGAGGTTTAAAATCTAAGACTCATCATTGCAAAAGTACTAGGAATGCACTGCTCTTATGAAAAACAGTTAAAGAACAACAGAATAGTTGGGGTTGGAAAGGACTTTTAAAGGCCATCCAGTCCAAGCCCCTGCAGTGAGCAGGGACATCTCCAACTAGACTGAGTTGCTCTGAGCCCCATCCAACCCAGTCTTTGATGTTTCCAGAGATGGACATTCACCACCTCTCTGGGCAACTTGTGCCAGCATTTCACCACCCACATTGTGAAAAATTTCTTCCTTGTATCTACTCTACCTACACTGTTCTAGTTTAAAACCACTTCCTCCTATCTCCTTTCTTATTATATGCCATAACAGTATATTCCTGTAATCTTTTAAAGGCTAATCACCAACAGTTCTTAGAAGATGACTGAAGTGGTGTTTAAGGAAATGTTATACTTACTCTGCCCCGTTCAACTTGAGTTGTTAACATTACAACCATAGAAGAGCCTTGCTCCCAAGTCATCTGCCAAAAATCAGGACAAGTGTTCGGTAATGGACCTTGACAAGCAATGTACTGGTTTATTATTGTGGAAGAAGGGATTTCCATCTAAGAGAAAACAAAGTCATTATTTCAATTCCTACAGCAAATGGAAGTCAGGCATCAGATATTTACAGTTTAGTAGGTAATTTCTAAAAAAGCATCCATGACATTAATTCTATTCCTTAGAGGCTAGCAAATATGAATTGGCACAGATAAAAATTCTGTAAGTTACAAAAAATTACTACAAAGATTCAAATACACTTTACATATGAACTGACAGTCATGTAGTTGCCATAATGAAGATTAATGGTTGAAAAAACAAATGACAGAGCAGTTGGCAAATAATTCAGGTGCAAATACTTCTTGCTCTGTGGATTTCTGACACTAGCTTTTAAAACACTGATCTCAGAATTTAATATCTGGGTTTTTTTCATTAAAGTAAGTAACTGTAATTTTGCTGTTACTAACAATGAAAAAAACAAGATGCAAAAGAAACTGATGCCAAATTAAAGTTTACTATTGTTGAACATAACTGTCAGAAAAGTAATCAGAAAAGAAGAATTAATTTCTCTGGAGACGTCTGGCTTCAGTTAGCATTTTATTACATTAAATGCAAAGATTTTAACATTTATGAAAAGATGTGCCACAAAACATTAAGAAGTAAATATATCTACAAGAAATTTCAAACCACCTGACTAGAGGTTCAGTAGCCATTCTAGCCTGAACTAGATTTATAAAAAATAGATTTTTTAAAATCAATTTTTTTCATTGAAAAACTGTAGAATTACTTAATGTCAGAAGCACTTCTGAAAAATACTACTCACATTTATATAGTTTGCATTGATGTAATCTTCATTACTTTTTAAAATAACCCGTGTAGCATCATCTGAAAAAAAGTTTAGAAAGGTATTACTTATTTACTAACCACAGTAAAACACTTGTAGAGCACATATACTAGAATGGAAAATAGAAATACTTACAAGGCGAAATGTCTCTGTATCTATTTTTGGAAATGTTTTGAGGTAATCTGGCACAAGACATTGTCATTCCAGGCTTTTTCCTATACAATTGCTGAAAGATAAAGCTGATGGTCAGAACATAATAGATGCAATAGACTCATTATTATATTATTTGCCTAAATAGAATTTGTTCAAAAAGAGGTGCTTTTTAGAACAAAAACTACTGAGCAATAGTAGCTTCAATAAATATGAAAATGCTTTTAAAAATAAAGCACTATAAATTTAGTTGTGCTCTGGGATCACTGAAAAGGACCAAGATATAACCAAAATTTGTTTAAAAACAAAGTGAACATTAAATTTCAAGCTTCCATTAGAACACTGATCCAGAGAAAAAGTAATATTGTATATTGGTAAGTGAATTCACTGATACTGACATTCCATTTGGTCATTTGGGGCAAGCAGATTATGTTGTGTATAGGCATCTACCTACATTGCACTTATTTCAGTTAGAGGTTTGTTTTTTTTTTTCCCCAGATGTTCTTCTGTATTCCAATAACCATAGAGCAAATCCTGGCTACCTTGCACTTTTCCTGCACAAAATTGCCTTTGAGAGGTTCCTGCCCTTTCATGCCTTAGTCATGCATTACCACAACAAAGAATACCAGTGAAATGATCCAGGTTCAAAAAAAGCACTTTAAAAAACTTTTACACATTGAATCTGCTAGGGAGAATGAAAACTTCTATTAAAGCAGAATTTTAAATAACTTAGAAAAAATCTGCTCTTTCTAAATATAAAGGGAAACTTTACCAAAATTCTTAAAGAATAATATATAGAATATATTTTATTAATATATGTTGCAAAATATGCTGCTAGGTCTCCATTTGGTGAGGAATTCACAGAATTTGCACTGCTGTGTTTTACACATCTATTTCCTGCTTTAAGCCACCTGATCTCAGGCATTAAGATGGATATCATCAAGGCACAAGTCACTGGCTATCAGCAGCTTAGGGCCCCACAGAAGGTGCACTTCTGTTCTGAAATATGCTAATAGAAATCAACTACTTATAAAATATACAGTTGCATTAACCTTTAACATTAGAGCAGTATTTTCCATTGGTTATTTTACCTTCCCTCATTGTGAATGCCCATAAAATATCAACAAGCTCAGGTGTCATTCAGTTTCTACAGCAACTTAGGTATGGAATGAAGGCCTGAGTACAGAACA
Source organism: Notiomystis cincta (assembly GCA_013398075.1). Classification (NCBI taxonomy): domain Eukaryota; kingdom Metazoa; phylum Chordata; class Aves; order Passeriformes; family Notiomystidae; genus Notiomystis; species Notiomystis cincta. Next base: position 89,401 of record VZRX01003279.1, on the reverse strand, counting down.
CATATTTTAGTACACATTCTTCAGCCTTCATCTTTATGAAAGTATTTTATTAGCATGTCCCTGATAACCACAAAAAGTCCAAGTAATCAATAAAGTTATCTATAAAATTAAAACCTACGATTAGGAATTCCTAAGTTTGCACATGCAATACAGGATTGATGTTTTCCTTGGTTATTTTTCTTTAGAAAGTGTAAGACAATTGTTTTGCTAAAGGATGCTGACTGTTCTGAAATGTAACTGAAATCTGCTCTGTTTAAAGTAATTGCTATCCCAAAAGACTTGGAAGTGCACCCAGCTCCAGGCAATACAGTACTTACATCAAACTGAGCCAAGACAGTTCCAGTGATAAGCCCCTCTGCTAACTGAATCATGGATTCCCTCAGAGCATTATCATCTTGATGGACACCATCAAGTGGAGATTTCTCAGGGATGTACTGAAAATCAGGCTCGCTCTCCAGCTTCTCTTCCACAACATCATAGACAGCTAGAACAAGCAAAGGTATGAATGCTCTGATTGAAGATGATGTTTAACTAAAGTTAGCTCTAAGTCATTTATTTAAAATAGCAAAACCACCGTGTTTCTCCTGTCGAAAAATCCGCATTTATTAGCACATTGATTTTAGTCCCCACCAGCAAGGAAGGCCTTTACTGATCATTATAATCCATGCTGACACTTTTTTTTGGTGTAATAGTAATTTTAAGTGAAAATCCATCACTGACAGCTAAAATTTTGATCAAAACTCATGTTATACCCTGCCTTGTCTGCTATAACTCCCTAATCTCAGATTCTCACATCATGCCTTTGATATCATTACAGTTCCATTTACATTTTACTTATAATTCACTTAGAACTCATTTTAGGTGTCAGTAATTAGGGCAAGATGTGCAGACCACCTGAGAAAATTGCATTAATACATTATAAAGCTATCAATTCTCTATGTGTGCCTTGCCTATAAGCTCAGAAATAGTATGCATCTTCTGTTATATGTAACAGACATATGCTGTTCAAAAGCCTGTTTTTAAATTATATCATTACAAAGGAGGAAACTGGCAACTCCTCACTTCTACAACTCACATGTTTTTATCCAGAATACAAAGATAATCAACACACAAGGGGGAAGATGGTTTGTTTTAGTAAATTTGCAAATAAAGTTCATAATTTTGTCTGAAAAAGAAAGAAAGCACATAAAAGCTGCAAGAGAACTTACACACAGAACGACAGCACATGTAAGTGGAGAGTGCAAATTAGTGAATAAGGGAAAAATTCTTACGAGGTGGATGAGGTACACTGCAAAACTAATTTCAATTATTCCAATTAAATATCAATATTTTTCATTTTGCTTTTTCCTCTCCAACTCTACTACAGTTAGGAGGTACAGCAGAACTGAATCCACTGCCCATCTGCTGGCCATGATCCAACAGTGTATTTTGTGAATACACTGCATAAGCTTTTATTTAGACTGCATTTTAGCACTTCTACTAAGCCTCCTTATGTAGAAGTGTTACCAATGGGTTTGGATTGTTTTAAAAATGTATGGAAGGATTCTGTATATATCAATCTCTGTCTTGGGGTGATTCTGTGACAATACTGTATTCCCCATCAGCTGCTTGAAGTTTTTTTATACCTTTAAACTGCAGCCGAAAAAACTCAAAGTCACCCAAATACTGGATATTTGGTGAGGGGTTTTTTGTTTGTGTTTGTTTTAAATTTTCCTTAACAGAGGAACAATAACCTCATGAAATACATTCAACATCCATATAGCTTTCTGGACATTTTTATCAATGAGAGTGAGAACAAAATTTAAATTAGCTCTCTGTTAGAAATATTTGACCTCTGACTTTTTCATTAATTTTCAACACTTAGTTATACACAGCTCCTTAGAGTATGGGATCAATACACTGTGTTGTTGCAATTCCTTTTCAGGGAAGGGAGTTCTTTCTTACAGGTTAAACATTCCATGCCAGGACACAAAATGAAGGTTAGAAAATGAGAGCAGAGTGTGGATTTTTATTTTTAATTATGATGTACAAGCCACTCACCATTGGGTCGAACTAGGAGCACAAGTTCCCCTGAGTGCCTCTCACAGCTAGCTTTAATAAACATTACAACTTGGTCATGGGTGTGCTCTGCTATATCCCTGCCGTTTATCAGTACAACCTGGTCCCCTTCATTCAAACGAGGGACACACAGATCAGCCTGCAAGGTTGGGGGAAAAAACAAAACCAGCTGTAACACAAGCCATTACTGATTTCTTACCTTAAAATAACAACTGAAAGTAACTGTACTGGGCTCTTGAATCCTAACAGCCCCATTGCCACGGTGGCTGCACTGTATTCAAGTGATAAATCTGTCCCACAGTACAGAGGCAGTGCCATTCCCATGAAGGAATCCATTTGCAGCTGGGAGGTGACTGGCACTGTAACATGTCTTTCAGCAGCTGTTACTTTACCCCTCAGCTGATGCAGAAAGCTCCTCTGAATCATACTTTGTACAGGCAATTAAAGCAGAATGGTTTTATCTTTGAAGGGGAGGGAGTAACATGGCATAACCTTGTCCAACTCAATTTCACAGGCTTAAATGCTTCAGGTCTAAAATACTGCAATGGTAATGGCAAAAACCAAAGCACAACTCCCAGTAATCCCAGAGAGCAGAATCAGGTGATAAAAATTCTTATAATCATAATCTAAACATTGTTGCAGAAAAGAAAGAGCACAAGCTATCACCAACTATCTTTTCCCTACAGAGTGAATGTTTCAAACCAAAATTATTCAGGTTATTAAATATTTCAGGGATAATAATCAACAAGATACAAGAACAATGATTTGGCAAACTTTTCAACAGTTTCAAAGAGTTAAAAAACCCCAACAACAACAACAAAAAGGAAAGCTGTACTTCTTAAACAAGCAAATAAATGGTTAACTCTACTCTTACTCTAAAAGGTACAGAGCTGACTCCAGTCACCTGAATACCAGGTCAGTATTTCTGGCAACAAATTGACAAATATTGTGCCTAGTTTAAAGATACTTCTACAGTCACTAAACATCAGTAACAACACGCAATCAGATCTGATGAATGATTCATAATGTCTGGTTTTAATCTACATCTTGGCTTTACTCAGCTACATCTGTCATTAAAGTAAGACATTTGCTATTTTAGTTATTTTTAACACTCTTTCAATATGTAATTTATGTGAAATTACTGAATGTCTATATCTAAAAAAAGCAATAAAGTAAAAGTATTTTTAGGATGGCACAGCTCAAGTACCAGTGCATACTGAGCATCTGTAATGCCTTGTAATTTTCAGAAATTAAACTTTGTTTCAGTAGGAAAAAATACTTTTGAGGATTGAAGAACTTTAAAAACTATGTTACATAGCCCCATCAAATTCTTACTGCAGGTAATTTGCTTTGTTCTGATAATGTTATAGCAAAACTAATTTTCATAGGCAGCTATGTATTTTCAGTACATCCTTCAAGATACACAGATATTGCTACCAAGTTTGCTTTTTTGATAACTTACAGGTGTTCCTGGAGCTACCCTGGACACTATCACCGGCATCTTCTGATCATATCCACCCTTTAAAAACAAATTAAATTAGTAAGAAATACCGAATGTCAGAAAATAACCTTAATACATGTGAAAGGAATAGATGTAGAGTTACCTTTACATTGAAGCCAAACCTTCCATTTTCATCTGGTTTCATTCTGATCATAACAAGATTGTCATGGGGGACACCACCATTGGGCTAACAGACAAAAGTTATATTGTATTAGTATATATTTTGTTTACAGTTAGACCTTGTGGACATTGTATCTAGTAATTCTGCAGTTTCCTCATCAAATAATTGCTCCTGGACACTTGAGAAAACATCAAGCAATAACACAAACATCTTGAGTTTGCATAAAAGGGAAAAATTACACATTTAAGAGTCTTGGACATAACTAAGTTAAAGGTGTGTTCTGTTAAAGCAAGCTCAAAGTAAGAAAGAATATTAGAAAAGACTAACTGGCCTCAAAACTCTAATAAAAATAGTTTACTAAATGGAAATTTCTTAGTCATTTTAATTAAGACCACAGTGAAGAGCTGCAATAAGAATGTAATACAATGAAAAGATAATTGAGGTGTCCTTTTGTTTCTATTAACAACAATATGCCAGTAATAAGCAAGGAAATCTTGGTTCCCTCTCCCTTACTCCATCTCCAGTGCAGTGGAGTATGAGGTGTGGCATATGCTCTGCACTGATTCAACTCTGATAATTTTAGCTGCTTTATTCTTGGTTTTATCTGGATCACAACAAACTGTTAAAGGAAATGCCAGTTAACTAAGGAATACTAATTTTTTAATATGAAAAATACCAACTTAGTGCCACTGGAATGAGTTTTAGTTGGTTCCCATCTATATTTATTTCACAGACTGAACACTAGCTAGTATTTCTATAGTTCCTACAGTGTGGATGCAAAGTAATAAAGAAATATGTTTCAAGGAAGTTTTCAATGTTACCAGTTACAGCAAAGACATTCATAAGACTCATCCTCAGAAAAATAAAGATCAAACTTGGAAAAGCAAATATTTTTCTATGTAAGAAAGTTCAGAGCCTGGAGTTTTGCTAGGCTAAAGAAGTCTGCACAACTTGGCTCATTAAAAGTTAACTCAGTTGTAGGTGTCTTCTGTTCTTGGTTAAAACAAGGTAAAATTCGGCAAATCATTCAGAATAATGAAAAAGTGAAAAACTTGGGAAAGGAAAGTAACAGCACAAGAAATGTTAATGAAAAGAAAGGGTCTAAGGAAGCCTGATCATATGGCAATCATTTCAGCCTATGCTCACTGGCATGGGAGATCAGACAGAACAAATATCAACCTGTGCTCACCTGCAGCATTTGTGAGCTTTTGTGCCACTGCATTGCCCAGACAGGAAGGAAATGTTAATTTCCTGCTTTAAGATACTATTTTGAGCAGAAGTTTACAATAAAAAATGTGCAGAAAGCACTGAATGTCATCACTAATGTGTTTTGACTGAAGGGACTTTGGCCACACCAGTTTTCAAATATTTCTGACATTCTCAGACTGGATACTTAGGGATTGCAAATGGAGTAAAAAGTTGCCATTCCCCTATGTGTCCTACAACCTTTCTACACAGACTCTCCATACATGCAACAGACAAAGGAAAGTCAATAGCTTTATGAAGTCAAAATGGTAAGGGGTTTTCTTTAAAAATTTGAAATGGAACATCAGAAGACTTTAGTGGTGCAGGAAGCAGAATTCTGGTCAGAAAAGCAACTTTGAAAGGAAACAACATTCCAAAAATTTCAATCATGCTATGTTCCTTCTTCTGTAATCCTCAAAATCATGCTATGTTCCTTCTTCTGTAATCCTCAAAATAAAAAGTCATCAGCAGACCAAATTAGATGTTCAATTACAACAGTGAGCTGCCTTCAGTAAGGCTGCATAAATGTGTCCCACTGGAACACAGCAAACAATCACACTGACAATGCACAGAGAAAAAACAATCTCATTCACACAGCTGTGTTAGTTCTGCAGAACTAAAAGGAGCTAAAAAAACAACTGAAAGTTATTTTTGTCAATTTGGTAAAGATAACCATACAGGACAGAAAAACTTGATGACTAAAGTATTGTTATCTTTCAAACCAGAGCAGTACTTTAATGTGATTCAGGTAAGCACTGGCTGAAGACAAAGCTGCTACAAATTCTGTTTCATTATTTAATTAAAACAAAAATTTTTACAACATTCCCAAAATACTCAAAAATGTAGAAGTTTTGCTTTTGAGTCTTTTATTAAAACCCCAGCTATGAAATTAAATGGGGTTTTTATGGGAATCTTAACTTTGTTATAAGGTCTGAGAGAAATCCTAGGTTTTCAGTTCAGAATGCAAATAAAATAAACTAAGGCATTTTGAAACATCAGTTTGGGGAGGTGACTCAAAATTTTGAATGCCTGAGTCTGACAAAACTGTTTAGACAGTCTTTGCTACATCTGGATGTTAAACAGTTTTCCCATCCTGCAACATGTTTCTTGTCCTGTTTACTGTTCACATCAGTATAAAATCAAAAACCACTGGAAAACTTCTGGAAGGACAAAAATCACAAAAATGGTCAGGGAGATCTTTCCACATTCAGACAATAAACTGACTAGCTTACTCATCTCACATATGCTAGATTATGGAAAAAGAACTTTTGCTCAGTATTTGCTGTCACAGGCCTCTTTCTTGGAAATTCTGATGAGAAATGCAACCACAGACTCAAGAAGCCTCTCCTGATAAAACCGCTCGAGAAGCTGATAGGCATTTTCAGGTTTAGCTTTTTAGCAAAAGCTAGATTAAACACCTGCCACGTCTTCTTTACAACTGATGGCAAATGACTTCTCAAAGAAGAGGTTAGGTAGAAATTACTGCATGTATTGAAAAGCTCATGCTTAAAATGTTTGCAGAACCATCCCAATGTGGTGATTTCTTGTCAACTGACAAAGCACTACTTCAGCAGGTGGAAACAGCAGCAGGAGCCAGGGAAGGGATGGTATGGACAGTATGGACAACAGAAATGCTGCAAGGTAATGCACAAACACAGCAGCTCTGAAATGCTTCAGAACTGAGCTCATGTGAAACAGGACCATCATTCTGATAAAAAGCACAATGGTTCAACTGGATCAAAAAACTTACAGTGGATTTTTCAGGTGATGCAGGAACATCAAATGTTTCATTAATATGGTTATCCAATTCTTGCTGTGAGTGTGAATGATGAATTTGGTTCCAACTGTTCTTTTTAAATTGTTTGGGTGGTAATGCTGGAGGCTGCCCATCTATAGGAGTCTCTTGAGATCTAAATACCAAAATAAAAGTATGAAGTTCAACAATCATGAGATATTGACAGTTCTTTCAGGGTTGCAAATAAACTGAAATCGTTAGAAGAAACTCAAGAGCTTGAGAGATGAATATTTTTAGAACCTCAAAAATGTAGTGCAGTAGAATATATTGGCAGTCTATGTTTGCACCTGTTCCAGTATTTTTCTTGACAAGCAACTGTACACAGAACCTGCAAGTTCATCTTTTTAACCTTTTTAAAAAATGGTTTTAGCATGCTTAACCCACTACTTCTCATCTGCAAGCACTCCATTCCAGATTAATAAATATGTTCTCCATGTGTTTGTATAATATGGAGAATTTCCTTTTGTTAGTCCTCTTGGAATAAAAGCTTAACTGTGTAATTTGTATTACATAAATATATGATTCATCTTTCATTATATGGATTTATATTTAAAAATTAAGAAGAACATTTGGAAAGGCTCAAAAGGGCAGCTAGCTCACAGCTCCCATTAACTTGGTTTGAATGCCAGTTTCTAAATACCAGCAGGATACTTCGTCCTCCACAGGCACCCCAGGAAAAGGTGCTATTAAGTCATTTAACGATTTCAGACAACAGCCCACTGATACCAGATCCATAAACCATCAAGAATGAAGTTACAGGTTATAGCTAAATCAAAAGAGAATGCTACCATCAAAAATGGGGGTGTCTGTTCTTTCACCCACATCCCTGGCTGCTCCCTTGAAGAACTGGTGCTCCCCCCTTGGCTAAGGCAGCTTACACAAAGCAACCAAAAATATTTTTTGGACAAGCCTGTGTCCTCTGGTTTATGTCAGGGCTGGCTACAGTGCAGGGAGGGAAGGACACTCCCAGAGGCAAAAGCTCCTTCCATGGTCAGCAAGCTGCAGTGGTAACTCCCAAATGCCTCCAGAAGGCCCAGGTAGCCGTGCGAGCAGCTCCACTGTATTTTGTGGTCTCGCCTCAGTGTGCTGTTAGCAGAGCAAGACTCTCAGCAGGAGACTGCACAATGTTTCAAGTTGCTGCAAATCAGAAAACCTAAGGCACACACCAAACTCCATACCATATAATTTGTCTCTATGCAATTCAAGAAAGGCAGTTCCCAGATACATATTCAAAAATATAAAAAAAAAAACTAAGCAAAACTGAGTACAGTCATTTAAAAAAAAGCATAAAAACTGGGAAATAGAACACTTCACTTAAAAATGCCAAACATTTTCTGCTTCAGTTTAAAAAAAATTAGTCAATATTCTTAGAAAACAAAACTGGTAATGTTTTTGTCAGTGTATGAAAGAAAACAGCACATTTGAAAAGATCCCAACAATATTTTTCTCTATTTTTCTGCTTTACTTCAACTTTCAGAAAATATTTTTTTCATGAAGTGTTAAAAGAAAAAAAAAGTACTAATTATTCAGTCTGATGTCTGAAGGAACCTCATGTTTAAAACACACTTGGGAAGGAAAATAGTATTTCTTAACACTTTTCAATGCAAGTAACAAAAAAAGAGCACATTTCATTTTTCAAGATAAGCAGCTTTTCTAAATTCATTTTTGTGGAGAGAAAAATATGATGATTGTCAACATTTGCAAAACAAATCTGCAAGGCAGCTATAAACTATTTAGACATTGACTTACAAAGGTCACCCAGAGATTTTTAGCTGCCTATGCATTCATTCAAGTCTGGCCAGCACAGATTACTCAGTCTTTTAAGTTATGTATTTTCCTGATAACAATTACTCCTGAGAGTTTCAAACAAAAGAAAAAAAGGAACAGAAAACATGAATAGAAACACAAAAGAAATTATTCTGGTAAAAGTAGATGGATCTTATGTTTGACTAGATGTCTGTACATACATGTCAACAAACACAAATAAATTCCTACCGAACACAGAAACTTATAGAAAAGATTTGAAAAGTTACTTAAATGAGCATTTTACAAGCAGCAATGCAAGTACTGTAATATATTAGCATAATGAATTGTGAGAACTAACAATCAAGCCTTGGGCATAAACTTCACTGCTTTATATTTGCCCAGTCAGCTTTGAATTTCCTTATGAATGCTCAGACAATGGCAGTGAAAGCAGCCTATTTTGCAGGCAAAGCAGCTCTCTGTTACTGAATTCAGCAATTTACATGATAATAAAATAACACACAAACCCTGGCACTGGCAAGCTTTGGGTATTTTTGTTACAGATATCCGGTCTGATCTTTTTAATATATTTAGCAAAAGTTTCCTGCACACCCCCATAAATTTATTAAACCAAACACTTTATCACGTGCCTTTGGAATGTGAGGTTATAATTACCTCAGGGAACTACAAGCACAATCTCTCAATTCAGTTTTGAATAGGACATGCAGATGGAGAAGAGATGTGCAATTAAAGGTTATATTAGCTAAGCAATAATATCCTTCTGAACTGCATGGAAACTGTTAATTTCTTTTGCTATGTTGATTCCAAACTCAAAAAGATCACTAAAACTATTGCCAGTCAGGTTAGCCCATCTTTCTCACACATATAAATTTGATCAATAAATAAAAGTTTCTGACCAATTAGCACATGGACTACTCAAATTGTTGCAGCCAGAAAGGTCAAATTGATTAAGAAATAGCTTTTTGGACTGTAGAACAGTGTACTTTAAAATTACATAGCCAATATGAACTTCATGTCTACTATTTTCCTTCATAAATGTTAAATCTTGATTTGGTAACATCACCTTAAACCTTCAAAAGACCTTAATGGGGTTCATGTATTTTTGAAAGTCAACATCCTCATTCTTAAAAGTATCTTATACTAGAGATCTATACTGGAATATTAAATTTCTGTTTTAAGCTTCCAACTAGAGGAAAAAAGCCCAAAAACTGAACTCCTAACACTTAGTGATGGAAGAGCAATAGTTTTTCTGCTTGGGCATAAAAAGTGCAAAAACATGAAAAAGAAAAGCCAGAGTTGCATAATTAATGTACAAAACCACTTCCTCTCTTTCTAAGACTCATTTCTATGGTGACTTACTCGAGAAATCAAGTACTAAAAAAACAAATCCTAAGAACACTCAGGAAGATCTTGTACAACTTTGAGTAAAGGTATATTAATAAAAGAGAGTATTTAAAAATTGTGCTTTCTTCACTGTATCCCTCTGCCATCCAGCAAGGGTTTCTCAGTACTGACTTCAGTTAGAAGCCCTGGAACAGAAGGAACCTGACCCTGAGTGGCCTTTGGACAACAAAACTCTAATATGAGAAAAGATTCACGACTGTTCCAGTTCTGAGAGTCCTTTGGCATGTGAATAGGTTAAAAAGTCCACCAAAAAAAGGAGATTTTACATGATTAGGTCAAATTAATATTACATAACTCTGAAAGTTAAGTAACTAGCTGAGGGTCAAATTGTAATGATTGTAGCCTATTGTAAAAAGCATAATGTGTTATTTTATAAAACTTTAAAAATTTTTTATTCCATTTCTCTCCTAAAAATTACACATAGTTTTTAAAACTGAAAGTACAGTCTAAGCAAGGGTTTAAAACTGTGTTTAAATACCTTCCCAGAGGAATTTTTCCTGAGACATACCATTTGTTTATGAACATGTAATTAGGTATGTGTTGCTTTACAGTTCTTAATTGGTTCTGAAACTATTTGCATGATTTCCCTGCTAACAGAGATCATTATATAAAATTATGAGGGCATGTCTGGCATTACATGTAGAGCTATACTAAGAAGGCACAGTGGCAGTGATAAAATGGTATATATTGCAATATTTTTCCCCAATAATCTGTACTCTGAACAGAATTCATTGACTATTTCAGTATCTTTGAATAACTCAATGGAGTTTTTTTGTTTGTCTTCCTCCAGACCCAATATACAATAATAGTTTTTATTTTGCCCACCATATCTTACAATGAGTAAGCTTATAGTATAAAGAATTCAGTATAATTGGGAAAAAAAAGGCAAGCCTGATGGTGTCATCTTAAAAAAATAAACTCTGTAACAACATACAAAATATATCAGCAATGTCCACATGCTGGGGTGCCAAAAAGGTATTTTGGCTACAGAGTTTGTAAAGGTCATTTCTGTGCCTTGACAAAAAGCAGCATTTCCAAACTCGAGGGAATTAAAACTTTTCTTCAATTCTATCGAAACCCCAACGTTTGGTTCCACATCCAGACACTGATGGTCCCATTACAGCAAACCCACAGACTGGGTTGGTGGGGATGGCATTTAATCCTGAACCTGGAACATGTCAGATACAGGTCTTCAGTTCTGTACCATTCCTCACAGTCAGGCCTATACCAATACTCCCTAAATAACAGCACCTTTTCATGAGATTGCCTGGCTCTCCCTGACCCACGTTTAACAATAAATTCCTCCAGGCCAAGATTTCTGACTTCTCTTCAGAAGCCCTGCTCGCTCCAGTGGCGTGGTGAGAGAAGAACTTACGGGGATGATTCCAGTATGATGCTGTTGGCCTGGGTGGAGGATGGAGATCTGTGATTTACAAACACTTCGCTCGGGGAGGTGTGAACCACGTGATCCACCAAATGTCCGACTGACGAGGGTCGTAACCGGGCTCCTTCTTGAGCAAAGGCAGAGTTGCGACTAAGAGGGAAAGCAGAGCAGTGCAGTGTGAGAAGAATATTATTGTTCATCTACATTTCTAACACCACCCACTAAAATGGGATGCTAAAAAGATTATTTTCTCTCAGTGCAAGCATACGTTCACACACATATTTTTATTAAAATTTCAAAAATCATTGAAACAATTAGGTTGTCAAATCAACATGTATTTCATTATTTTATTTTTTAAATGTTCAAAAATTATTTTAATAAACTTAAAGGGCTATTTAATAGATTTTTTCACTTTTAATTAAAGAAGTCTGAAATCATTATGGTCCAATGAACAAGCTGACAGCCCAGTCAAGAAGAAAAATGGATTCCCAAGAAGACAAATCCTGTTTCTGTTCATGGCAGAACTTAACCTGAATTCATTAAGATGAACAATTTATCCCCTGCATCTTACAAGAATCATAAGCTTTGCACTGAGAGTCTTATCATTTCTGGAATCCAGTATTTTCTCATTTGAAAACTAGCATGACAATATTAAAATTCTTTAAAATATACATGATTGACTTTGTTATGCTTTAAGTATCATTATTACACAATTTTTCAGTAATTTTTAAATGCTACAGGTATTTACAACATTAATCTTGTGAATAATATGCTGCAGAATCTTAAAATATTTTCGTTTATGTAATACAAAATTGAGTAATACTGATTCTTAAGCAAGTTTCAGCATACTGAGAAAATTGGTCACCTTCCAAAAGAAATCAGGAATGTTTTTTCACTAACTTAAAACAGAAGGCTCCATCATGTGAAAAGAGTGAACATTGAAAGGAAAGGCAGAAAAATTAAGAGGAATAAACCAGCAAGGACTTCCAATTAAGTATTTTCCCCAGTGTTTTAAAAAGTGGTATTAACCAAAATAAATTATTTTTAAAATATCACATAGATTTTATTATCAGGGTCTTTTTAAAATCAAATTAGTAACTTAGTTTTAATTGTGCTTGAGAAAGCTCAAACTCTCAAATTTAGGGTAGTGTGATACATTTATACTTTTTATAGGTCAAGTGAGAACCACCTAAAACTCACCTCTAAACACTTTTTTTTATCTGAGGCTAAGTGTTACAGAGAATCATTTGGCACAGAATTTTTGAAGCTCTTTGTCTACATAACACGTTAATCCTTTTATTACACAAGTAGGTCACTCACATTAGAGGTAGAGAGTCACTTCTAGGGAGAGAAGATTGGATGCTACTCACTGATTTGGGGTTCCAGGTGGAGACCGTGACGGGAGGCTCTGGGTTTCCAACCTATCATCAGACAACGAGTTCCTACTCACTACTTCCCAATCCATCCCACTCATTACCTTCCGTGCCAGGGGTTTACTGGGGGATCTAGAAGAAGAAAGTAAAATGACTAACCAAAAATTGTATGATCTAAGAACAAAATTACATAAAACTCACTCACAATGACACTGATGTTCTATCATAGGAAACCAAATTATATGTAAGAAAGGAAAAGTAATAATGCAAAGCTATATTTACATGGGCAGTTCTGTATTTTCTCCATCTACTGTACTTCATTTACTGTATTTTGAAAAGAATGCCATTGAAATAGTAATAAACTACTGTTGGCTGTGAGGGAGACAGGCAAGACAGAAGCTGAACTCACTAAACTTCTAATGCCTCAAAGATAATCTGACTCAAACATCATAATCATTGAGAGATCTGAACTTAAAAAATGTAGAACAAAACCTAACAAATACACAAGCAAAAAAACCCCTCTACGTAACATAACTGTTTAGCCACCTCAGGAAAAAAAAAAAGCAGTAAAAAAATCAGGCCAAAAAAAAAACCCCAAAGACTTTGTAGAACTGAAAGTGGGGTAACCAATAACATGGCAACAGTTACAAAGTTTTGTTTAGACATCAGGGATTTCCATCAAGATGACTTTCTTTCTCCCACAAGGTGCCTTGTCACTTATCAGGCAGATGCAATAATATTATTTAGCTATTTAAATTTCTTTGTGGGTAACAGAACTTCATTTGGTTTTGTGCCAGAAATGTCCTTCAGGTTAAAGGTCATTCTCAGCAGTGCTTTCACACAAAAGAAATTCTATTTTCTACTTGTTGCCCTTTCTTGACATTAACAGAAGTTTTTTCTTCCCATTCTCCAGTCATTCCAGGATGCCTACAATGTCCTGCTGTTTCTTTCACCTATTTCTTAAGTACAAATGAAACCATACTTGCAATCTCTCATGAAATACAGCATTTCCCTTTTATATTGGAAAGCATCAAATGAATCGTCTGTGGTTGCTTTTTCCTTAGCACTGCATTGGATGGTTCAGTCATCTTGCAACTAAACATACCCAGACTTTCATGGTTTGTTGTTTTCAACTGAAAATTCTTCAGTTATCAACAAAAATACTTTTAAACAATCCATAAATGTCATGTATATTTTGTGTTACTGGGTTTTTACTTCTACTACTTTGATGGTGCTACATAGTTCATTTCTCCTCTATAATTACTTAATCCTCTCTAGGTTCCACTGATACTTCAATATTTTGTGACAATTTCATTTCTATTTGCCTCCATATTCTATCACTAAATTCTTCAGCTTTGCACAATGAGGTGACAACATATTATTGTATCAGCATATCAAAAAATAATTTCTGCCTTCACTGTCCTTGTGACACATGGTAACTGTTCTTTATCTTCATCACTACTACTGGTTTACAGAAAGAGCAACTCCAGAAAGAAGGAACTTTGAGAAATTAAGGAATTACCTGCACACAAACTACATCCTCTTAAAACGAGAAACTCACTCACAAATGTATTTTTACTTCTCAGAGAACTTAAAACTCAATGCAAGTCACCGCCTTGAGCAGATATTATTGCCCTCAATATTATCAAAAAAGTCTACAACCAACCAACCAAGCTTTATACTGAATAAACTTCACATACAGAAATAAGTAAGATGTCAACACTGCTTGATCCTAAAGGAGTAGTGGTCTGCATGTAGAGGGTTTATTTTTATTTTTACCCCACCAAGCAGTTCTGAACATGTATTGCATTCTGCTTTGCTGCTCTAATGACTTACTGAATAACAGCTGACAAATTTCAGACACTTAAATAAGATGGGCTATTCTAAGTATTACTGTTCCAGGTTATTCCACCTGGGGGAAAAATCTAATAGTATACTGGTATTTGAAAAGAGGGAAAATATCTATTAATTCCTCAGGAGAAGCACATTCTGTTTCTTAGCATGCTTCACTGTATTTAAGAAGTATTAATTTGATTTGAAAAATAATTAGCTTGGTATCAGATCAATTAAACCAAAATTCCAATTTCTGTAATTTGCTTCAAATGCGAGCAACTCAAACCACTTAAGTTTCTTTCTTCACAAACATGTAAATGTGAGCAGTTCTGAACAGGTAAAATAACATGAAACTGAAATAGCAGAACTGAAAAGCATGTCTAATTCTAGCCTTTTGTTATTCTTTTATTAATCAGGGCTCTGATTAGCTGGACCCTGCTGACAACTAATCATCTGTTTGCAGCCAGCAGATGAGCACCAAGAGCCAACTCTGCCAAGAGGGGGATTCTACTACCAACCAAAGAACAGTCTCAGGGAAAAATGCAGAAGTTAATATGACTAATGCTGAACTAGGTAAATACAGGACTGCAGATACAGTGTTTGTTGACAGACATGAACCTCATTTACCTTCAGTGGAAAAGCAACAAAAGGATTGTACGAGAGCTGGGGGGGAGAGAGGGAGCTTTACTTAACATGCAACAACGGTAAAAGTGCACCATCCTTGCCTGTGTGAGACTAGGTAAATTACAGAGAGAGATACAGGAGCATATAGGGTAGAGGGAAAAAAAATTACACTTTGACTGCTTCAAAAACCCTGACTGCTTTGTATCTTAAGTCACAGTCTGTAACTATGTTTATGCAAACTTCCTCAATCTATACAACAAACGAACACAACTCCAAAATGAGCAAAGCATCACCTTCTTCCCTATCAAAACATCCAATGTCAAGCAAACACTCACCTTTTACTGTGGATAGGGTCTGATCTTTCAGAAGCAATACCTTATCACCATGATAAACAGCTACAGCGTTTATCACTAAAGCTTTGTTTCGATTATTTTATTAACAGCTCTAACCTCAGAGTCCCACCCTCAGGTTTCTTGCACCAATTTCCTGTCTTTGCAGAAATTTCAAAGAAAAAATTACCACACTGCAGAACTGAACTTCTTAGTGCTGTGCCTTTTTAATTTTAGTTCTCCTGTCAACACTTCTAAACCCAACAATAAAGGTTTTTTTTGTTTTAATTAACAGTTAAGATTTGTTGTGAAATATACCTAAAAATTTGTCCTGTATCTCTGACTTCTAACAATATTAAAATAAACTTCTCATGCCAGAATGCAGCTGAGGAGATGGGAGAGGGGAACCAAGATGTATAAAACTTAGAAATTTTGTAATTCTAAATTCCACCTCTGTCTGCTCAGTCTGGATGCTTCTATTACAACCAGCCCAGGGCACTGAGAGTTAACAGAATAAGCCATTTTCAGATTTAATTTTGGTGTACCTGCAGAGACATTCCTAAAAGTTGGAAACAATTCCATCTATTTGAGTAGCAATAGAAAATGAAAACTTTACCTGCCCCCAAGTCTTATGAGCTGCAATGTTACAGCAAATACAAAAAAAAGAGAAAAACCCAAACACTCAAAACTGAGTAGTAGGGATGAAATTACATAATGCAACTAAAAAAACCCATGGCATTATATTAGCTCAGCTACAGTACAGAAAAGTCTTCAAAGACAGAGTTTGTTGGGCACCCACAGCTGAAGGGCTAAAATCTTGCAGAAGCTGGGAAAGAACAAAGGTGTTGTTTGGGAATGCAGGTGGGAATTTTAAAAATAATTTCTCTCCCAAAAAGAAACATAACCTGGAGCCACAGCCTAGCTTTGTATTTTGACAAGGAGTACATGGAATGCATTTCTCAGCAAAACTGACAAGTACTGCTACAGACCAAGAGACTGAAACTACACAAATCTGCAAGGTGCATCCCACAGATGACATATGCAATTTAAAACACCCAAGAAATTATTTCATTGACCTGAGTAAGTGCATAGTTGAAGCAAGACTGATTTTTTGGAAACAGAGACTGCAATTTAATGGTAGGAAGTTTGCAGATACAAATGACCCACTCACTCAAACTCCCTTCTCTCAGCCCCTGTGCACACCAGAACTGAACAGCACAATTTGCAAGGACTTGAAGAGAAAGTAGTGTCCTTCAAGAGTTCTCTCAATTTATGACTTGACTGAACCTTTTTTACTCTTATTAGCTACTTTTATTAAGTTTCTGGGAATTCTTATGGGGTTTCGTGGATTGTGAATATCCTGCAATAAATGAGGCCAAGAGAACATCTGTAATGAAAATGATACATAAAACAAACAAACAAAAAAAAAAACCCAAAAACCAACAAAACAAAGCCAACCCCCCAAAATGTAAACAACTGCAGCAACAGTCTTCAGAATGCTGAACTTAGTGCTGCACAAAGATTAAGAAAACAGCACTTACATAATGTATGCAATTTATTACAGAATATATCCTTCACAGTAATAGTTCCATTTTTAAAAATTGAATGTAAATGTTTCTATGACTTGAAAAAAAATCCCTTCAGCTAATTTTAAAGTAAAATCCTGAGAACAAACAGCTAAGCCTGCTTCCTGTAGGTTAAAATTGCTTGCTTTATTCAAATGGCTGTTAAAAAATTTTATTTCCCTGTCTTGTGCTCTGCACCTACGTTCCACTCAGCATGCACAGACCACACTAGCTGGTCATTACTTGTGGCAATCACCATTTCCCAACTTAGAACAAACAGATCATTCAAGTAACATCTCAGTGTAACTCCCTGTGCTCATTTTCTTACCCTGAAATGAGTCAAAGGTTTGCTTAGACAGTATTAGTTCAAATAAGGCAGTTTCTAATTAGATATTGTTAAGAAATCCAAGTGTTAATCTGGATAATTCTACAAAAAAAACCACCAAAAATGTTTTTTAAGTGGTCTTGAATAAATCTTCTTTATGTAATAATAATAAAAGCAACAGCAATTATTTAAATTTATGTGCCCACCTAATTCTCAAGAAAGACCTTTCCTTTCAAAAGCAACCAAAACAAGCCCACTGCCTGAGAGCTTAAAAAGCTGTTCAGCACTGCCACGACTTTGTCTGATAAAGACACACAATGAAAGAGAAAGGCAGGTTCCAGGAATAAAACCCACATTATACCTGGAAAATCTTAGAAAACAAAATTTATCCTCTGTATGAATACAAAAGGGCTGACATCTACTCAGTATGTCAACTTGAAATGTAAATGTTTAGAAGACAAAGAATGTTCTTAGATAAAGTTTCTTGAACAACACCATGTTCTAGAAATATCTTCTGTTTCAAGCTTTTTTTCACTGTTGAAAATATTAAAGGCCTCTAAAATTGAAAATACATTAACTGCACTCTGTGATGAGGAAGACAGAAGAAGAAACAGCCGATTTATCTCAAAGCCCTTTGAGTTGTATTTGTTACAATACACCATTATTTCATGTCACTGATACCAACATACATGCCTGGACATCAATCATCAACATTTCTAAAAGAACGTGTGGGTAAATGCTCTATTCCTTAATAAAAAAGCAAGAGTGGAAAATAAAATCCCTGAGGATGGAAGAGCCAAGCATTTTATTAACTAAAAAAAGCCAAGATTTATGAAAATAAGAGCAGTTCCAGCCATGGCTTTTGGGTTTATCGACTTCATCAAGTTTATCCAACTATATATTATAAACCAGAAGTGACCCCCAACAGCACTTGCTGGGTTTTGCTGCAAAGGGAAGAGTGCCATCTACTGCATAAGACTTTGTGAAATGATAAAAATACTCCTCAAAACAGCACTCCTCCACTCTGCTGACTTGTGAGGAATTGCCAAGTTCAGAGTGCAACAAGAAAAATAGTTTTTAACTGATTCATAGCTGTCATTTAGCGATGTAAAGCTCACCTGTCACAGTGTTGAGCCTCCTGAGTACTAAAAAAAGCTGCTCCAAGTACAAATCTAAATTCACTCACATTCCCAGAGTAAAAAGTAATTTTACACAGAAAAAAATGGTTTTATAAAATCTACTTATTGAACCAGCATGTTACAGTATTTCTGCCTATCTATAGTGGGCCGAGCTAAAACCCAAATTACATTCTAAGGCACAAGGGGAAAGAAGAGGTGGAGACAGGGAAGGAAATCAAAGCAGAATTCCCCAATGCTCTTTAAAACAGTGTGTGCAGGCACTTGGAAAGGTTGCTGGACTCACTACTAGAAGTCTGCAAGCGCAAGTTTGAACTTCAGAGTTCCTCAAAGGGCAAAGGGATCTCGGATCTCAGTAACAGTAGAAGCATAAAAAAGGGACAGAGCTGCCCCCTCCCTGCAAGGATTCTCTTAATGATCAGAGCACACTGCCAGGTGGATGTAGCAGCTGTTCCACTTTAGAAAACAGCATCATAATTTCTGAAGAAATAACTAAATCTATGTCTTGACTGTTTTATTGTAATCAATAAACTCCTCAGGAGCCTGGAATAAAATTAAGTAATAAATTCTTGATTAGCCAGCTACTCTGGGACCAAATACCTTGAGAAGCAGCTCACTTTTCATAGTAAAATGCCTCATGGAGGCTCCAGTGATAAAGCTGTTCTCACAAGTAAGATTCACTGTACTTACCCTAAAGGAAATACACATGTACAGTTGCAGGTTATTATCACAGATAAAAATACTCATTAACTCAGTATTTTAATGGAGTATTCTAACAGCAGCAGACCATTCTTTGTAAAAAAACCAGCACAAGGAGGACTAATCCATGTAACAACAAACTACATAGACTGAAGGCTATTCTGAGTTTTGAAATCATATAAAGGGGGAAATATTAAAGAATGTAAATTACTTACCTTGCAAATACCCTGTCTTTATTTGCTCTTTCTTTACCATACTGCACAGATTGGACCTCTGTTCTCCCACTGGAAAACAAAACAAAATCAAACTGCTAAATCCAACATGATTAAATAACAATTTCTAGTTTAAAATTGAACCATCTCAACAAAATGCTTTAACTCTGTTTTCAGTAATGTTCAAGCAATTGCCCTAGCTTCAGTACAGCATAACCTTAGAAAGCAATTGGTAGAAATGTAGGTCTTTTTTCCAATTAATATCAGATGTAACAAAAGCTTTCTCTTCTGTTTGATTTTTTTATCCAAAGCAGTAAGAAATTTCTGCCTGGAACACAACACTTAACACTTAATAATATTCCCTATTATAGCCACTGTCAAAAACTTCAAGCATTTCTTCTGTACTCTTCCTAAGCTATTCCCTGAATTGCTAATAACTTAGTTGCTACTTAGTTTAGCAAAATACCACAAAAAATTACATGATAAGCACATCAGGATTGTATTCTTCTCTGCAACTTGTCAAAACTAAGATTAGATCTTGGAACTTGCTGACCTTTTATATAAAACCAGATGTCTTGAGTCAAATCAAAGATCCTTTATAGTATTTCATAATTTCTCTTCTAGAAAAAAAATATGATTTTTGACTGCTTATCAGCACTTAAGAATTAGTGACAAGCAGCACTTGCTCTTGCAGCCACTTCCCCATTAATAACTTCAGACCAAGCACAGAGTCTCCTATAGGGATATTTTTTTTACATTAAAACCAAAGAATGATGTATTTCCATGTTCATATTACAGAACTACTGGATGTGTGAAGACCTGAGAAATGGGCCAGCTGGAATCTCACAAAATTCAGTGAAGGAAAATACAAAGACTTGCAGCTGAGGAGGAATAGCCCCATGCACAGGCTGAGCATCAACTGGCTGGAGAGCAAGTTTGCCCAGCACAGGTGAGAGTGCATCTGGAATGCTGGCTGGAGTTCCACAGCCCCCCAAGTCAAGCAAAGGGCCACAAAGACAACCAAGGGTCTGCAGCATCTGATGGATGGGGAAAGGCTGAGAGAGCTAGGAATGTTCAGCCTCAGGAAGAGAAGGCTCAGGAGGATCAAATGTCAGAAAGGGAAAGCAAAAAATAAAGCCAAGCACTTCTTAAGGGAGCCCAGAGACAGGAGGAGAGGCAATCGGCACAAATAGAAATATGAGATATCTTAATCAGGGCAGGCAGCAAGGACAGGGCTACAAAACAACAACAGCCTCATCATCCACCAAAACAAAACAAAGTTTTTAGTGTGAAGATAGTTTAACACTGAACTAGGTTGCTCAGAGATGGTGGAGTTTTCCTCCTTGGAGACATTCAAAACCTGGCTGAATACTCTCCTAGGCAACCTGCTACAGTAGACCCTGTCAGAACAGGGCACTGGACTCAACAGTGTCCAGAGCTGCCCTCCAACCTCTGCCATGCTGTGAATCCAGGAAATTTCTCTTTCCAAACCTGCTGCTGGCTAAATTGCTGGAGTTACATATTTTTAACTCCAACAGCCAGCAAGTTGCCTGTATTTGCCTCTATTCCTTTCCAATAACTCTATCACTGCATTTGTCCTTCTATATCTGCTACTAATAACTGATTAAAGGTTTTCAAAGAATTGATGTTCCTGCTCTTTTCTTTCTCTGTGTAATTTATTTTGTGGTTTTGGGCACTGAACTTGATCTACTGTTCTATTGCCTACTTGCCCATCACTGTGAAATACCACCAAAACCTTCTACTGTTGACTTCAGATTTTACTACAAAACTCTGTATCAGTTCAGTGGTAATTTCCCTCCGTTGTGAAGAAGGAATCTAGTTGTTTCCCATCTGATTAAAAGAGATGCTAATACATAGGAAAACTCTTAGTGTTTTTTCATGAGTATTTGGTGAGAATACTATTAGAACCACTTTGAAAAATCCAATGACAGGGTACAGAAGTCACCTTTTCTCACTAACAGTCTTCTAGATCCCTCTTGCTTTAAAGCTTTAAAAATAAAAAAAAAACCAAACAAAATTTGCTTTAAAATTTGATGCATAGAAGTATTTTAGACCAATGGAAATAGCTTATGTAACAATTTAATTTCATGTCCCCGATTTCTTTCAGAAGTGGAGATAATTCTGTGTAGACCTGTCAGTTCTGTATTTTATTGACTCCTTTTGATTACAGAAATGCTGGCTAGAAGTCTTTATTCCAATCTCCTGCCAACACTAGGTCACCTCTGGCCATGGCTTTGTCTAGCTGACTTTTGAAAGCCTCCACTAACAGATCCCACAGCCAGTCCAGGTAACTTGTTCCAGCAACACTGTTCTAAAAAACCAAACACTTTGTGTCATGTCCACCCAGAAACTTCAAGGTGAAACCTCACCTGCCCATTACCAGCCCCTTTGGGTCCATCTGACATTATCCTTGAAGTAGCTTTAGGCTTCCTACTGAATTCCCCCTTAACTTCTCCTCACCAGATTAAACAAGCCCAGTGCTCTCAACCTCTCTTTATGTGCCATGTTATTCCTGTTATGCTGCCTCTCAACAAGCTCTCAAACTACTTGCAGAAATTCCAGCCTTTTGGCTGTTTCAGCAACTTTAATGACCTTCTTCATTTTTATGCAGTTTCCCTTTTCATCTTATGTTAACTTAAGCTGAATGTCATCATCAAAGAGCAATTCTATAACAGTAACCACAATGATTCAGATTCAAAATCCTTACAGAAATGAAAAAGCTCCCTGAAATTCTCTACAGCAACATTGAATCAGGTCTCAAACACTGTTCAGGATCATAGAATGCTGTTTCTCAAATGGGTACTGTGAATGCTGGTCAAAAAACAGATGCTATAAAGAGTTAGCCACTGAATTACTTTCCTCTTTATACATTTATGCAATTCACAAGTGTGACAGAAATAGCCTGTTATTGTGTTTTCTAGCTTTTCATCATGTCCCTTTGTACGTCACAGACACTACTGCCATTCTAGATGGATGATTAGTAGTAGCTCTGTTATTCTCTGTTTCAGGCACGATTTAAAGCACTGGCATTCTGTATACTTGCAAAGACAGTTAATTCAGTCACTGAACAGAATTTTTTAAAAAAATAAACAGCATAAACCAGCAAAATCCAACACCACCTACTCCAGCATTACAGGGATTATAGTTAGTGCACAGTCATTCTGTGCACCTCCAAGATTTTTGCCTATTATTTTAAGTTCATCCTTAAAGGTTATGGATTTAATTTCCTTCTTATTTTCTACAGTTCTGGTTTTGATACAGAACATGTATGTCCTTTGTTTTCACCTAATTCCTATCTGTATACATGTAGATAAGTGGGCTTTACTTGTACAAGATTCTTTGCAGTGGTATTTATTGGTATTTGGTATTTATTTAGGTCTGTTCTGTTGCTGTTGCTGCATGCAGTATCTGAGACTCAACAGTTTTCAAAAACACCAGGTCAAAGACTTTGAAGTTTTGAGACAACATTTTTAAGATAAACATAACCCAGCAGGAAAACAGGCCAAGAAATGCAGCTTGGGAGACAATCTCAGAGCACTAGTGCAATAATGACCACTAATAACATAATAATTGTATTTTCAAGCTATCTTAAAAAAATAGCGACATTTGAAACTTAGGCCAACAAGGGAGAGGAACAGTTGGGGGATTTAAAACCTATCTGAATTACATTTTAATATAGATTCTAGATAATTCCCTGTGTTTACCCACTCATATTCTTTCCCATATATTTCAAATCAGCACTTACCAGTACCGGAACTTGGAACCCAAGGTGAAGTAATGTGCAAAAAAGTTCTTCTGAGGCGGGAGTGGTCTGTCCAGACGGAAGAACGTGTGATGCTCAACACAAGCTTTCCACAAATTCTTACATGCTCGGTAATTCACCATATTGAAGCCCAGTAATGTTTCTCTAGATTCATGCTAAAAAATGAGAAAAATGTATTTCAGATAAGAATTATTCCAAGTTATTTTTGAAACCAAGATAAATATTGTTGGCTTTGGGGTATTTTTTTTAAATCATGGGTTTTGAAGCGGTACTCTAATTTTCTATTAACTTTATATACAACAAACCCTTTTAAAATACCTTTACAATTTCTTTAAAGAATTTTTTTTGTTCCCCTGAGTTGTTTTTTTTATTTCAAAGAGCCTGCTCAAAGGTTAACAGTCTGTTTAGTCATACAGAAACAGGTCTAAAAGGTATGGCCCAAACTACATGAAAAGAATTCCATGATTTGAGAGCTCAAAGGCAACGTTCCTCTCTGTTCAGAAG
The DNA here is from genome assembly GCA_013398075.1 of Notiomystis cincta. NCBI lineage: Eukaryota > Metazoa > Chordata > Aves > Passeriformes > Notiomystidae > Notiomystis > Notiomystis cincta. The sequence continues at coordinate 65,745 of VZRX01003279.1, read as the reverse complement.
TACAGTTAAGATGAGCAATTGTCACGCACCTGTGGCAGTTGGAGATTGGGAACAGGTATTGATCTCAAGAGCAACTGACATACCTACTTCTAAATGATTCATTAGATTCCTGGGAAATACAAGAAGCAAAATGGCAAAGCAAGCTAAGCTATTCTGCCTGTTGAGAGAGCTTGATAACAACCTCTGTTAGTCCAGAAATATCAGCAGCATTCTTCTTTCTCTTCACAGTACTAAATTCTCCCCAACATTTTGCACACCTTAACTGATTTCACTTAGTAGTAAAGTCCTCTTCCAAGTTAAGCTTTTGTTGGTCTGCTCGTCTTTAGATCTGCTGAGAAACCAAGGCAAGATCTGCTATTCTTCCCCCACTGCTGTATTTGGGAACATGAACACTGTATTTTCAGCCACATGATGAAATTAGGGCAAAATAAAATGTATTTGAAGCAAACAGTAAATTCTAAGTTTTTATTGATGAAGTTTCAGAAATTATATTCAAGAAACTAAACCCTGATATTTTAATTCAATTACAAAGATTACTTATATCTCCATTTTTAATTTCCAAGTATTGCCAACTGTTCCCTGTATTTTCTAGACATGTGGACAGAAGCATTTAAAAATTAGAAGTCAGAAACAAGATAACAGAAATTAAGTCTGCTACCCATGCAGTTATAAAAGGATTTATCAACAATGTAAAAGTCAAACAATATAAACAAGGTAGATTACTATTCTGCAAGAGAGCAACTATGTAAAATTATGGACTGCCCTCACTTGGATCTAGTAAAGGATGAAATAGCTGAGATTTTAGATTGCTAACAAAAAGTTCTCATGATGTAGCAAATTTTCATGTTCTGTCAGCCTTTTAAACAGTTGGAAAAGAAAATGTGACAAAGTTATATGAGCTGGTGATCATGCATTTTAATGTCATTCAAAGTATTATAATTAAGGGTTGGGGAAAAAATATAACCTGCTGTTTCTTCTAGTTTGTATTCCAGAAAACGAGCTGATCTGAACCTCATACCACCATCTGATCAGTAGATCAGACATGAAGCATGAAGAAGGAGCTGGTATGGCAGGATGAGAAGGAGCTGCAGCAAGATCAACTTAATTGTAATGCGAGACAGCACTTTCACAGGAACTTGGTGTGCTAGAGCTTTAAAGGTACCTTAACAATAGCTCTATTCATAGCTTTTAAAGCTTTCATTGCAGTGCAGGGAGAATTGATTCTCAAACCCTACCCCTTCATCTCAATTACAGCTAGGAAACATTGTTTAAGGTAAAGAATAACATATGATACTGGCTTCTACGTGCATTCATCCTTCCCCTAGTTACCCTTGCAGGTTCTGTAATATTCTAATGTAACTTGGGCACTTGAAATTCATCTTTGCTGATGATTCTGGGGTGCGAGATCTGGTTCTAGTGCTGGATTTAGAATAAGGTTACCTCTGTATTCCCTGAAAACATCAGGCTTGAATCAATGTGGGGTCGGCATAAGACCCTAAGCTGGCATTTGTAATGTCCATGGTACTTCAGCCAAAAGCACCTAAAGTAACAGGACAGATATACTGCAGCCCTGCAGCCCGTGGAATGCTTTTAGAGCACAAGGCTCCAGCAAGATGCAGAATGCTCTATGGTCTGATAATGACATGCAGGCATTTCAGGGGGTTATATCTGTTGAGATCGCTTTTAGAAGACTACTTCAGAGAGAAACAGCAGGATTGTGCTCCAAAATTATTATCTTACTGATTGTGTCTGAGGTTTTTATTAAAGAGAGGGAAACAGTCTCCTTGCTAAGGACAGGAAGAGTGAAGCAGCTGGGATGCAATACTGGCAATGAAGCTCTAGGTCCCAGCACAAAACTACAGTAAGACAAATAGGTAGGGTATACCCTACCAAGTCATCTTTGTGGTTCCTATTATTAAAAATGCAAACCAAACAAAAAAGCAGACTGGATATTGGAGATCCTCTCACACAGCACAGCTCAGTACTTGATCAAGCACCTTGAGTAGGGCCATTCAAGCAAAGCCACCTTTGCCTGCCTTGAAACAGTGACTCCAGAGCAGATCTCTTGCTGCTCAGGAAAGAAACTGGGTTGAAAAATTTACTCTCTGAGAGCCTTTTACTTTGGCTAAATAAGGAGAGATCCCAGACAAAAGCAGAAATTCTCTGCCCCATCACAGAGAGACAAAAAGACTTGTGCTTTATAATGGCAAATGCTCCCCATAATCAACATATTCCAGAAAGAGTGGACAAAAGTCCTGTGAAATTTTAAATACAGCACAGATACTTTTGCCAGCAGTATTTGCTCTTCACAAAAAAAAAAAGCAACACAGAAACTTGGATAGGATTAGGCAGCAATCAAGTAGGCATCTAATGAATGCCAGTGCTACTTAAGATCAAGTATGTACTTGGGCAGATAAGCCCATGCATCACCTTGTGATTTCAGACCAAGTTCTTTCTGAAAGTCAGTCAAAAAATGTCAGACAAAATTCAAAGCACAAACCTCAGATACATAATGTATAATTAAAATAAAATCAATTGATTATCCTGGCTACTCACTGAAACCAGGTTTCAGTTATGGCCAGAAACCAATCATAGTGTTTAGTTCCAGACTTGAGTAATTTTTCAATGGACATCTGACCTCTAAATAAGCAAAAGAAAATGTTGAACAGCTTCTTTGGCTGCCAAAGAATCAAGATCACAAAAACATGCTGGATGGCATTAAGAGCTTGATGCTGGCTACTGATATTACTACAGCCAAAGGTGCAACTAAATAGAACCAGAGAAGTTTAGGGAAACATCTAGAAAAACAAAACTACTGAATTATTCTCAAACAGCTTCAAAGCATGTAAGGAAAGCAGCATACAGAGCAGGTAGAACAAAGTACGATACGGTGGAAAAACCTGCTCTTGAAGTATGACTCAGGGGGCTTCTAATGTTGGATGAAGAAGTCCTCATATAACATACTTTTCCCCCACAAAATCATAAAAAAACAATGGAAAAAAAATCTACTCCAGTGGATATATGCTTCAGACATATGACTGTCAGAATACTGCACCAGCTTCCACTCAAGAGTACATTAGACTACCACTGGAAAACGACTGTGACATTAAACTCCTTCATCTCACTTCATTTAAGTGATTTATTTAAACACAGATATAATCTAATAAAAGTAGGCAAATAATTCTTTACTTATGCTGATGCCTTCAAGCTACGCCAAGTCAGCAAATAAATTTAATAGGCGATTACAAGATAAGGCACTTGCACTTTTGAGGACAGTTGCAATTAAAAGCTCTCAACACTCATTAACAGTATGTGAAAAATATCTTTTTAGGATTATATAAAAAGTCTATGTAGCCCAGTTGGGAAAATATAAAACCAGTGGAAAATTCCTTTGCCAAGTCCGCTAACTTAATATTCTACAGCATCTCAGCTTTGCATTCAAATAAATGTGGTTTCTCAGATGTACAATTTGTTATATATTTACACACACGTTTGAAACACATCATCAGCATACCATGAATGTATTTCCCCTGCCATATCGTAAATAGGTGATTTAAAATATGCACTCAAAGCACTAGACCAGAGATATTTTACATACCAAATGCGCAATCACTGAGTCATTTCACCTACTTTCTGCTGCCTAAAGAGAGTCATTTAGGCTCCCTTTATTGTTAATGGGAGCGAAAACAAAAGCAAAAGGAAGAATATAGCACCAGAGAGCAACTTAATCCATCCTAAAACGTACTTCTGTTCATGCAAGATGTTTCAGCGTTTGCACCTTTGTATGTGATTATTACAGAGGAAGTCTAATGATGAGCTTTGCTGAGCCAAGTATGAAACACACAATACGTTCTTTTAGCCTAACTGAAGCTGAATATAGGTGACATGAAGCCTATCCTATGAATATAGGAAAGTAACTCTGGAAACAATAGTTTTAATATTAGCTGTGATTAAAAAAACAGTTTAAGTTTGAAGCCAAATTTAAGCTTTGATCTTAAGGTATTTATGAATTGGAATGAATTAAAATTAAGTTCTTGCCACCAGTTTTCATGTGATACACAGAATTTAAAGAAAAACACTACAAGGCTTTTTAATTTGTTGGCTTGGATGTCTCAGAAGAGAAATTACATTAATTACATAAACTACATTCTCATGCCATTAACAATATGTAGAGTATTAAAAAGCAACAGATAAACAATATGAGAAAGCTATCTTAGTATTACCCTTCTATTATAAGCAGATTTCTCTTCTGCAGAAGATAGAGGAAACACTCAAGTACCCAATCCTATTTTATATCTATCTAGATATCTTAATCTTCAAGGTCCTGAACTCTGCGACCACAGCATTTTCATCAAGTTCTGACTTAGAAAGCAACTGCAGTTCATAATTTCTGAATTAAAAAAAAACAACAATTCTCATCTCACCTGCAAATACAACTTTCCTGCAACTGTAAAGGAAGTTATACACACTAGTATCTAGACAAAATTTGACCTTAGCAACTCTGTGGCTCCAGCAGGGTTTTACAAAAATGCTGTGTCGCCCCAAGACAACATTCCTCCTCCACCTTTTTTGTATCATCACTTTTCTGCTGATGTTGCATGATGTCTGCTCACATTGACAGACACTCCTGTTCACTTCATGATTTCAAAGGATCTGCCTCTAAGATACCCCTGTATGACTCCTGTTTTCAGCACTAGGACTTTCCCCAGACATTGGCCTGACCCGACAGAAGAGAGGTTTCCTCCTTTTATTTCTCTTGTTTAACCATATTGTCCCAAAACCTGGAACAGCCCTATAGTACTCAAGATGCATTTCTGCCTAGAGTCATCTTTTATATCTAGTCTGTAACTCTGCATTTCAGGTCTTCAAATCATAGAATCATTGAACATTAAGGATTGGAAGAGACCATAAAGATCATCCAATCCCAACCCACCTGCCATGGGCAGGGGCACCTCCCATTAAACCAGGTTGTTCAAGGCCTTGTGCAACCTGGCCTTGAACACTGCCAGGGCTGGGGCATCCACAACCTGTTCAGTGTCTCATCACCTTCACAGTAAATCCTTTCAGATGTAAGAACTGCACAAAACCTCTTAACTAATCTGATTAGTTAATCACATAGTCATATTTTTAATAAATTTCTCCATCTTTCCCCAGTGCTATGTCTGTGATGGAAGCTCATCTCTCAGGGGCACAGAATAATCCGTTTCTTGCTGAATTAAATGCACAGTGGTCCTCTGGTGCTTCATGGGGTTGCAAACACACACCTCAAGCACTGAAATATTCAGTTCCAACCTTTTCCACAAGAAATTCAGAAGTAGGCATAAAAATTTACCATTTTTAATTTAGAACTTCAAAGAAATTCTCATCTCTTCTGTTTAAATATAAGTAATAAAGTCATCATGTATTACCAAATCTGAATAATACAAATCAACATGTTTATCAAACATTAATTTAATAGCATATATAAAACTGAAGCAGCATTAAAGACTACCTTTAATTTAATTTGGTTTCTTATGAAATTTAAATTTAATATTGATTTAACTTTCAACCTTTTCCATATTTATTTTACATAAACAAATTACATTTCCTGCATACAGATATAAAATATATAAAATATAAAGCAAATCAATCTAAAAAAAACTTACAAAGCATTATAATGGTCTATTTGAAACATGAAACAGCCAGAATGTTGGTGAAATTGGACTTTTAATTGCAGACAAAACCAAGAATCAACATAGTATCAATCAGTATAATGCAGACATGAAGAAGAAGAAATTTCATTATTTTCAGATCAAATTTAAGACAGTACTCACCAATTCTTTCCTAAGCTGAATAAAAAACTGCTTGCACTTAAAAGAAATTTTTACAATCTTCAACCTAAATGAAAAATAAAACCACAATATTTAAACACCTGGTATACTCAGTCATGGTTAAAGGCTTAAATACACCTACTTGAAAATATACTTTCTAGAGAGAATAGATTTAATTTCCATAGATAAAAATTATCAAAGATTATATAAAATAGTTTGTATAATTTGAAATTTATGAGCTGTGTATTTACGTTATCCATCAAATGAACTTGTTTACATCCTAAACCCAAGGCAGTTGCTAATTTTGGTATCTTTTCCCCATTCCAAAGCCTAAAGAGCTTTTCTATCCCCAGGTCATTCCAGGCATATGTTCTCTTTTCTGAGGCTGCTTTCATTATCCCTTAGAATATGAAAAAATCCTTTGAACTTCACCTGATCCCTGAAAGACATTCTTTCTCTATGTTCTTACATGTCTTTAAATATAGCCAGAACTTGTTTTAGTATAACAGCTGAGAGAAGATATAAGCACAGAGATAGGACTCATAACCTTGGTTTTTATAAAGGTAAAGAAAATAACCACACTATTAGGAGGAAAAAAACATTTACAATATCACATGACAGGGAAAAATCTGCCTACAGATCTGTTCACCTTTCAGCTTATCTATAAAGACATGAAAGACTGACAGTAATTCCAGACTGTTTTAGATGGTCACTCTAATACTAGTCATACAAAATGGGAAAAGCCAGTCTGTATTTTCATCACAATCTAATGACATACTTTTTCAAAGAAATGTATTATTAGGATAGTCCACATATTTTATTAAATATACATGTATTTTATTAAATACACTCTGGTCCAGAAAAAAGTGAGGTTCAAATTGTAAAAAGAAAAACATATTCACTTTTGTTACTTGATAAATGAACTGATACAATAATACAAACTGACTGGAATTACTACTTGCATATTTATCACTTGCTGAATAAAAAACCCCTTTAGACTGGGAAGGATGAGAAGCAAACATTAACAGACACCTAAGTTGGATATCTATATATAGAAATTATCTTCTTAACCAAATCAAATAAAGACATTTTTCTCCAGGGGATTATTCAAAGCAGGAACCTAAGTGGGATGTCCTAATTTGTTGGGAGAGTCTTTATCTGCAGTAACATAAAGGCACTCTGTGAACATTAGTGTTTAAATTTTGCTTATTTACATCTTTTTCCATTTCTTTTTTCTCTCCCAGCCTTGCCATTAGTTTAACAGTTAACAATTAAAAAAAACAAGAAAAAGCAGCAGCAATAATTGTTCTATGTGTTAGTTTGATTTTTTAAAAATTCTTAACAAATTCTTGCTATCAGACTTAAGTTTCTCAAGGATTTGAAACTTTAAGGGGAGTAACATCTTATCAACTGAAATCAAATTATTCCCCTGGCAATGCATCAATCTTCTTAGAACCTCCCAGGACAAAAAATTGCTTAAGGGTAATATAAGATTGCTGGATAGGACATACACTAGTGATTATTAATAGTCTGACTGTGGGAAAAACAGAAGAAAAAAAATTATTACACTATTTAGGCTGCATTTAATCAACAAGTATGTTATCACTAATTACTGAAAATGTTGGTCTACAGTGCAATTAAAAGAACATTTTAATATATACCTTTTCTAAAAAATGAGCTCCATACACTTTGCAACACATCAGATTTACTTAGCAATTATTCCATTTACAAAAACATTTACTACCTTCTATTCTTTGGGGCTTCCTCTTCTGCTAAAGAAATTACTGCCTTTGGTGATTTACAAACTCAAAGAGAATAATACATACGGGGTTTTAATCTCATCCTATAATTTAGGCTTGCAGAGTGAGGTCAGCTGACTTTTAAGCCTGAAACCATTTGGAACAGGCTCAAAGCTGTAACATTAGCCAATAAGGTCGGACTCAACTCAAAAGAGCCACCATTCAAGTACAAAGAAACAACTCAGCAAAGCTGATTCTCAGCTATTTCAAAAAAATACAGCAGATAAGAGAGTTCCTATGCACTGCTAACACCCTGCTAGGCACTGAATGAGCATATCCATACCCAGCCCAAGGAAAAGGCATGTCTGCCTATGCTTCTGTTCTCTGACTGCTGGCAATGCTGCAGATCCGAGGGAAAGCATAAGGACAGGCAGGCATTGATATTATTTTACTGGTATGATTTTCCCATCTACAGTCACTTCAGACATCCTAAATAATAAAATACATCTTTTTAAATGAAGAGATATTTGAAATTGTAGTCTAGAGTGCAGATTATACTCAAACATGTGGAAGGAGTGTCATGATACCAAGCCCTGGTTCTCACTAAGGGTTTTGCCACCCTGACCTTTGGGAGGGTGCTAAGGCAGGACATGAGCAACTCGGCAAATTTCTTGACCAAGACCTCTCTGACAGAGGTTCTGGACCAGTCACCCAGGGAAGATACTCTTGGTAGCCCAACTCAAAAACAAGAAAGGATTGCCCAGATTTAATACCCAAAGACAAACTCGGCTCCAGTAGCTGCAAGATGGCGAAGTCTAAGATCTTAGAGGAAGTGGAGGGATGCAGCAAACTAAACCATGGCTTCAGGAGAGGAAACTCCAGTTTGTTCAGAGTTCTGGTGGGCAAAATCCCACGGACGCTGCATTTGAGTCACAGGAACAGAGGACAGGTTGTCAGTTTTAAAGGACAATCTTCTCAATCCAGAACAATCCCAATGTGCTAGAAACCATGCAAGAATGAGAAGAGGCCAGCCAAGATGTACTCAGAGCTGCTGACTGGGCTCAAACACAAAAGGAAGTGTACAAGATGTGTAAGCAGAATCAGAGAGATGACCAAGGAGGAACCCAGTAGCACCTAATCATTCAGGGATAAAACTAGCAGATCCACAGCCCAACTGCAGTTGCAACTGGCACTGGATGCAAAAGGCAATAAAGCTTTCCAGGGATACATCAACCACAAGCGACAGGCTAAGGAAAGCACATTTCCAACTGCTGAACAGGTAGTCTAGTAACACAGGACAGGCTGATGTACTCCATGATCTTCTCCTTTGGTCTTCAATCTCCTTGCATTCCCAGGCCTCTGTGCCTGGTAGCAAGTCTTGGGAAAGGAAGAATTATATACAATACAGGAAGATCAAGTTAGGACACATGGGATAAAAGGCTCTGTCCTTTGTTTTCCCCTATTCCTTACTTGTCTTCTTCCTGTTTAATTTCTCACCATGATCAAAAGGGTTGTAATAAGCAATTTAGATATAATATCAAATTAAGAGGGAGAGGGCAAAGACATTTTACTCAATTCTTCTCTAAGCAATACAGTTAAATCTTTATTTCCTCCCACAGACATGCATGTCTATCCTCTCACTCGTCTCAAAACTCAGCTCAGGAGTACTGAAAAACAGGTATCCAAACAGGCATCCCCTGTACCCATAAAGCACTGGGAAGACATTACACAGCTCCAGTTGCATAGGAGCAAGAATAAGTGGAAAATAAAAGAAATATCAGGACTAGTGGCACAGGAGCAGAAGCATGATTATGGATAAAAAGAAAGGGTAATAGGTCTATTATTGAGCTATATTGTGGAAACTAGTATTTCAGATTATTACTCATAGCAAAAGAAAGTCTATAACAGGGTGAAATGGGGAAGGGTGGTTCTTTTTTTTTTTCTTTATAAAGACTAATTATGTTGGTAACTATAGTCTTCACAGGAAGAAATTAATATCCCTGATGTCAGCTGATATGGCTGAATACAAAGAAGAACTGTTTAGGTAATTACTCACACACACAAAAAACCACACTAAGAACTTAGATCAGCATCCCTGGCATGCAAACAATATGAAGTAGAACTCACAGAAACCTCCAACTTCCATTAGAGACATGTAGCTTAATTATGACTTAGATTGTATTCACTCAGTAATTTACCAGTGTGCTTTACAGAACCTATTTCTACTATTGCTGTTTTCCCAAAAATAACAGCAGTAAAAATCAGACTAAAATAAAACCTTCCTGATTATTACAGCATTCCATTTATAAAGCAGCCTTAGCCCAGTAATGGCTCCAACATTTCAAAACTCTCACCACATGAAGGATATCTTTCCTAGAAAGTGTCACTATTATCAGGGCAGGTCTGACTAACCAGTACAGTAATTTCAGGCTTATCATTGCAAGATCCAGTTTTAATTTACTCAATAACCATTGACTGGAAATTTATATGCTTTGTAATTGTCTCAGACTTATTTTTCTTCCAATGCATACAGGTAAAATGCTCACTGTGTTCAGTTGTACTGGCTGCAGACAACACTTGGATATAGCTTTGTTTTTTCTTTCTCCATGAAAATCTACTAAAATTCGACCACTCACACTATTTCTCAGCTTGGTAAACCACAAAATATGTAACATCCTACCATGAACCTTGAGACTAAAATTAGCCCAGAAACCCAGAATACCTCAGAAATTCACTGGGTTACAGAAAAGATCAAGCACACATCAGCAGCAAACAAAAATGCAAAGTCAGTAGCAAATGAACAGTTCTGATCATTTCTCTAGAACGAACAGCTTTTGTGCCTGGTGAACTAATGGCTGTTATGATAATCTTATCTGACTGACTTCACCCACTCAGAAGGCAGCTATAGCAACTCAGCAACACAAGTAATAAGACTGTCACAGTGGATTCCAAACAGGCAAAGGAAACCAAGGGAAGGCTGCTTCTGCAGGAACTAAGAAAGGCATTTCCAGAAAGGTGACTTAACTTCTGTAGAGCACCACAGAAGTTATAGAAAACTTCTAAAAAGCACTACAGAAGTCACAGTACAAAACAGGATTGCTCATAGATCTTTCCTGATGTTATATGAACAAACAACAGGATCTCAAGCAGACTGATAAATGAGATAGGCTATTGAATAGGCTAAGTCCATCTTTAAAGAACAGCTTTTAAATTATTTCAGTTCAGAGAAGGAATAAATGACAGCACTTTCTGTAGTAAATGCACTTTTTTGATCTTATCATGAAAGTGGTTATTTATAGATGAAGAGTTGACAATATCCTGAATGCTCCACCTCAGTTATTCACAAGTACTATAACTACACTGAATTTTAAACACAAAGTAAAATTATTTTATAAGTCACAAAATAGGTAATAGCAGTCAATCTCCAAGTTAATATTTTTCAATTCAACTGTCTGCTCTTTAAAGACTGTAAGCTAGACCATCACACTGGCCCTGGCTATATAGTTAATTAAATGTAAAATATGTGTACAAACTCCTGAAGAAAAAGTGCATTAAAATTCATTGAAGTTGTTAAACAGCACAGCATGCAGACCAGGACAAAGCTCCACCATAAAACTGCCCATAGCACAATGGAAGATAAATCATTTCAACATGATATGATACAACTTAAGTTTCAGTCTTTTTCAGAGTGGTAAAAATATTTTGAAATAGCAAATAACAAAATTAAACAGCAGTCCTTACCACTGAAAGGTGTTAATTCGTACTCTGTTCTTAAAAATTAGTATTCCACCTGACATCACTCCAATCATTATTTCATTGTTACTCTGATCCTTTAAAAGAAAAGAGAAAATTACTTGAAGAACAATATGAATATCTTTTGAAACCTCATATATATTGATTCTCCTCTCTCTCTCTAAATATACAAATTTATGTGGAAGGAAATGTGTTTTAGTAAGACAAGTAAGACATTTAATTATTCACTCCTATTTAGGACAAATCCAAATGTTTGCTCTGAGTTCCTTATAAGCTGTCACAAAATTTTAATTGCTCCAGTTAAATATTTTTCTTTTACCAACTTTGAAGAAATAAATAGGAGAGTATTCTGGTTTATTAGGAATAGCAGCACTAATAGACTGGCTTGGCATTTGCTACACTAAAAGCAACTAGCAACTTCAATTCCTACCTGAAAGGAAATTGCACTCTGAGAACACAGAGAGGAGAGATTCTAAAATAAACAATATTGTAAGCATATTTAAATAGCACATTTCTCTTGAAATATCTTTGCACTCTAATCAAGCACCTGCCATAGAACTCCCAATAGCAGTAGATACAGTGAGCCATTAAGTGGGGTACATTTCAAATTCTATTCCAACTTTCTAGTAGGAACCAAATTAAATACTGTCAAAGCTGACAGATCCTTAAATATCAAATGCACATTCAACAAGCACATTTTTCTTAATTCACCAGTAGCCAACTGAACTGGCATTCAAGGCAACAAAGCTCAAACTGATTAACACACAGATAACTAAGCACAAATTTAAGCAAAGAAATACCCTCACTAAAGTGAGACAGTGGATATTCAATTAGTAAATCCCAGCTAGGCACCTTTTAAAATAATATTTATTTTATTTTCTCTTGTAAGCAAAAGTCAGGAAGGCTCACTAAAAAGACAAGTGTATTTTTCATAAAGCTCAGAGGAATTAATTTTTACATTGCAACACTAGTTCATCCAAACTTACCCTTGCATAGTGCAATTCAACTCCATAAAGTTCTAAGGTACGTGCTGTATTGAGATAATTGAACTCTGCTTCTGCAGGAGACAACCCTCTGAAAGAAAGTAGCTAAATCAGAAGCGTTCTAACACAACCTCCCACCTCAGGCTCCCCAGCGAGTGCAGACAGAAAATCTGCATTCATTTTACTACTTCTATCCCCACCCTGAAATCTGAATTTCATTTCTCATGATAAACAGACTGTAACCCAAAAATTTTACCAGATAAGAACTTATGTTTCCACAAGAACAGTCTTGACAAGACCCCACAACACGTTTTATTTTAATGCACTTAATAATTTAAATGTTTGTGGAGCCCTAGAATCTGGAAATTAGTTTTACAATCCTGTACTTGGCATTGGTAATTTAAATTATCGTTAACTCACTCAAATGTCTTTACCTTAGCTGAGAGAATTCTCTAAGCCTTTATGTGAAATTTAATGTAACATTCAGTAGTTTCGAAAGCAAACAACGTGGCCTGATCAAGCAAATGTTCCATAAATATTGCTTACATTTTGTTAAATTGAACTGTAACAAAAGGCACTTAAGTTCTAAAATACGAAGGAACCATCACTGGAAAGTACCACAATGTAACATACTGAAAAAAAATATTTTCCATTGCTTCATTGCCTTTTCCTCTTTCTGAAAGGTCACAGACTCGCACACAGGAAAGAGCAGATATGGAAGAAAAGGACTTTGTTACTTCTAAAGTAACTCTTTTACTGCTGAGAGCATCATGAAAACAAAGCCCTTGTGCTCAGAACATTCCCAAAGACTGAAAAAAACTCTTAAAGAAAATATATCCGGCTAAGTTAATAGCCTACATAATACACACAAACACTGTTTTCAGAGCACCTTTAACTTAACATGTTCATTATTTCACTAATTTAGATACAGATACTCTGTACAGACCATCAATGGTATTTATTGTACAGGTATTTTAATCCACAAAAAAAAAAAAAAATCACATTATCTTAAAAAAAACCCAACCAAAACAAACCAATCAACCAACAAACCCAACACCCCACCCACCCTGAAACCTTTAAGAAAAAATACTATTTTGTTTTATATAATAGCACAGCATCAGCAGTCAGGATTTGACAAAGTCAGTATCTTCTGATGTAAATCCTTACATGTGCTGCTGATGTAATTTTGCTATTTCTTTTTCAAAGTCTTGAGGCTGGCTAGGGATGAAAGAATATTCTGAGAGGTAGCCTGGCAAGTTTTCTGAATGGTTGTAGTCTCCCAGCTCGGCTAAAATATTAAAAAGAGAGGTTATTGTTTATCACTGATGTACTTGGCATTGTGCAATGCCCCCAAATTCACACGAGTCTGCTCCCACGTAATTTATGATCCACAGCAAACAAAAATAGAGAAGACATTTCAACTCCCCTTTTCCCTTTTGAATAAACAGTTACATTCTCCATGAATACCACGGAGATTATTTAGAGAGAGCTCTGATTATGCCCTTATGAAGGAAGTTTGTAAAGTGTTTAATTTTTAACAGACAAATTAATCCATAAATGCTGTCATTACAGCTAGCACCAAGTAGGATATATATATATAGAAAAATATGTAGCATAGTATTAAATTTTTCTCTAATCATTTTACCTTTGCTTGTTTTCATGTGATTACTTAATTTTAATCTTTTAACACAACAACTGCTATTTCATCATGAAGATCTGCAAAATCAACCCACTCATTCTGCACCAAGATACATTCAGAAGCATTAGAAAAATATTTTTTGCACATTCAACTGTATGGAAAAAAGTACACATATATACACCTGCACTGAAACTACTCTACTTGAAACTACTAAAAAGTGCATGTACATCATTTCTAACACTTTCCTAAAATTATAAGAAATAAATTACAATCACATTTGTCAGGAAACAACATATAAATAACATTTGCTAAAATTCAGTCTTTGAGGCTTTCTAACGACAGCAAAAAAAATCAGCTTTAAATATCTGCAATCCATGTAACAGATCTGTGAAACATAAAATGAAAAGTGCAAAGACAACAGTGATACATCGTGATATGGGGTCCTGGGCAGGCCTAGTGGCACTGACAAGTCGGATGAAGGCACTTATGGAGCAGGAGGATGAGGAAAGGAAGGGAAGGTAGGAAAGAACTCTCGGTCACTTGCATCACCACAAACAGATCCTATTTCAAATAATTTAAAAACTAGAAAATTGGACCAGGTTTTAGAACACATTCCTTGCTGAAATCCAAGAGTGCAGCACTGAGATCTGCTATTTACATGTATTTATAAAGAATCCAGGAAGTTTATTATAGGCAGGTACAGAAATCATTAGATAGAGCTCTGCATGCTGAAGAACTTAATGGCAGCAGGATCTCATGAATAAATGTAAGTACAATGCACCCACCACTTCTACAGTATTTGAAAAAAAAATTGAATTCTTAATACCCTAAAATGTTCTCAAATTTTAATAGTTCCTGTTACATTATCAAATACTTTATCTTTTCTAAGACAAATCCCTATGGCATGAGGCATTTGCAGTACATTTTTCAGGCAGCTGAAGTGTGGGAGTTTTGTTTAAGAAAACCTGTTCTATTGATCCACCTAGAAAAAGGTGACCACTTAACAAAACCATGCATAAAACATGACATTAACATCACTATATATTTTTTATGGTAATATTAACATGGACACTATTTGTCTGACATGTACAAAATATACAAAGTACTAATGTGAATGTAAGTATTTTCAGCAGTAGAAAAACACATGAATATGAATGAATATATCAGGATTGCTTAATTTAAGTTTATGAAGAAAAACTGAGTGAAGAAGAAAACTAAATCTCAGTTTTCAAGATGGATGGCTTAAAATTGCCAATAGGGGTATTGAACTCTTTGGCCAGGTATGACCAAAATTCCCTTTTCTACATCTATTTGAAGATTCACTGTATGCTATGTTAAAAATGTTTTAGTGTCTTAAGAAATACTTTTTAGTATCATTCTCAAGGCAAAAGCCACAGCTCCATGCCTCAGAATACAGAGGAATAAAAGAGTATTGATCTGGGGTTTTCTAACAGCATAGCTTTAAGTATTTTTTCCATATCCAATTCAGCAAAACATGCTGGGGGAGGACAACCAATCAATTTCCTTAATCATGAGAAAATTAGCACCATGCCCACAAACACCACAATATAATACTATACAAAGTACATTCTTTAGAAACTAATCAATAAGACTTTTTATATATTTCAGTACTAACAAATACACAAACACTAATTATACTTACACTGAACAGCATAGGAAGCCAGAAGAGCAGCAGTATTATAAGGACAGGGCAATCTGGTTTGTTTTTAAAATGAGAAATAAACAAAATTACATATTTCATATGACATTTGGCTATTTTGAAAACCTTAGTCTTTTACAGTCTATGGACAAATTTGACAGGTAATTATTATAAACACTTCCACTTGCATAGACGGTGATTTATTCCTAATATATTTTTATTTTTGCATGTAAAATCTCTCATTATTAACTTTTTCTTGACCAGATTTGCATTTAATGCTTAACACAAGAAAAATGTCTTACCTTCCAGTAAGAATGTCCTGCTTAATTTGCAAAAAGTACTGGTACCTTATTTAGAAAAGCAAACAAAAAAACACTATAATTAAAAATAAAACTATTCCATCATTTTTCATCAATTTAATGTATTTTGCTTTCAGTTAGTACAAAATGAAAACTTGACATTTTGCATGCTATTTCCTAACAGGAAAGAAATGAAACTTTGCTAGTAAAATAATAATACAACTTGGTAAATTAAATGACTTACAGGCTATGAAGTTATACATTACATTTCACTAAAAGGCTACAATTTTCCCATTTTTCCTGCTTTATACAGCAACCAGAAGTTGAAGTCAGCATCTGTGTATAAAGGTACTCTCAGAAGATTGATTTGTACTTGAGGTAGACAGAATTACTTTATTCTCACTGAGTATTTGATACTGATGTGTTTTTATTTCTATTAATTATTCTTACTATTTTGGAGTTACATTGTTATTACAAACGTTGTGGACTCTATTTTTTCAAACATCTCAGCTTCCCTTGAGTTTCTCAAGTTTTCTATTAATTATGATGTAAAAAAGCTTATTTTAGAAATTCATCCAGCTTTTGCATGCCCACTCTTTCAAGTCAGGAAGGAGATGGATATAATGAAAGGAACAGCCAAACATTTTAGAACATAAACTATTTCCCACCAAACAGGGACAGCATAAGGACCATGACTTAAAAACTCCAACAAGCCAGAAAGGTCAAAAAAATTTCCCTTGAAATTACTTCCTTTATTTCTCCAAGAAAAGCCAAATATTTTCTTAACATCTCAGAATGAATCTTTTGTTCATTCAATTTGGTGCCCTCATATTTCACTAGAGGTTTTAGAAAATTTTAAAAAAAGAATGATGTTTACATCAAGTGGCAAATCACACATGCTACAAAGCTCCAGTGAACGAGAGATTGCAGTGGAGTACCAAACAAGCCATATTCTCTCAAGTGTGTAGTTTTCAGAAAGTGCATTAACTGCCACTTTAAGGTTTCCACAAACATTTACAAATAGATAAAGCAAAATTTCTTTACTGATTAATAAATGCAATAAATTACAAGTTAAATTTATATATTAAATGGATATACTTCACATGCTTTGCTTGAGCATCTCTTCACAAATGTACAGCTGCACCTCCATTTTATTTTTCTTTTTTTGGTATAAAGCTTTATTAGAAAAATTTCCTGGTACTTAAAGGACTTCTTGATTAAGAGAAACCAAGCAGAGTTCATCTTCTGTCCGCTGTTTTCAGTGAACAGTGAGGTTAATGGCTTATTAACCAACCACCCCAGTTTGAACACTGAAGCCTCACAGATTATTGAGCAAAATGGGAAATCAATAGAAGCTTTAGCAAAGCAGATCTGCAAAAGCCTGACCAACAGAACTCCACTAAAACAACAAAGGCACCACTGCATTACCATGTTTTCATCCTGCTCAGATAGCTATAGCTGGGAAAGGGCAGCACAGAACTACTGCTGATGGAGTCACCCTTAATAAGCAATTCTTCCTGCCATGAGGACAACTAATGAAGCTTCATTGCCTCCTAAGACAAGTTCCTGAAGCGAAGCTCTCCCTCACCCACTGAGCCCCACTGACCCCTCCTGACCTGGGCCATTCAAACCTGCCTGGCTCACGTGAAGGCAGAGGTCTAATAAGACACGAGCCTGCACTGAACCTTTCCCTGACATCTCTTCAAACTGCTTCATGGATCAGCCATTCCTCTGTTCTCCTGGAATTTATGGAAACTGAGCATTTTGGAGCAGTCTCAGCTTGAGCCAGAATTGTCAGAAGTTTGCACTTTCTTTTCTTTTCTTTGAGGTGTGAGTACTGATTATGTGCAAGGAGCCATATTTGTGACATGGCATCCTAACTTCACTCTGAAAAAGCCCATGGATAGTATCTCTCTCTTTATAATAATTCCAAATACAAATGAGTTTTCTCAGGGGCAATTAGGCCTATTAGCAAAAAAGGCAGAGCTGACCTAGATACAGAAATCATACATTATTTCTCATTTAAAAGAAAGCTGTATTTATAGCTTTCTATTTAGAGACTAGCACAAACATTTTCTCCTTCTTTATGGTTTACTTAACACTGATGAACATTTATCCTTTTCTTCATCTCCAAAGGAATATTACATATTTTCCTTTAATCAATTAATGTGTTTTTAATTATTTTGATAGAGTAAATTGCCAAACTTTCCTAGAGTAAATATTTCAGTAAAACAAAGTCTCATCCAGGATCTCTGAGACTCATTTTAGTGAATTCTGTCTGCACAGATATGTCCAAAATATGACAAGTCAGAGGAAATTATTAACAAATGTGGACTCAAATTTTCACAGTTTTGGTACTTAGGTTTTAAAAGCTATCCTCAATAATTTTTTGAATGGGGCTGACCTCTTTTCAGAATGGCCAACATCCAAAAATTCCAATCTGTCAAATCATGCCATTTATGTAGAAGGCCAGAAGTAATTAAAAGTATGGAAAATTTGAGGCATTTATTCAGGGACTAATTGCTATTCATATGCTTCCTCTTTTAATTCACACTGAGCATTTTCTTTAACAGATTTCAACATACTCCTATCAAAATAAGCTTATGTGCTTAAAACCAGAACTACAACCATACAGAGATTAATTTTATTAGTGCTAAGCAGAAAACTGGGGGAACGCTGTAAAAAAGATGCAGAATGCTCAGCAATGTTTTAGTCACAAAGGAGAACACAAGTAAGGATAGAATTAAATTTGTACTTATTGGTAAATACTGAGATTAAGTTTTCCCTCTGTTCTCTATTTTCCCTTTTCTGTTTATACTTGGTAGTATTTGCTTCATGTATACCCCTTTTCATATAAATTGATAAATTTATTCACAGAGGCTTTTTGTTATATTGATTTGGTACAAATGCATAGTTCATATCTGTAATTACTAGACAATAAGTAGAAGCTTGTATATCCTACAAGAGTGAGTTAAAAGAAAATTTCCATGTTATACCTTAAAGAATTTAATGATTGTTCAAATATTGTATTGACAAAGCAACCAGACCTACCTTGTATATTCTTCTTGGAGTTTGTTTGGGTCACTTACAAAAAACTTAACTCTGAAGTTCAGACTGTGAGGAGATCCTCCTATGGTCAAGAAAAGTTATTTCTAATTAATCAGGGCACCCTGGAAAAATAGCATAATAACAATAGATGAATTGACGAAATACATACATTACTCACTTTTTAATTGTTTCCTGATAGGTTTGTTTGGATCCAACCACCTCTGGAAAGAGACAAATTATAACACCAACTTCAGAGAAACAAAGAACAAATCATAGCCTTATACATCAAGAAACTGGTGCTTTTCTACTACCTTTTACTTGGTCTTTTACCAAAATGCCTCACTGGCATACACAGGCCTATCAGTGATTCTGGAAACATCACTACCACCAAGAATTGCTACTGCTCTTCTTTCCCCAAGATTAACCTATGTTGTCCAGATATCTGTTTAACAGCACTAATTCTACTTTGAGTTACTTCTATGATTGTCACAGGAGCCTGAGGACCCAACTATGCTATGTTTAACAGCCTTCAGCTGTTCTTTAAGAAGAGCTACCTGTGGCAGTGAAGAGCTCAGGCAGGCTCACTTACTCAATTCAGAAGTTAATTTGTTTAACTACATCCAGTACTTCTGACTCTGGATTTTGCAGGGCTGGCACATCCAGGGAATGATCCCACTGATTCACAGATTCTCTTCAAATTGTCAGCCTGAGTGTCTGCACTGGTACATCACTAACTGGGATCTTGGAAATCAGAGACTCAGTACTCAGACTACTGGATTAAAGACTACAGAATAATTTTACTAAACAGTGCCAAGTCTTGATCATTTCTACAGGAAAACACTGCTTTGTACAGGCAGAGCTGTGTAAAAATCAAAGTAGCAAATTTCAGATAAAAGTATGGTTGCCTGGAAAGTTCTGCAAGTTGTTTAAACCACTGCCCACCAGCAACCCAGTAGTCTCTGTACCACCAACATAGTGCAGGTACCTCCTAAGTCTATCTGTGGTATAAAGACTGGTCAATTCCTCACGTTGCCTTGCAAGGCAAGTCCACAAGGCTCAGGAAATCATTATGTGGGCACAGTTCCTATGCAGTGACACACACCTAACCCAGCAGAGCATGCAACTCCCTCACATTCATCACAGGGCTTTTTATGTTTTTCAGGTGAGGGAGGAGGAAGCAAATACACAGGTACCTGAGCTACCTGACACGCACTATGGATCTGAAGTTAGTCCTGTGTCACTTCATTCATAAGGAATAATAAATAATGATAACTAGATCCACATGCTGTATCCTTGCAGTAGTTAACTCAAGAGCAGGTCAAGATACAGTTTGACACAGCCTCAAAAATGTAATTATCTAAAAAAAAAACCTTCATACAGGATCAATTAACTTTTAAGACACAATGCAAAGGCTTAAAGAACACTCTAGCCACAGATATATATGAATTTCATACAAGAATCTTTCAAAACATGTTGAAAGATACTTGATTTTGATAATAATATTATAAAATATAAGGCTTCTACAATTCATTAAATCCATGTTTAAACACAATTACGGAGGTTTCACACTCAATCAGCAGAATCCCCTTCTCCCCATCATCTCTATCTGCTGCTGCATTAACTATATCACAGTCAATATTCTGCTGTGTCATTTCACAAGTAGCTCAAATATTTGTCAATCCAATATGGTTTCCTTGTCCCAATGAACCAAGTGTAAATGTGTATCAAAAACTGAAATTAATCAAAGCCATACATTCTTCAAGCTTGCATGACTAATATTGGTAACATTTCTTTTTAGCTCTGACACATTGTTTTCATGGCAACTAGATACGTGCTGAAGAGACAAAATACTTAGAAATCAAAAAACCCCAAAATCTTCAATGTGCTTGTATCAAATACCTGTTAAGTCATTCTTTCAGACTAACCCTTAACCAGATCCTTGTATTACCATGTTGTTGTTCAATTCACCTGCTTCCAGACAGATAAAGTAAAAGAAAGAGAGCTTAGAGGTTTCCACCCTTTGGAAAGCCAAATAAATTTCTGAGTGTCAAGTAAACTATTGAGCGATATTCAATTATATTTCTTAAACAAAGCTGAAAAATAATTCAGCCTTTTCTTCTGCTTGCCTATGTTTTTTCAGCCTGGAACAAAGTTGAGAATAAAAATATTATAGAGGCAGCCCATCAATGTCTTAACAGAACTGTAAACAAGTGAACGTGGCTGACTTGATACACCAGTTGGGAGGTGAGTTTTGACCCCATCACTGTGCTGCACATATAATAAGAATTAGGTAAAGAACTGTCTTAGAAGGTATAGTACTTAGCTAAATAGCACTTTGTAAAACAAGTATTAACAATTACAAAAGAAAATATCCAAGAAGTGTTATTTAGGCAATCAAGATCCCTGTAGTTAGTGCAGTGACTGCTATATTTGCACCTCTTGGTTTCTACTGGTGACTAACAAAGTTTCAACTGTGTAGAATTTCCTTTCAATTAGGCCCATGAACTATTGTAAATACTCATTTCTTTGTTAAGGTGCTGAGATGACTGCCCCTGTCGGACAGTGGACTATATGAAGCACTACTGAAAGATCACTGGGTATCTGGGCTAGAAACAGAAACTCCATACACAACAATCTAAAACCCCCTTCTTATTTTGTAAGTCCTAATAACAAAAACAACCACAAAAATTTAAAACATACTTACTATTTTTGACAATAATAATGCAATCTACTAAACAGATACAATAAAACAATCAATATCCTTTTAAGAAATTAGTTCATAAGCACAGAACTCAGTATTTCATTCCAAACCTGTGACTATTAACATGTAATTTTATCATAACTACAAGATGAGACAGACCCTTGCAAATGACACAGCTGGGGAAGATGGCACAATCTTGCGGTGGTTGCTATTTACCTCTCTTTAAATAACACAGACTACAGTGATGAACATGATTATGGTTTTTAAAACTGTAGTTATAAAACAGAGTCAACTTACAGGGTTATCAGTAGATTCATCAGCCAACTGTAAACCAAAGTAATCTCTCTCTGTCAAATCGAGATGCTTGAAGACTACATCCAATAGAACTTGGCCCTGATCATGTTTCTGCAGAGAACAAATACAGACATTTTCTTTAATGAACAAATAAATATAACTGGACACACAGATTTCAGGCAGGTAGAGCACATACAAATTCTTTCAGATGTGCTCTAGCAGCACTATTTTAAATATCACAAAGTGTGTCCCAGCAGCACTATTTTTAAATGAGCTTCATCTCTTTTTGAAACATATGTAAGGAAATCATTTTTCTTCTCTGTCATTTTCTGACAGTAAGAACTTCTCACTTCTCAGCTAGCTACATGATTATTTCTGAAAGCCTTTCATTAGCCAAATTTGATATTTAAAAGGAATGCAGAAAAACAGAAAAGGGAAAAAAAAGTTCAGAAATTAATAAAGAATTTGGTGCAAAAAGAATCTTGTTTGGGTCACTGAATTCAAATGCACAGGTCTATACAAATTATCGTTCCTGATCTGAAAATCTATTCCTGACTTTAAATGCACCAGCATATTGAAAATGTTTCCAAAGTTTAATGGCAGAGACAGCTGAAACAGCCAAATATCTAACCAAGAAGTGTCATTTACATAAGTGCTAAGATAGAACTTCACTGTAAATGAATTAATTCAAATTAACTGAGTAACAGTAACACTTCTTTTCAGAGTCAAGTGAACAAACTTGATTTCTACTACAGGGACAAATGTTACCCACAAAATGATATAAAAAGAATCTGTAATTGTTAGTACACAGCAATTTTTTGCCTAACCTGAAAATACTGCCAACACAGTAATTGAAACTCTAAGTGTGTCATTATGACAGGACTCAATAAATACATTTGGTGAAATCTAAAGGGAGATTCCCAAAGAAGCTAAAGTGTCATAGCATCTTGAAATACAAAAGACAAGCAAAATTCTGCAAGAACTGTCAAACAAGAAGAAATATGTAAGAGATGATTGATACATTTTCCACCCAGATTTTCTACTTTTCTGTCACCAAGCAGAGAAGCTTCTAATAATCTTCTAGGTGCCAAGAATTATTGCTGCTACAGTGGATTTGAGACATCTTGCCTTGTTTACTGTAGGCAGTAAGATATTTTAGCATTTTAAAACAAAAACCCCCTGCTGTTCTGCTCCCAAAGGACTCTGCTTATAGAGATTACATAAATTTACCTTTATAGCTGTTAAAACAGAAGTATGTCACTAAAATATCAAGATAAGGTTGCAAGAATTTAATTAATATCCATACAAGAGAAAAACCTACAAATCTGCCTTCAGACATCTGTTAACATCTAAGAGCATCCTATCCAAATTAACTTTTTTATTCACATGAAATTATACTGAAGTTGAATAAACTGCCAGAGGCAGTTATTTGGGCCTAAAAACTCCAAGAAGCATCATAATTTATTTCATAGTAATAGAAAAAGTAGAGAATAGTTATCCAGAAATTATGCTTGAAATAATCTCAGGAGGACAATCATACCCATAACTCTGAGCATAATTTTAAGTTGACATCACATACAGGCTGTATTTCAGGTCCTATATAAATTTGGCTAAATTGAAGTGACCTAAGAATTCCTGTATTTACTTTGCAAAAGACCTCCTTTTTTTTAAATGCTACAGAGAAATTTCTTAATCCTTAACGAAATGTAGGAGCACTATTGTTAAAAAGTCCACCACTGAAAAATTTACTTTACAAATTACTAAAAACAAGCAAAGAAAAAACCAGATGTTAACACAATAAATGTACAACAGCATAAATGCATAAGGCATTTTTTATATACAATCCAAATATAGTCACTTTAATTTTTACTAAATTAAGAGTTTCTGTTATATTTTGAAATAAAGCAATAATCAGTACAGTTTTTACAGCAAATAAAACTAATTTTAAAATTACATAGCAACACTAATTGCCTCTTGGCATTTTTCCCATGTAGATTTAAATAAGAACACAAACTAAGAACTTGTAACAGTAACTACCAGAAAATGGGAGATGCCTGGAACCCAAGTTTAGCCTTGCAATTACCGCAGCTGACATGTTACTTCCTCAAACAACTTGCAGATACCATCTCTGCAGCTTTTTTTCCAATCTAATCCTGCCAATGCATACTGTTTCTTAAATACCTGAATAGATGTTTCCTAATGAAAAAGCTTAGAACTGGCTGATCAGTTTGAATTAAGAAATACAGAACATCATTCCATGACCGCAAGGAAGGTATTTCTCTTGCAATTGAGCAGCAAATTGGGTAAGAGAAGACAGGTTTCAACATGAAGAATTTGTTTGGATCACAATGTTTTACTCGGTGCAAAACAGAGATAAGCATCTAGCAAAACCAGGCCTCAGCTTAACCCATCTCTGATATTTATGTAATGATGTTGCAGCTTGCCAAAGCAGGTGAGGGTCACAATCCTGCTTGTTGAGAAAGATCCAAAATATTTGTAATATTATCATAACGTTGCATAGCTGCTCAAAATTATAAAAACTATGACAGCAAGTTTAAATACTCGATTTTTTCATAAAAAAGTAAACCAAATAAATGTAGATGAGCATAAAAAGAAAGTTGGTTTGTTGCTACAGATACAAGTTAAACATTATTTCCTCATAAAACGAAATAATGAAAACAGGTATGAAAAATGGAACTAAGACAAAACTGCAGGAGTTAGACACAAAAACATCCTTTTTTCTGAACTGAAGAACTAGAGGGTTATGTCTACTTACTAGTCATTGCTGGTGGCAGAATGTCTCACAAATTTTGGCCTTTTAGGACAAATTTGACATAAACACTTGCTAGACATCAATACTTTAACTGCATTTTATGAACTATTTATCATCTAGTACCACTAGATATATACATATTCACTTTTAATTGCAAAATGATTGTCACTTGTTCACAAACACCATGTATGAAAATTTAGGCAATTACACAGGTTTGATGCCTGCTTACCAACTACCACCCTCTTCTCACCGGCGTCCTGGATTTGCTGCTGCCAACAGAACTGGCTGCAGCCACAGCAAACACCAGGAGATATTGCTGCCATGTCAGCCCAAATTTGGACTTCTGAGGAGAGGTATGGGATGGCAGGTTCTGGACTTCCCTGGAGTGGATCACAGCTCTGCTGCTCACATGTTTGTGGGAGGCTGTGCTGCTCCTCCACTACTGACAACAGAGAAAACCTTCCCCTCGCAGCTCACCACAGTGCCTGGGTTGCTGCTCCAGGACGTGCATTCCCTAACAACTGCACAACTCTCTCCTTTCCTTCTACAGCTGATGCTTTTTTTTTTTGGTCAAAGATAAAAGGGTAAATAACTAAGTAATGCTGAAGATTAAATTACTAAAAATTTTAACTTCTAAAATTATGGGGAGGGTGTGGTATGGGGTTTTTTTTTTGTTTAGTTGGTTCTTTTCTTGTTTGGTTTGAGTTATTTTACGGTTTTAAGATTTTACTTCCATTAGAGTGTAAATGCATTAAGTTTGAAGAGAGTTCTGGGATAGTAAAGGCTCCAAATTGAAACATTTGTCCATGACCACTAACCTTGCTCACAGAACAACCCATCCCATCTACCTTGACTTAGCTTTCCCTCAAGTTTAGTGTTCTCCCCATATCTATATACTGGCTTTCAGAGAATACAAGTAAACCAGCCTGCATGGAAAATATATAATTTTAAGTATTTAAACAAGTAATTAAAACCAATTAAAGTAATTTGATCTTGAAGAAACAGTTTTACAGTAATGCAAATCATCCTGATCACCTTCTTAAGTCAGCCACCTTTCTTCCAGCTACATGTTCTATTGAAGTCTGCTTTTCAGGATTCAAGGAGGATTTCTTCATTTCGTAAGCAGAGCACTTTAGAGAAAGGATTTGTACTCCTCAAACACATGCACAGGTTAATTCCTACTGATTCTTCTGCCTGGATCCCATGCAGCCTTTGTCTGCTACAATCCACAGGGATTATCTGGTTTGATTTGGTATGTTCTCTACAAGGTAAGGCTTAGCACAAAGGTGCCTTTTTTGCAGATCAATGGAAAGGGCTGGTTGAAATGTGAACTTAGAACATCATATAAATTATCAAGAGACACTGCCTGTGATCAGAACTTTGCTTTTGGAGAAGAAATAGCATTTGAGTACATTTTTATTAATACACCACTGCATCCTCCAGATGATTAAGTTTTACAATCGTTAGCATACAGAATACCTATAGCAATCAGCAGGAGAAAAAAAAAAGGCAATAATTTATTTGATATTATCTTTGTTCTTCCTATTTTGAAAACAATTCCATAAATATTTATGGCTAAGTATGGTGTCAACCACAATAAAGTAAAACAAAGCTATAAAACTTGAGAACCTGTATAGCATGTAGGTTACATTCGTTACAAATGAATACTTTATTACTTCCTATTAGTGAAAAAACAGATTGAGGCTAAAATATGAGATTAACATGTTCAGCACCAAGGAATTTTTTATTCCCCAGACTCCGTTTTAATAGACAAACTTTCAGGCTGATGTGTATAAGGAGTAAAGCATGATCCATGCAACTAAAATATTTAGTACACTAGGGAGGTGGTAAGAACATATTACATATCTTTTTCTTGGGAATGACACAACAGACATTTGAGGATTTATACCTGGTGATTCTGCTTTTCTGAGAAGTACTAATATCCTCTAAAAACACTCAGCTTTTGAACATCTAGATCGAAAAGAAGCACATCTCCCATACCTACTGCCCAACGATTACTCCTTATTTTACCCAATTCTTTTTTTCTTCAAGCAAAAACTGCAAGACAGATACTTTAACGGAGAACTCATGCACCTGAAAACAAAGATGACAACATCTACAATTTCTTATTCACTTCTAATGCTTTATATCCAACTACAGTTTGCAGATAGTGCTTTTTGGCAGGCAGTATAGACTGGGAAACTGTTAGCAAGGATGAGAAGCTAAGTGATATAGAAAAAGGGAAAGGATACCGAAAAAATCATCCCAGAAGGGAAATGAGGCTTAATGTTGATAAATTAAAGTCTTTAAAATCCGTCCCCCAGCTCCATCATCCAAAATTCCCACACTTTACTACTCAGAAGTCCTGAAAAATTATGTCTGTTTTGAATGAACTATAAAAATGCCTCAAGAGAACTTGATGCCTCCTAAACTCTTCCATCTTGACTGACATATCTAAACCAAATAACCACCAGATCTGCCTCTGAACCTTAAGCCTCTGGAGGTCGGATCCTTGCAAGTTTTTGCCAGATAAAAGATTTCCCTTCTGATCAGCAGCTGCAGCCTCTAACCACAGAGTATGGAACAGAAAAGTGCAATCCCTCTCACAAATCTTCCCTTAAACATTCAAATATATCAATATCCTTGCTGAACACTGGGTATCAGAATCCAATATAATTACTGAGCATTAGAACTTTTTCAAATGATCTGAATTAGACTTGTCCACACAGATTTGACAACTGCTTCACTTTCTCCCTCACTTCCCATCTGAAGTCCTACAGTCTTATTTGATACTCCTACACTCCACTTGCTGAAGTTCAATTTCCTTTTGAAAAAATTTAATTATTATGCCATCTGTTAACTTTCACTATCACATTATTCAACCCTTCTCCATATAAGTCATAAATTCTATAGCTTATAATGTAAAACCAGAGTTCTACTACCACAGGAAAACCTACAAGTTCTTTCCTGTTGAGTTCTGGTTCTTCTCAGACAAAGTTGATTTCAAATACATTAACGTTTTCTTGTGAGGTCTTTGCCTATTTTTCCCTCAGGAAGCTGGAAGGGCTGCACTTGTGTAACATATACACATCATGAGCATTTTCATTAGAAAATGGGATAAATAACCTATTTTAAGTTCCAGGTTCATGTGTAAAAGTTGTTGATTTTTTTTCCATTAACAGTTCTCAGTATTCAGCAACCAGCTTCCCATTTTCCTTCCTGTCAATCTCACTAGTGTAGGAGAAGATGGTGAGTTTAAGTGATAGAAATCACAGAACAAGAATATTATCTGAGAAAAGCAAGATGGCAGCTGTGACCAAGTATAACCATACAGGTGATTGAACACAGCTACAGAGTTATGGGAAGAGTTTCCACTCCATTTTACTCATGCTTAAAATACAAAAACCAGAATGCAGCAGAACGAAAGCTTCATTCAACTCAATGGCAAAACTGTCCTCCATTTCCACTGGACAACTTTAATTCAACAAGAAAATGACTAAAATAAATTATGCTTGTATTTTGGATTTTGAAATGAAGATGTGTTAGTACTACAGAGGATGCTGGAATGACTAAGTTCACAGTAACACTGTGCACGTGTACAAGCAAGCCTGTCTGAACACAACTTCCCCTTTTATTCTCTATTTAACATTGTTTCAAAGTCAAACTCCAGCCATACAGTGCAGCAAAGGAAAGCAAGCTCGGGATATTGATGTGCAATAAGCCAGACATTGATTTGCAATAAGCCCATTACTTACATTAACTCTGAAAGCTTGTACAGTGTTATCCAGGAGAAGAATGTTGCAGACCACCTCCGTATGCTGCCTGTCTCGTGCCAGCTCAGACGCTCGTACATTGTAGGTTCTGCCAGCAGGCAATCGGAAACGTGCGGTCATTACTGTCCACACAGGGTCTGCAGGCAAAACAAACAGAAAATGTAAAAAGAGCCCAACAATGCAAATGCAACAACATCTCACTTTGAAGAAAGGTGGAAACGCAGCCAGTCCATTATTTAAAAACTCCATTACAGACAGAAGAAAAATGAATACTAAATTCACAGTAGCCAATAACAAACCAAAGTCTTGTAAGTTACAAGACAACCTTATACTAAAATACTTGTTCCTTTACCTTCTGCCCACTGTCCACATCCTCCCTTTTTTAAGGTGGTTTTGTGGGTTTGCTGGTTCTTTGTAGTATTTTTTGTTTGTTTTTAAAGATGCACAACATTTTCAATTCAAAAAGCATTATGATTGTTGGGCATCACGGCTACCAGCTTCCTGATATGTAATTAAGTAACTAATTTCAGTACAAAACAGCAAAAAAAAAATGCTTACATAAAAAGCTTTATAGAGAAAAAGAAAACAGCAAACACACAAGACTATGATGCATTATTCTCCAAGGCCTGTGCATTCACTGTAAAATCATTAAACATGAGAATGAACAGTGGTAACAAAAACATGACCATTGTCTCTTTCCCCCTTTTTTTTAAGTTACAATGAATAGTTTAATTTTTGTCAAACTACAGAATCTTCTGTCTGTCAGTTTGATTGGATTTACACATCTAGTTTGGGAGCACAAACAATTCTTATCCTCTCAGTAAGCAACCATGACCATCACAATTCTACACCCCATGCTGAGAGCTGATAAATAAAATGCAAGAATTGACTTTCACTTTTCAAATCTAAGACTCTGATGATTATCATCCAGCCCCAGTCCAGGAAAATCCTTATGTGCCCACCTGAAGCTACCAGCTCTATCCAATGATCCCAGCTACTTTCTCAAGTGTCTTACAGGATCAGGGCCTGTGAGTCACCTAATTATACACTCAGCAAACTATTTCTACATCCTTTGACAAGAGCTTAAGCAAACAGAAAGTTTCATAACTTAAGAAGACAATATATTGAGACATAAAATTAAAATACTCTAAGAGGAGCAAAAGAACACAGGTATTCTCAAAACTGAATATAAAATTATTGACTTTCCTTATCTTGCATATGATTATGAAGCCTTCAAACACATCTACACACATTAGCTTCACATTTGAGGAAGGCAAAGGGAGCATATAATTTTTAAAAATGTCATTTAAAAAAGGGAGAATTTAGCAGAGGACAGCAAACATTCCAGCAGTGATTAGAGAGCTTGCATGGATCATAAGAGGTATCTGTGCTCCAATATAATCATCAACAAAGAGGGAGGGTAAGAAATGAAAGATCAATCCCTCCTAAATAGTTGGTAACTTAGCGACACAGGCTCTCGTGGGAAAGTGGGAGACCAAGATCCAAGCTGGGACTTTGTGGTTCAACCATCTCTCCAATGCCTGCAGACAAACCTCCTGAGCAACTGACTTAAAAATCCCTGAGGTATTTTGCTTTTCTAGATCAGCTCTTTAAGTATGACCACACACCTCAGACATAAAAAATCTGCTTGATGATAATCCATCCTTGCAAAATGCTTAAGTTTTGCCTTATCCAGCATTTTCAGATTAACAAGTACTTGCTTCCTCAACAGACAGCTTTTTTATTTTGGCTACTCAGTCACTGGCTTCAGAACTGCAGTGCTGTATCCATGTAGAACTACAGCAAGTTTGTTTTTGTTTTGCTAAACCAACTTGACAAACTGAATGATACAGACACCAGATAAAGCCACCAGCTGCTAAATTTCTGACTGTCCTAATGACAAATTTATGAAAAATTGTGTTGCAAACATTAAAACTCTCAAGTAAAGCCTAAAAACAAAGTCCATCTGACAACTCCTCATGGAGAGGCTGCTTCTGCTATACGTTCTACAGATCTCAAAAATAAAAAGCAGGAGAAAAACCTTAAACATAGAAGAAGAATTGAACCTCCATATCAGTGATCTGAGCCAACCACATAACATTTCACAGTGTTTTGCCACACAGACACAATCTGAAAGTCAAGCTCCTTACTTGTCATAATGGCATAAAGGTTGGCATTATCTGTGCAGCTACACAACTTTCCACAACAGCCAAGATTTTAGGATGGTATTTGCTGCTGAGCTGAAACTAAGATCGTTTCAGAAAAGCCCACAATTCGATTAAAACCAGTTTCTCCATACCACAGCATCAACCCCTTGACAGGTGTATTTTACAAGGATTTGAGAAAGTAACAAATCCAGTAACAAACAGTGAGTATACGCATCAGAGCGCTTTTCCACAAACACAAATACAAAGGACTGTTTGGCTTTCAAAGAAGTACTGCAGTCCTCACAAATCCATTTGGTAGTGAGCTAGGAGAATCTAACTCAACAATACACAGTTTTGCAGCAGAGGGCAAAAAAACTTGTTAAAAGCTAGAAACCATCATGTTTTAAGAGAAGGAAAAGGTAGGTCCCATCTTTTCTCCTGTTCTTTCCTCTATTTTTGTCTTATTTGCTGATCAAGACAAGACCAGCATCCTTCCTCATCACTGCCTTAAACTAGACAGAAAACTGGCTTTCAGACACAGCAACAAATCCATAACAATGAGCAAAGAGAAAATAATCCCTCAGTGACCCTCAAAATCCTTTAACATCATGAAACCTCTGTCCCTTCAACAGACCCAACCTGCAGATCTGTCAAGGTTCTTCCTGTAACACAGATCATCTTTGCTCCTGCCAAACAAAAACTCTGCATAGTTACAGACAGCGACTGGCTTTTTTTTGATGTACATAAATGAAATGATCAAATTCAAGAAAGAAGGCACTGTATTATGAATTTGCTATGGAAACAGGAGCAGCTATATTGGGCCAGAACAACAGTTCATGTAGCTGGCAGACTGGAAGGGCAATGCCTTCTCCACTCTCCTTAAGGAAGAAACAAACAAACAGGACACACACTTGTCATGCTCTTTCACAGTCTGGAGTTTAGCATCTTCCTGGTGTGAAGCTCATAGTCCCACCATGCTGGACATCAGTCATTCATGAATGTTTTCTTCATGGCCCTAAGAAACTATGTTTTCTGCTTTCAGATTATGCAATGAAACATATTCCATGTTCCACATAAAATACATAGTAGCTGAAACCACCATATCATAGCAGACAAGTTTCTTGCATGAAACTAAGAGGTTTTTGCAACTAGAGAACACAGTTTTACAAGTATAGTGATGTAAATCCTGAAATGTACCTACAAAATGGAAATAGAACAGCCATGAAAGTAATAGAGAGGAAGGTGACAGAGACTGACGGTCATTCTGCCACTCTTTCCCTATATGTCAGCAAAGAAACCATGGAAGTATGTAGGGAATACCTTAAAACACCATCACATGCACTTTCAAAAATACTCTGCCTTCTAAGATCTGGTACAGTTATTACATGGAACTACTTTGTGGCCAATCATGTGCACACAACCCACATTTGAACCTCTATCAGCACACTTACACTTAACAAAAAGGACGCAGTTGTTAAGCCCAGATAGACCCTGCAATTACTGGTTTTACTGACACACTTGTTTTACAACATAATTTGCCCCATACTGTATCCATATCATCTTTACTACTTCTTTCTTTCAGAAATATATGAACTAAGAACACAGATAGTATTATGTCTTCCAAACACATGTTGCCACTCTTGCTATATATTTTGAAAACTTACTAATAGTGGGATGGCCAGCTATTACTTATAAGGCTACAAATTACAGCTGATTTCCTAACAAATATTGATATATAAAATGAGAAAATCTGATAGAAATTCAGCTACACTCATTGCATATTTCTGCAATAAAAATATTATAGCTAATGTTAGTATGGAACAGAGGACTGCTTTAAGCTCCAAAGTAAAATATGCATCCCCAAAAGAAATAGGAATAAAATGAAAAGCTGATACTTAACTGAAAAACCAGTTTGAGAACAACTGGCTTAAACAGCAGGTTGACTTAAGCAAGGTGCTACTGTGTGTGCATATCCATGCCAAGGGCAGTGCAATGGCCACTTATGCTAAAATATTTTTATACATGCAACTGGATTATTTAAATTGGACTTAATCTTCACATATGAGGAAGGTTTTCTGCTTATAATTTTTCAGTATCTTCCGCTAAGCATTTAATATTTAGAGACGTGAATTAACAATCTAAAGAACATGCTGTTACAGCAACTGGAGAAGGACAGAATTTGTGCAGAGTAACTCCATTTATCCCTCAGGTCTGTGGAGGGAGTAAGTTGTACATTTCCTGCCTGAGCTCAGGTTTCAAGTGGTGAAGCAATTCCAGGGAGTGTTCCCTATCAAAGGGCAGAACATTCCTGCAATACTGGCTTGGTTAGGGCACTAAAGAGCACACAGAACTTCACAAGTGAATTTTCGGCATCCTTTATTCTTTTATGTAAATGTATACAGTATAATGACAATTTGCTTGTGCTTACAATAAACTAACTGATTTTAAGCAGCTTAATAAATAAGCAGTTGGTTAAGCAGGTAATTAACTGAAATTTAATTTATCCAAGAGTGCAGCCAATTTGCTGACTTGATGCAAACTTTCTTTAAAAGAACTCTGATGTAATGTACAGAAAAACAACCACCTTAATACATTACTGTATGCACATGTGCATGCAAGGACATGAGAAATTTCATTTTTCATGGCTCATCTAAAGCAGCTAAAGAAGCTCACGCATTGCCAGATTTCCATTTGTTTAGGAGCTCATATTTTAGCAACCCAGAAGGCATGGATTTGCACTGTGGCCCACCTGCTTATTTGGGTCCAGCACAGTACACGGATTTCCTACAAGAAGTAGAAAAGTAGGTCAGACTCATAGAAGACCCATGTCCTTATAACATGATATAGCTTGAATATATTAAGTAAAATGCAAACCCCATTGTTACTAAAATTATCCAGACAACTTAATTATATATATGTATAACAAAACAAAAAACCTATTAAAAGTACAAAGACAATTTTGAAGGTTTAAACGGAGTAATACCACAAACTGCAATTCAGACAAACACTGGGGTACACCTCAAGCCCATCTTTGTATAGGTTCCTTGAAAACACATTAATGACACTACATTAAATGTTTTAATCCAAACTAGTTTGAAGATGTTAAACATTAGCTGGTTGTGCACTTTTCTGAGGGAATTCCACATTAAGTCCAAAGAAAATGTTCAAACTTTTTATCTTTCAAAAATTTGTTGTGGAGGCTTTCAGCACTTCTGATGCAGTACACAGCTTCAGGATATTTCTTATAAATAAAAGCAGAGTAGAAATGCACTTTCATTTAAGTGAATCAACTCATGCACTACAATCCTGAAATTGTTCCAATGAGAGTTGGACTCGGTGATCCTTGTGGGTCCCTCCCAACTCAGGATATTCTGTGATTCTGTGATTTCTTCCTGCTTTATGCTGACCAAATGGTGGAAAGTATCCATCATTCATTGAAGTTGATATGTAAAGACTGGCTTATTTCACTTTGCAGCTGCCAGGTGCAAGGCTTCCAGCAAGACTTCTAGCCAGTCAACAGCATTATTCATGATTCCCAGCTCTATCAAACTCTTGTTTTATTTTGAAGTTTATTTAATATCAGTTATATATAAATCGGCCACATCCATTCTACTTAAGGAAGATAATATATTCCTGAAAAGTTATTGTATTGCCACTTACTCAACCTTTCCTAGAACTTCACTGAAAAAGAAGGAAACCACGTTTTTACTGTGACCAACTGGGACAGTTACTGTGACCATGCAGTGTAACTACAGCCACTGCTACCACGTTCCCAGGCAGTGGTGGAAAAGAGAAGGAAAGAGAGGACTGGATACAAGGAGATACTGGCTGTGCAAGTTAGGAAGCTGAAGTTCCCAAAACCTCTGCAACTTCTCTCCACTGGTGGGTAACCAGACTGTGCTCTCTTTAGCCTGGTACCTGCATGGGGCTGGCAGCTCCAAGGCTCCAAACTTTCCTGCTCCTGGGTCAGGAATTCTTGCATCCTTCCTTATAGCCTGGCCCTGAGCAGTCTCACGCTTCCTGTGCGAAAACAGTAAGCAAATTTAGCTGATCTGAAGCTGCTTCTATACATTCCTCCAAGATCTCTGCTACCTGCAGACACTCTGAGCTGCTTGAGCAAATCCCTCATGGCTGCCAGAAGTACAGAAAAACAAAGGAAAATCCTACTTCACTTCTGAAAGCCATAAAGAGAAATATACTCATGTTCTCCTCAAAACATCCATCATTCATCTCACCTGCATTTCAATTAATAAGCTACTCTTACATCCTTCTTTTCCACATCCTCAATCCTCAATCACAGAAAAAGTCAAATCTAAAAACATTAGTTCTTAATGTATATATGACAGTTTATGAAAATTTTGGGCCCAATGTTCAACAGCTGAGAGAAAAGGAGTTGAATTTAGCCCCTTCTCCTCTACCATCAGCTTCTCCTATACAGGAACCAGTAGCAGAGAACTAATTTAATATTCTAGCCACTTACTCAGATAAATTTTTAAGATTGTTAATTC
Source organism: Notiomystis cincta (assembly GCA_013398075.1). Taxonomy (NCBI): domain Eukaryota; kingdom Metazoa; phylum Chordata; class Aves; order Passeriformes; family Notiomystidae; genus Notiomystis; species Notiomystis cincta. The sequence continues at coordinate 30,618 of VZRX01003279.1, read as the reverse complement.
ATCTCATATTATGACATGAGGATTTCATGGGGTTGGCTACGGATTTCAGTGTACTCTTGATGCCTAAATTAATAAGTATTCTCAGTTTAAAAATTACTTGAATTTTTTTTTTTTAACTAAGATGTCCTTGAATAATCCTTTTTATCTACTTCTCTGAAAAGGGGTTTCAAATTTGAACAACTGATGTATGATATCAAGCAAGATTTTCACTGTTATAATCACATAATTACTGATAGAGATAAAGGTTAAAGATGAAACACTTTGCTCTGTCAATCCCAGATTTTCATACTTTCTAACAGAAAAATAATAATTAATGAGAGTTCAGTTACTCTACACAGGATCTGTTAGAGACAGCTGGAGGCTGTATACCAGAACACAGCAAATTAGTGACATAGTACTGTAGCATGCTACTGTTTTCTCTGAAAAATAAACTATTTGGACAATTTGACAATTCCCTCCCTTGCTCCTCCCTGCCCCCAAGAAGAAGGGCACAGCTAACAGAGAAGCCTATTATAAACAACACTTCTATCTAATTAAATGTCAATACTCATTATGCTGGAACTGCATGCACCACACTCACAAAAAAGCCTCTCAAATTCAGCTGATCTCTTTCTCTGGTTTGAGTCTGAAGTAGGACAGTACAGGAAGACTGGTATCTGCTTTGCTTCATTACTGTATGCAACATTTCAGGAAACACAGAACAGCAAGATAAAATTCATTAGTTTGAGATTACAACACTTACTGGCAGTTTAGGAGCAATACCAATTAAAAAAAAAGAGTTCTTAGAAACCATGTCATTAACACTGGCAATTATTTTGAACCTAAAACCTTTATGTCCTCCCTCTCTGTGTTCAGTCACGTTTCACATACAGACAGTCTTTCCATCTTCACTATCCAGGACTATAAATAACACCTAAGAAGATATTAAAATTTCTTTGGCAAGGAAGAAAGAAGTGGAAAACAAAAAGTCAAAGAGACTTATAAATTCCAAACAGCTCAATATGGTTCATTTTAAATCCATTTTAAGCTTCAAATATAGTCTCAGTGAGCACCTGTCCAAACCACATTACAGTTTTGGAGTGTCAGGCTGAAGAAACTCAACCAATACACTAAAAGTCTGCAGTCAAGAAAGATCTAGAATTAAAACAGTGAGACCCATTTTTCCGCCCCATCCTACTTCATCAAGGCCTCCATTTCCCTTTTCACTGCATCAGTCTCACAGGCCAGAGTGTGAACGAATGCAAAGACAACAGAAAGCCTCCTTCCAGCTAGTTCCTGCCAGCTCATGGCTCAGTACTCACTGACCTGACAAGAACAATACTGCAGAAGAGACAGGACCTTTCCATCACTTTCACACAATGCAAGAAAAATGTCCAGAGTGCACGTGCCTTTAGGCAAAGCTTCGCGACGAGCACCTATGGTTATTCTCAACCAACACAAAGCCATCTGTCCTGCAGGTGACACACTGAAGCCACAATCAGACTGGAAATATCATATGAATTTGTGCAGCTGTTTTGTTTCTGACCTGGAGACTTTTCATTTCTAGGTGCTACTTGGGTTAGGGAAGTTTTATGAAACAAGTCACACATACATCAGAATGAAATGTGCAAAGAATCTCACATGAGGTTTCAGAGACTGCTTTGAGCAAAAGCGTAGAAAATTTCTCTGTAATATGCAATATACCCAACCACACCTCAAGGAACCAGAAAAAACAGCACACCTATCCCTCTATTAAGCAATGGACTGTAGCTCATCTTCAGGAACCACCAGATCACAGTGTGACTGCTTTAGAGAATGGTTTAGAGAAGCCATACCATGGTGTGAAGAAACAGAAAGAAGGCAGCTGAGGCTAGAAATGTCTTTAAATAACAATATTGGTATAATGTAAGACACAATGAAAACACAAGTTGATGGCAAGCACCAGCTAGAGCAGTGCCAGCTTGTGAGGCAGCAAGGCCACAGAGAAGGTAAAGTCCCAGGGGCACAGCTGTGGCCATGGCCCTGCTTGGGGCCAGGCAGCAAACACGCACAGGCACTGTGGCAGCAGCAGCCCACACTCCTGTAACAAGCCACTGAGGATGGAAATGGCAAAGCTAGCAGGGAAAAAAATTAAATCTAACCTTATTTTTAAAAAAGCCAACCAATCCCTGTGGAAGGGAAGATAGCTGAAGTAGTCAGTAAAGGATATGTCTGCCAGGAAAAACAAGAACAGGAAGAAGAGCACTGTTTAAATATCACTAAATGATGACTTCAACTATCCTGCTATATTCAAAAAAATTTTGTAAATTAAATGAATATGCAAATGCATTTATAAGACATAAACCCTCCTTGTTTCCTAGCATGCAGCTGTCAGTTCATGATATTTGGAGGTGTTTATCATGTGCAAAGATTACTAGGAATAAATAGAAAAGTTTTCCAAGTGAGTTCCACCTCCATTATTTTAAACTCAATTCTATCCATAACCTGCCCTTGTTTAAAAGCAGCATTAAAAATGGTAATCCATGACCCTCACACAGATGATTACTACATCTATCTCTTCCCATTCATGGAGCTGGATAACTTATTCTTGCTTTTATGACTCAATGCTATAATAAGATGTAATAAATGAAGACTATAACGAAACATTACTAAAATATCTTGATAGAGACTTCTCAAAATAAATCTGCAGTACTTTTTAAAATATGTTCTTAAACTAGGTTAAATAGATTTAAATAGATCTTTCTTTAAAGGGAAATGTGGCTCTGATACAAGTCCAAGATCAGGAAAACTAAATATTTACCTATCAAAAGAAAAAAAGGCTGAAATCAGTGCAAGTTCAGACAAAGTACAATCAGAATCACCAGGTGATAACTCAGTATTTAATATCTTGCTGGGGGCAGGGGCACCAAAGAACATATAACCCCCACCTCAAAACACCCAAAATACGACTTTCTTCCTACAGGTTTCCTCAAAGGCATCAAATGCATAACTAAATTTGATTCCCCTTTGCAATACAATTTTAAAACCCCATTTCTTCACCTATTAAAAAAAAAGGACTTTATAGTTCTCTACAGACCCAGTAGAAAACAAGAGCTTCTCAGTATATAAAAGCAGTCTTTTAAATTTTTGAGCTTTCAATGACAATGCATAACTGCCTGTACCTAGAATAACCAAGTACAGTCCTTCCATGACACTAATTATTAACAACTCAAAACTTGAGCAACAGCTCAACTACAAAGGCTGAATCAAGGAAATGTAGCAAATGAAAATTAGGTTTTGATTTCAGCTTTTCCATCAACAAATGAGAGGGGTTTTAACACAATTTAAGAAATCAAAAGGAGAAAAGTTATATACAAATAGCAATTGCTGGTCTTCAACGGCTGTACACAATTAAGCAGATAAAATGGGTAAAAACCAAATGATGCAAAGTTACACATTTTAATTTGGTGTAACTGTAAATGAACACAAGTCCCACATCCTGTATGTTGTACAAACCTCAACCACAATTATCTGAAAACAACACTGACAGAAAACACATGATGGAGAAAATCTGTGGCTTGCTATTAGCCACTTGAGCACCCACAGATCAATACTGCTGCACACTGAAGGACCCGTAAGTCCAGAGCAGGCAGGGGAACTGGCAGCTGTAGTTCCAGCCATGGCATCTGTGTTGTGAAGCCTTTGAAGTTAAAGGCAGTCTGAACTGAAAACAAACTGGCAAAATTCAGAGGAAGCTTTTATTCTACTCATAGCCAACTTCAAGTTGAATTTTGCCTGGCACTAAAACTGAGGTATTAGACAGGGGGAGGAAAAGTTGTCTGTGTATATTTTGTTCAGAGTTGCTAAACCTAAGCCAAATTATCTTCAATAGATTTAAACACAGCAGATGCTAATTCTATGGCTCAGTGCAACCAATTGGACACTTTCCACCAAAATTAGTTTTTAATCAGAAATGTCGTTTCCATAAAATAGAAATTTTCACATGGAAAATTTCAGTTTTGCCAAAACCCACCAATTTTCCACTGGAAACATTAAAATAATGCCTATCTGGCTACCTGCCTGGAAAACACTTGTCAAGTCCGCTTCTTCCTCCAGCAAAAAGCAAACCAAGGGATGTCTTCTGGCAGTGCTGCCCAGGAAAGTGACCTCAGTCCATGCGTGGCCCTGGCTTCCAGCCACCCTGCCCTGCACTCCGGGCACTCGGCCGCCCCACGGCGCTGCGGCCATGGGCTGTCAAAGAGACCACGTCACGCTTTGGTCCGTCAGGGGATGTGCACTCCAGAGACCCCAGAGCACACCAGGGAGCAGGAACAAGGAGCTCCCTGCATGAGGCAAGATCAGTTTTGCTGGTGCAACTGCCCAGTTGCAAAAGAACCATCCTATTTAACATCATCCCAAATTTTAAGGCCTCCTTTTATTTATTTCTCTATTTACTGTATTTTACAACTTCACCTCAGCTTAAGTATTCTTTTGATTAACCTCTGCTACCTCTCAAAAGACTTTCTTCATAGGAAACAATTTCCATTTTCAAGCCAGTTCAAGACTAGAAATTCAAAATTATCTGGGTGAATCCAACAATGAAAATATCACACATGTTCAAACAATCAAATCTTACAATCATTCACATGCAATGAAATTTTAAAAAGGAAAAATAAAATTACAGTTTTGTGGGTTTAGTTTCTTTAGCAAAGTATCTTAAAGATGTCTATACCCCCCAAATTTGTAAACTGTACAAACTCACTTTGTAACAATTGTATATGTACTTCTTACAAAGTGAAACTCTAAGCCAAATCACAGTTTTTCAAAACTGTGGCATATTGACCTTAACAGTCACACCCTGTCAGGGGTTATGACATGTTTAAACATTAAAGGCAGACTGCAGGCTCCTTTCACTCATCTTCAGGCATTCAGAGTTTTGTAAATTGTTAAACTATACTCAAGTTTGGACATAAACAAGTAAGAAGATAAATGATCTTCATGCATATTTCTAGGAATATCTAAAAATACTTTTCCTTTTGGGATGTATTTCCTTCTCTTGAAAATAAATTGATAAATTTACAAAAGCATTTGTAAAAAAAAAACAACATGGGAAGAAAACATAATGCAAGAGGAAAGACAAGATCCAAAATTAAATAAAAGTTTATAATTCTTACTAGGGTTCATCAAGCCAGACTTCTAAAAAACCCTTGAATTTTTTTTTTTTGTTTGTTTCTCAATATGACTGTTTTCTTCCTTTTAGCTTTTGTTCTTTATAGAATTACACAGTAATACTTCAATGTTTTCACAAAATTAACTTAACAAAAATAGCAGACACTATTAATGGTGTGAAAAGCAATATAACACTGTCAAGGCTAACTACGAATATACTGTGGGGGGGAGGTGGAGAGCAGAAATCCCTACATTCCTACATCCTTACAAAGTAAGGGCACAAATTTGAAGGTATATAACTGGAAAAGGCAGAAGAGCTAAAAAGACAGAGTTTTTAATGCACTACAGCTCCAGAATGAAGACACCATGTTACCCAAGTGAAACTAAAATTCACTGACAAACTGTACTTCTGTATTATTGCACCTATTCAATCAAGACCTTTAAATAGAAGTTAAACTTCTCTTACTTGCATATTAGCAAATCACTTTCCAGGTATATGGTATACATTTTCTATAAAGAAAAAGCCATTGAGTGTATTTGTATTTAATAAAATATCAGCTGAGAAAAATTATCTGACCATTTTGCTTGGAGCTGGAAACTTCTACAATCAGCTGCTATTCAGAACCAGTAAGAAACTTTCAATTTGGTTGGTCTGAGATTAATTAAATTGAATTATTCTATCATTTACTGAGTTTATTTTTAAAAGGAAAACAACTTCTACCATCTCCTCTAATGCATTCATGTTCAGGAAGACACAGAGGCTTTAATGCTTGTTTATCATATTGGCTCAGTTCAGTATCAAGTTTCACATCCGCTGAAAAAACAGGCGCATAACCATGGTACAAACCAGTTATTCAACTAAAAACAAAGCAATAAAAGAAACATCACAACTCCAGCAGAATAAAACATTACCAAGAAAGGCAAATGAACCCATACATGCAGAGTTTGTGTGTGCTGAAGAGCAAAAGGCTATTAAAAGGAGAAAGTACTACAAAATTATAAAAGGCTATTTATAGACTTCATGTCATGCTACTATTTAATCACACTGCTATTTATGCTTTCTCTCATGCATTTACCACCTTAAGCAAGAGCAAAACCTCCAATGCAGTTATATCACCTGCATGTCACAGGGCCTTCAACTGCAATTTACTTAAGTGCTCTGCTGCTCCCAAGAACTGTCTTTCATCGGGCCAAACTGATTCCCTGCTCGGACACAAGCACACACCTCCTGCCACTGTGCTGCAGCGGAGAGCACACAGCTATGTCTCAGCTGAGAGGCTGGGGCAAGTTCAGGGTTGGATTTTTTCCCCTACCACAACTCTAAATGCCAACCTGATTGTAACCACAGCCCAATACAGAAATCCACACATCATCATTGCAAATCTTCTCCAACTTGTGGTATGAAAGGCCAGACCAATTTTTCTCTTTCTTCCCAATAAAGCCTAATCCTAAGAAAACCATGCTGTCAGGGATGATCACGTATCTAGTCATTACACTCTGAGTAAGTGTAACACAAATGAACTTTTCTACTACATTGCTTATAATTGACATCTACTTCATAATAAAATAATCCAACCACAATAGTTGCTCTCAGAAGAAGTCTTAATCCAGTGATTAATTTAGCTTTCTATGCCAGAGAATCATACTGCTTGCATAGAAAATTACTGTTAAAATGAATTTATGGTACTTTACTGTTGAGCTGTATACAGGAGAGACGGCCATGTTCTAGCCTTTAACAATCTTCTCCCACTGTAGTAAAACTAAGGACATATAATTCTTTTTCTCTTTGAAGTCAAAGGACTAAAGCTGTAGACTTGATTTAGGAGCCTTGTATGCAAACTAATTCACCTTTCAACACACAGCAGCTTTACAAAATGCTTAGCAAAAAAACCATTTGGAGAGTCTCTTCCACTATATTGCAGGTAAGAGAAATTATTGTAAGAGAACAGAAGCAGTTATAGCCCTCAGGCTGTTAGAAACCAGAAGTTTGTGGGGCTGTCCCATTTTCCCTGCAGTGAGTGCTCTGCTGCCTCAGGCAAGTGCTCAACTCCCAGCCCCACCTCTGCTGAGCCAGGGGCTATGCCAGGCAGCAGGTCTGAATGACAGATTTGAACCAATTCCCTCAGTGCTCTCAGTTCTCCTTTCATTCTACTGAAAAAGTACTTTACGTAATAATGTGTGATTATGTCTCTCCGCTTCAAATTCATAACAAACACTGGAAGCATGTGGTAGCCTACGAAAACCTGACAGCAGAGACCCAGCAAGGCTTAGTGGGCCTGTCTGCAGCAAAGTTGGCAAACTATGAATACCAGAAAGGAATTTCATAGTCAAAATAGAAAGGTAATGTAAATCTCCAAGAAAAAACCAAACATATAATGATTTCCAAAAGCATGTAAGGAACATACACTTCAAGCAGCCGATCTGTAATGACAGCATAAGAAACAGTCACAGTGTTAAACTCACCCTGTTACCGTATTTGTTGTTTTTATACAAGGGGCAACATTCTGACTCCAAAGCTACTTGAGAAGTATCTCAGTTATACAAAAAGTCAATGTACTTTTATGATAGTAGACCTTCAATATTTGGAAATTCATACAAGCTTTATGCAGACGAGCTGATGTTAAACCACTATGAAAGACGGCAGTAACTCCTCCTTAGGTCAGAACTAAAGTGCAGAAACTGTGCTGCAGTCCTTAAATCCAGGACATAACTCCATCCACAGGTGTAATTAAGGCTCAAGGCAGAGGACTTAGTCAGTAGACAAGTTTCTGACCAGCATTTCAGTTCTCAAGGATCTCTATGACCCATTCTTGAAGTGTGAACTGCTTTGTGGAGATGCAAATCTCTGATAAATGAACTCTGAAATTCCTCCAAAGCCTGTAGAGCCAAAAAGATTCAAGTCTCTTGACAGAAATTATAAATGTAAGTGTCCCTACAGAGAAAGAGATTTGCAGAATGTACCCAGGTTTCCCAGCTTGGTAAAGGTGAGAATAAAGATTTTTGGCTGTTGTCTATAAAAGCAGTGGAAGGGAAGCTGCCAGCAAGTATAATCACCACTTCCTTAAATACTTTTCCTTTAAATCCATCATTAAACACTTTTTTTTTACTCAGCTTCCAAGCAGTCAACATTCTGGGACAGATTCATTTCTCTTTTCTAAAAGGGAACAGAAGCTACTGTGGGAGAAAAAGGAAAAAAAAGCCACAACCTCTCAAAGTACAGAGCACAAATGACTATCTGCCCAGTGCTGCCCTCTGAATAATGCTGTGTGCAGAGGCTGTTGACAGTCAAAGGAAGGAACATCTTTAATCCAACCTGGGGTCAGCCTGGGCCAGCCCCAGATTATTGGCAGTCCTTAGAAGAAATTTCACCATTAGATCAGGTGTGATTATTCACCACTAGCACTACCTTGAACAAATGAGGAATCTTACCTGCAACAACAATTCAGTAAGGAAATCTCAAAAGTAATGAATGAAGTAAGTTTCAAGAAAATTCTGGCTTAGTTTTCCAAAAACTCTAAAAGAGCTTTCTCAAGACATTTATGTTTTATATAAAGGAAAATGCGGTTCTAAAATTTCCCATTACAGTTCTTGCTTACATTCAGAGTGCATTAAGTCACAATAAAAAGCTCAAAGGTATCAACACAGACTTGCACAGAAATGAAAACAAGTTACAATAATGAATATTTGAGTTATTTTTATGAATACTATTATGGCTAAAACCCAGACCATTAAGTTGATAATATAAAAAATATGTTTTTTTTAATATACTTTCTTGTTTTATAAATACACATGGTCTTCCTTGGGAGAATCATTCTTCTATAAATATTTGACATGAAAAGCACGATTTTTTGTCTTAGCAAGTATGTTGTGATTCCTGACAGGTAACAATGGACAGTAGAGATAGCACATTGTTAAGTTGAACATAAAACTGTTACGTTTATATTTCCAGACATTTAAATGGGGTCTTTTAAAAGTAATTAAGTATCATTAGGCAATTTAAAGAATATATTAATTAAGATTCTTAAAATAGCCTTGCTCTTGCTCCTGTTGTTTTCCCTGGAAAGGTAGGTACAAACATGAGTCAGATTCAGAGGCTGATGGTTACAGATTCACAGGCTGATGAGGTAGCCATGCTGAAACTACAGAGGAAATAATTACTGAAACCATCAGTCCTGTACCATTCACTTCCTGCAAATACTCCAGATCTCTTCCATGTACGTTCTTTCCTTCTCAAGGCTCTAACAGTCCCTCTTCTAACTGTTCAATTTCCTTCAGCACTCAAATCCTTCCCTACATTTTGTCCATTTCTCTAATAGCATTTCAACTTTCCTCTGGCTTACTCAATGCCCTACTCCTTTGGGGTGGCTACAGAAGACAAAATGGCAACAGAAATCACAAGAATATCCCCAAAATGCACAGAAAATCAAACAGGTTCCACCTGGAGGCAAGAAGGAAAAACTCTAGCCAAGAGACAAGAACCATGCCCAAGTCTGCTCCCAAGGTTACTACAGAGATGCCAGGTACATCCATAGTCAGAGTAACAGTCCAGGTGTAAGTGTCCGATGCGTTCTGCTGAGATGCTTTCCATGTAGGTACGAATGGAAGAGTCACCTATGTAGCATTACCAAAAATCATTAAAAGGCTTTTAAGTTTCACACAATTTAACATGCTGTACAGAAAGATTTCCACACCATTACAAAAATCCATGAAGGACCTGCAGAGTCAAGTTATTTCATCTTAACAATCTCCTACAAACATACATTTTGACTTAATCTGTGTTTTAGAACTTCTCCCTGCTTCATTTTTCTATCATCTTCATCAACAAAATTAATTCAACACCTGTAATGCTCAAGGACAACCACCTTTTAAAAAATGACTTTCAGAACAAAAGACCCAGAAGGAAAACTGATTAAGTACAAGTTTATTCTCAACATGCACAACCATGTTGACAGCAACACAAGTAACTCCAGTAGCTAAGTTTTCTGATGTGTAAGAAGGGAAGAAAGCTTTGTCTCTATCAAGCTGGACTTGGATATCTAATTGTTTTGATTCAATCTTTAGAGGTCTTTCCCAACATAAACAATTCTAAGTGTGAAGAGACACTCAGATGATAAAAGATTACACTCATCTTTTCTTTATAGTGAAAATATTGTACAAAGTGTACTGAGAAGGAACAGTCTGTCAACATAGAAATGGAGATGGCATTAAAAGGCAACAAGCTCACTGAGTCAGCACATCTGCACTGCTCCTCTAGGGCACTGTGTTTAAAAACTGTTCATTCATGTGCCCCTGGAGTCAGGCCCAAATGGCTTTCTTACACCTGCTTCTTTAGGCACTTTTTTGTAATTAAATTCAGCTTCCCCAAACTCTTCACATCTATAGCATCCCAGAATTAAAAGGCTACAGAAGAGGGACATATGGTAGGATATGGAACGTGCACATTAACAAAGCAAACCAAGCAACTGACTTCTGCTATTTTCCAAGTCTATTCACATGCACTTTTCCCTGCTGGCAGCTCTGCAGCACAGCCCAGGTCCCCCAGAAGCAGCTGCAGGAGCCACAGGTGGAAGCAACAGGAGTGCTGGCCTGCAGGGAGGGTCTTCTGAACAGTGGTACTATGCTTAGCTGAGGACAAAAAGCTCTTCCTCATGCTCCCATAAATGCTCAGAAGACAGATTTTCCAAAAATGAAGATGCCAGTATCACACAAGCAATAGCCACCACACTCACGGATGCGACACAGTCGCTGTCTCTCTAAACGCAAGACAGACTCATCAGAGTATCACAGATCAGTCTCAGTTCTTCTGGGGACCCAAGTCTTCCACTACAATAAGTACTTTAAACAGGGACTTTAGGAAATTCAGTACATTCAAAACTGCATTGGTAGACTCAGTTAGCAACAAGCTTCCTCTTAACAAAGATGTACAAGACAGTCCAGAATAGCAAGGCTCACCAAGTGCAGAGCGCCAAACCAAAACCACTGGCTTCTTAGTTCAGTTTTCTCAGTTATGTCTTTTCTGAAACAATCAGTGGATCAGTGGCAGAGATGAACAAACTTGCCACATTATGAAGAGGCAAAAAACTACAACCCACAAAAACGAAAGTATTCTTTTCCCATTACCGGTTAAACCTGGGAACAGATACAAGAAACTACATTTTTTAACACAATAAAAAACAAGACCTGAAGCCACTACATTTGCATTATGATTAAGCAGAGCACTCTGCCTGACAAAGTTTGAATTGATCCTTCTGAACTCTAGCCACTACACCAGCAGCATTAGCAATACTGACTTCAGAAGAAGTACAATCGAGCAAGAGTGTGTTGCCATGGATCAACAAATACAGAGCAGTCACCTAGGTACAACCACGCAGTTGTTGAAATGGGATGACAACCAGAGAACTCAACAGTCTCCGAACTGTCAGCACACTAACACCAATGACGGCGTACCATGAAATTGGTAATACCTTCTGTGGAAAGATGTGATGACAACAGACAATTTGTTCCCGAGATCACAGGAAGGAGATCCTGGTGATCCGTGACTGCAAATGTTTCGGTAGCTTCAGGAAGTTGCAAAGAGAGTAAAAACAAACAGACCAATGAGTCTCTATATAGTCCAGTAAAAGTCTGCCGAGTTTTGGCTTTGTCCAGGGCTGTAAGAGGTCCTCTTCTCAGAAGTCAGGGTTAGCAGGTCTAAAACTGGAGTATGTGAAACCAGAGAAAAGTGATGCAGCTGCAGATGGATGACACAATTACTGAACTGAGGCTGCCAGGAATAGAGTGCCCATGGAACAGTGGGTGGCCACTGCCATGCACCATGACACTCCTAACGCTGAAGCATCAGACGATGGCAGGGTGTCTCAAGCTCAAGAGTACCTGAAAGGTTCATCAGTTCTGGCTATTCAGAGGAGAGAAATGTATCAAGGCTTATCCTTTCCAGATGCACAAGCTGGTGTCAGGATGCTCTGGCAACTTCTTAAGAATGATGAGAATGATGTAATGTACATCAGGGAGCGAGGCAATGGTAAAGAGCTTAATACCACCACCACCACATTATCCTTATGAAAAGTAGCTCCCACTCTCCTAGAACCAGCACAGTACGCTTATTTACCAGGTCACCCAAAAATCTCTGAGGAAGCTTCTCAGCAGCTAAGAGTATGAAGAATCTACAATGCCCATCTGAGAATTTGCTGTTCTTGAATTCTTAAAGCTAGAGCCCAGAGAGCAGAAATCCCTGTTATTTAACACAAAATCAGCAAGAAGATTGTGTCTGCTACTGACAGGCAGGCAGACTGTTAGGAGCTATTCTGATTCTTCATGAAGGATGTAACATAAGCATTATTAAATAACAGACGTGTCCATCTGTCCTCTGGAAGTATATAAAGAGAAACACAAATTAGAATTTCTTCACAGTCTTAGATCATCCGCCTTTCTGTAAGAAAATCTGCTGAAAAAAACAGAGAGAAATGAAAAGGTGCCAACTAGACTGAACAAGTGCTGACAGAGCTCATGAAAGTGCAGAAAAATCTCATCTAGCTCTCAAGAAATCCAAAATAAGTAACTCAAGAGCACATACACCCAAACCTACAGCTTATGCATACTTTGTGGTAGGCTTTGTTTTTTAACAGCTATATAGGCTACACTACATGCATATCTCTGTCACATGGTGGTCACTATGGCAAAATAACTCAAAAATTCTATGACCGACCACTAATGTTTTTCCCCACTATATATTCTATTAAGCCACTTGGTAAGATTACTGTAATACTCCTCTGAAACATGATAGAGGAAGATGTTGGTAGCTGGAGTAGGAGTAGCCACACCACCATTACATAGCAAGTTTTAATACCACTACAAATCTGGTTCTTACATCTCATCTTGCAGTTCCATGGACTGATGAATTTTTAGTCTCAACCACAAGGGATGAGAAAAGTGCTAAAATTGTAGGTGTTTGAACATTTATCTAAAATTCACTTTTGTAGTTAGCCTGTTTTCCTGTTTTGTTAGCTTCACTAAGTTTCTTTCAATTTTCTATTGAATATGATCGAGAGTTTAAGAGAATAAAAAATTGCTTTCCAGAGTAACTATATCAGAGTTAAAGACGATCAGAGAGCTATTACTTAAATGCCTGCTTCCAGAACACTTACAGATAAAAACACAACATCTATGGAAAATATATTCAATCTAGGTAAGGCAACAGGAGATAAATAGCTGAAAATTTGTCAGCAACATTTAGGTAAAGAGAACACAACCATGGTCTCCAATGGCAGCAATTCAAGAAAAGTATTACCTGAAAAATCTGAGAGCAACTCCTGAATGAAGATCATGGCTTTCTTTCAGTCAGGAAAAAAAACCAGTGCTCAAGGGTTTATGGAAAAGAGCAGGCAGTACGATCCATGTCATCAGAAGGCACCAGCAATACAGAACTGACAGAGGCTAAAAAGACATTATACAACTACTGAGAACAGGAGGAAGATGATGGAAAGAGCTCCCAGAGGAATGCTGCCAGCCTCATGACATGGGCATCAGATCCTCAAGCATACACATAATAGGGCTGTAGGGTATTTTGGGAGAGAGAGGAACCCACAAAACGTCATATTTATTTACACCTTATGTGCCACAGACAGTTTGCTTTCCATTTCCAGTCTGGGATTATACTTCAAGACACTAGAATCTGATGGTTCACTTTCATCAGGGCTGTGCATCAATTCCTGGTATTATTTGGAAAATTAGCTATTTACTGAAAAAACCCAATACTGAATGATTAGGTGTAGCCTGATTAAGCTCATGTCTGTTTCAGTGCATTAAACTCAGATTCTTGTTTTACTTCATAGCTCAATCTTTGAAAGAAGCAAACATTGATTCTTTTGTGCTAGAAACAAATGGAAATTTGGAAAGTCAATAATTGGGATTATGATGACCAGAAAGAAGGCATGGACAAGACAATGAACTACAGCTCACATGACTGACCAGAGGTTAACTAATACCATTCCTTTCTGAAAGGATATACAGAAACTGTCTGCATGGTGTGCATCACAAACAATGCCACTTTTTCTCTTACTTTTTTCTGAATAAGTATAGGAATAGAGGGAACATAATATACATGAATTTTTAAGAACAACGAAAAGATATTCTTACATTAGCTGAGACATTTTGAGACTTCAACACATGCAGACACACCATTACATACAGGCTTGGAACAAGTCTATTTACATGGGAGCACACAGAATTGGATTTAGAAGGGAATTAGTATTTTTTGTGCATTTTAACCTAAGCTCAGGTTTGGAAACTACAGGTATTTGCATGTAACTTAAATTCAGATGTATATTGCACCATTTCAGTATCAGTTTAATATCTGTAGAGTAAAACTAACATTCCCCAACAAAGAAACAAGAAAAAACCACCAAACACTTTTATGCTGCTTGTTAATAACTTAACTGCAAAGTAATGAAGTGCATCTCTGCAGACTTAGGAAAAGGAAGGGATTATTTAGTGCATTTGTTTACCAAGAGCATATTGTGATTGATTTCAGGGACATGAAATATCTTGTTGTCAAGATATCCAGTCATTGCTGGAAAGACAGTATGAAAGCAGGATAGATTGCATTACATTTTTTTTTTGTTACCAATGATTCTACCAAACTGGCTAAAGCTTTTCAAATTTCACAATAAGCAGGTACTATACCATACTGATTTTTTTTTAAACTTACACATATCTAACCCCAACCGCTTACCAGTCTAAACCTCACTGTAATTATTTTATGGATATGTACAAATAATGGTACAGGTTTAACTAATGATGCCCACACAAATAATTCAAACAGGAGGTTTTCAGCCTATCCTGAGGACAACAGGCTCTACCTCCTGTGCACACTGAGAAATGGAGGCTTTCTATTGATGTTGTTATTGATCACTTACAATAAGAAAGAGATGAACAAGAAGCTTTGGAAAATATGTTAAACAGTAATGGGGAGTGGGAAAGAGGATAAGAAAAAGGCATCAGAGATCAGGATTTCCAAAAGTAGGATGTGACAACATCACAGACAACTAGACTTTACTCTGACAAACTCTTTTTATTTTGACATAACCTGGCAGTGTTAGCTAACACAGCATCCCTGACCCACTCCTGAGTCTGGCCTCTCGCTTCCAGCCTTGCATCATCCTCTCCCTACTGCTGACATAGCCATTTGTACAGCCATATGGTAAACTAGAGTGGGGAAATAAGAAGTAACACAATTTTGGCAAAATTATTCTTCAATCAGACCAATTCCCCAATAGGACTCACTGTACAGTGGCAAAAACACTACAGCAGCACAAGGAGGGCAGCAGGTGGCCATGAGGAGAGGAAGGCTTTTCTTCAGAGTCAAAACAAGGAAAAGAGTAAAGGTATTATCATCCAGCTAAGTGAATATCATTCATTCATTCATTCATTTTGTTAAAAGCCATTTCAAGAAGAGAACAAAAGGGTGGAAAATGGTGAAAAGGTGAGAGAAATGTGAAGATAAATTCAAAACTGAAGCTTTTGACTGTGTATTTACTGAATTTGGGGCAAAACACAACCTGATGAAACAGGGTGATAACTAGAATCTTGATGGGATTTTTTTAATGATGAAGCTAAAGCAAGTCTTTCGAAAATGTGATGAAAAAAATCTAAGAAAGTGAGCAAATTAAAAGGATTAAGAACGATGACAAATGGAAATGAAAGGAGATGAAGGTGCAAAAACAGGGGGGCAATCGCAAAAAGAGACAGCAGCACATTCTTTCTTGCAGTACTGGAGAAATTTCATGTATTCCCCACCATTTCCATAGCTACTTATGGACTATCACAATAAAAGTATGACTGTATTAAATAAAGCACACATCAGACCTGTTAACCTCCACATGTTGGTGCTGAAATAATGCCTTTCTTTTTACGTTTATCCAAATCATCTTAAATATACCTGAAACTCTTGCATCATTTCCCTACTTTTCTGCTACAGACCTCCCTTAAAATTGCCTGCATTATTTAGGTCCCTTTCACCACAGAACACACAAGGACTTGCATACAATACAGCAAACAATGACAATGAAGAATCATTGGGAAGAAGCAAGTGGCATGTGATTTGGTTTTTGGTGTCTGAATCATTAATTTGTATTTTGTTTCAGGAGGTGCCAGGGGAAAGATTAAGACTTTAGTGTTAATGCAGACAATTCTGAAAAGGTCAAGTTCCCCAAAACATTATGAAGATTCAGTGGTAAAATGCAGCCAAAGACATAACGTATCAGAGGTGATGGGGATTGACAGAAAACTGCTCTGAAGGGCTCCCTGTACTGTTTCATCTGAAGGCGGTGCAATGTCTGGCATATCAAACAAAATGCAATGGTAGTTACGAATGCAGACACCAGAGAAGTTTTATTGAAACTGTACTTAACTAGAAAAAGAAACTGAACAGAATACGTCCTGAAGTGCTAAATCTGACCTAAACCTCTATGGGTTTTTGTGCATTAAGAGGTCTTCAAAAGTACAACGTGGCTTAATACAATCCATAATGAGCAGCAAGACTCATCCTACTGTGTCTGTACTGGTAAAAGACTTGCACAGAACCTGGTATTTGCTGCACTTTCTATCTTCAAATTTATATACTCAGTAGGCGTACAAAAAAAAATCTCCTTTTATCCAATGATCTCAGAGTTTTACTGGGAAACTATTTCTCATTTATAAAGGAACAGAACAAGATGCAGAAAACCAAGTAATTTGCCTGTCATTACACAGTGAGTCAGTGGCAGCAGCCCACACTGGTCATACATCTCTTGCTGTTCTTATCAGGTACTGGCATTAGAATAAGGTCTTTTATAATAGTTACATCCATATGTATCAACAACATGATCCTCACAATTTCAAATTTATGCTCATTCTTTCTTTTGCTCAGAAAATGAACACTAAGCTTATACAATGCACTCTATTTAAAAGATAACACATTAGTGCCTTCCTTTTTCAGACCAGTGTTTGACTGAAAGATACCAGAAATGCTTTTTTGTTTGGGTTTACCATGAACATTTAAAAGTAATTAAATATTCTACAGAATAAAAGTTATAGCTATTAGCACCTACATGTTAAAACCATACAAACATAGGAATGATTTATAATCAGTTTGTATGTGGCTACATCAAGGAAGGTTCACTGTATACAGGACAGGAGTCTTATAATCTCCATGTTATTCATCACTGTCAGGATTACTGAGTTCCGGATCTTTTATCTGATCCAAGAGCACACTCCCATTCTTATCTGCAGCATGTGCTGTGCCAGCCCTTTTGAGGCAAAATTTTTCTCCCTGTGGTATGAAAAGTGACTAGTGCATGAGGGGTGGGGGGAGAATGACGATAACAGTACAAATGAACAAGGAACAGTAACACATAAACAAAAGATGAATTGTTAGAAAAAAGGTTAATTTATGCAACGCTAAGAAAAAAATTTCCTCTAGTTAACAAGCGATTCTTAAAACCCACAGAACTTGGCGTAAAGTCTGTGATCCCTTTAGCATATCACCTTTGGCACACAATCACAGGAAAGATTGGATTTTATCTTCATCAATGACTTTGGCAGACCTTTCCAAAAAGCAAGACTGTTGTAATTGGTGCTAATACATTTTCCTACAACTAGTCTCTGCAGCAGAACTTTCACTTAAATTTCTTACTGTGTGCTCAGTTTTACCATTTGCCAGCCTAGTGATGGAGTCTAGACTTCTAACTCACAATTATTTTTCTTATCCTGCAAATGTCCAAGTCCAAATAGATAAACTTATATTGGAAATAATCATTGCCACTTTTGCCAATGGAAGGCAAAGAATGCTATTTTGGCATATGGAAATACAGAGGTCGTGCTATGAAGAGTTTCACACCAGTGCATCCAACACAACTGGCTTAAAGCTTTCAGCTCCGGCAGCAGGGAGTGGGTAGGCAAGGCCAAGTTGATTATGCAGCTGCTTGATACATCATCTCCCACCTGAAAATGCCATGTAACTGTACAGGGATGGACTCCAAAGACCTGTTGTGGGTAAAGCAGAAAAGCACCAGCAGCTGAAGGAGGAGAGCAAGCAAGATCTGCTCCCTCCTTTCCAAATATCTGTCATTATTGGCTCTTTGTAACAGTTCTTTGAATGTTGTATCCTGGATCTTGACCCCGCTGTGTGATTGCTTCTGCTGCACCATGTCAATCAAAAACCTATCAATCCACACCAGCAATGAGCACACACCCCCATCACACTCTGGTGACACAAGATCATGACATGTACTGAGATGGTGGCACTGGACTTCAAAAGGCAAAAGCAGCTGGATGAACCAACCTCCCTCTAGGAACGCTGCAGGCTCCCCACAGGTGTGGCGAGCAGCCCCACCTCTACACACGCTCTTCAGCTTCTGATGTATGAATACAACTCTCAAGTTGCCAGTGAATGTATATATTTCCCTGAAAAGGCAAAGTATGCATAACATTTAGAATAATTATATTCTTTAAATGCACTTTGGAATCTGCATAGCCATAGGTAACCTTGCTTCACAGCATTTGCAGTGCACAAGTGATGTATCACTGCTAGAGTCAATAGCAGTCAATACAGCAGTGAGAAGAGCTGAGGGGACATGGGCTTAACCATGCATGCTAAGCTGACATCTTCTGCAAAATGACTACCAGGCATCTGCTAGGTCTTGGAACAGTAATCATTACAGAAGAAAAATATTTATACACAGTAGCCAATGTTTAATTGGGCATAGGGAAAGGAGAAGGAAGATCCCTATGTATTTTTAGCTGTACCTGTCTACTAGACAGCTTAGTTAGCTTTAGGTTACAAATGGAAAAATTATTTCAGAGAGCAAATTAACTCTTCAAAACCAATTTAGCTGATTTAGAAACCAGTGTTTTCTTTCTAAAACGGAGACTGACATGGAAATAATATTTTAAATTTATTTTTCCTAATGTAAGTTGTAAATGCTTAGGAGTCCATGTCATGTAAAAGTTTTTAGCTATCACATGATATGTATTCATTTCTTACTTGTTCAAATATATGTTCCATACATATTGATATTTTCTGCTTCCCTGTATTTTGATACATGAGATGTTTAAGATGCATAAAATGACTTCACGAAACATTTTTCCTCAAGAAATAAAAATGCCTCCTCCAAAAGATCAAGACAAACGGCTTCAGATGTTCAGATTTCAATCCAGATTAATAAAAAAGATAACACAACTACTTCTTCCTTTTCTTCTTTCCTTCTCTAACAACACTCAAAACAACATCCAGTTATTCAACTCTAAGGCTGCCTTTATTTTACTTCAGAAGAGAATTCAACCAGAAGTCATACTGAATTGTCTTTCCTTCAGAATTTGTTTCTGCTTATGTTTAGTCTCATCTGAGCTTACTCAGATCAAACCTATTACAGATCAAAACCAAACCAACAACAAAAATCCGCCCCCTTATAAACCATCATTTGTCTACACAGACATTTCTTGCAAAATAAAATTCTGCTAACAAGCAAAATCATTATGGTGTAACACTCTCCTCTGGCTGTAATTACTTCTGTGCTATAACTTCTTCTTAAATGTTATCACAGAGGCGTGACCACCATCTCTGATCGGCCCAGCCCTGGCCAGCAGCACATCCCTCTGGGAGCTGCCAGGGATTGGCTCTGCTGGGCAGGCAGGGAGCTTCCAGCAGCTTCCAGCAGCTTCCCACAGAAGCCACCCTTGCTACCAAAACCTGGCCATACAAACCCAATGTATCAGCTCACCTTGGCACATTGTAGGCATTGTAAAAAATGCTTGAGACAATCAGACCAGTCCACAGAGTAGATGTATTAAGGTCTCTAAAGCACATTATCTACGCCTCACAATTAATAAATTACATCAGTTGCTCAGAAACACAGGATTTTCCCCCATTTTCCCCTCAAATTTTAAATATATATATATATAGCATAACAGACTGATAATCTTATTGTAAATGCTGTAAATCTGAAGAAGGACACAAATTTTAAGAGTGAGCTGTAATTAGTGGTATTGCCACATTAGTTCATTTGACAGTCAGATCCAGATGTTCCTGTTGATCAGCCTTTTGTCTGTCCTAATAGAGCACCAGTAGCAGCATTCTTTTCCAGAGAAACCAACCTCAGCTGGTTTCATCACAAACCTCTTCAAGTAAGAGGCCATTATTTCAGTTTGTTGTTGTAAGGTCAGTAAATCAAGATACCAGTATATCAAGATATAATATAGATTACTGTTAAAACTGAGTTTCTTTTTGACACTAAAACGGTAATGTGTCTTACCAGCTGAAATCCAATTCATGCAATTCCTTTTTAAAATTAAGACCTTTCAAAGCTCTCATAGAATGCTTTTTCTTTCCAGTTGTATTCTCATACAAAAAGCAAAGTCTGGAAAGAAATCATAAGAGAAACTGTCTTAAAAGACTGAAGTATTTCTTAGAAAATAGCTTTATAAATACCTTTCTAAAAACATAATCTATGTTCTATAGACACTAACGAATTTGACTCTACTCTACTTTCAAAAGTTTACCAAACAAAAAATTTTTAAATTCTGCACTGAAACTTTTTTCCCCAATATAGTCACAGTCACCCCTAATTTGTGCTGTGGGTGGGGCTTTCAAAGCTGCTATCCTCAATTCTCTTCTGTTATCCCAGCCAGCAACAGAGATCATTAGCCAATGCGAGTGCAGAAACTGCTCCAATACACTTTGCTCTATCAGTGGGCCACAGAGAAATATTAGGTGGGTTATCTTTGCTTGTGCTTTCCATCAAGAGCTATTACTTACATTCCTAGCAGCATTCCCAAGTTCCTTTCCTACTCGCCAATTCATGACTCCTAATTTCAAGAAGTTTTTATGCCTAAAATACTTGATTTTCTATTATTAAACTGTATTAATTTTTTGAGTACTCAAATCTTATCTTATTTTCCTTATGGGGTAATTCAGTCCTCTGATATACTAAAAATCTTTCTGAACTCTGTGTTATCTACAGCTTTTAATAAGAAGAGACACAAATGAGATAGGATTAATTTCAAGACTCATTTTTGAAGAGCATGACTAATAATGCTTTTAGAATATAAGTTTGCAGGTTCTCTTCAGTATGGTTCTGATCCAATTTATGCTTTCTCTACTGATCCCGGTAGTTTTCACAACCCCTTACGGACATTTACAGAAATTCACATTCGATCTATTTCATTCCCAGTAACACATGCTTAAATTTAGCAAAAAACCCCACATTCCTGAAGTGTTATCAGTGTCTTCAGAACATAAAAATGTCATTTATTCTTAAAAATTAACGTGAAAAACTATTTTCTGAAAACATAAATTTCCTTTATAAGTTTGGAGAATTTCTTTACTCTATCAAGAAGGCACAATTCACTGCAAAAATATCAAAATTGCATACAAAGTGGGGTGGTTACACACCAATTCTGCTGAAAAGGATCTTAGAAGGTAAGTGGGAAGGAAAGAGAATATTTTTAGTAGGTCATAAGATACAAACATAAACCAACTATGTCATGCAGTTGTAGAGGGAATTCCTCATATGAGGATACTGAGTCAGGCGCGCAGCCCACGGGACAGATGAAGGTCCTCTCTCACGATTCTCAGTAAGGCAAAACCTCAAATGCATTCAGTTCTAAGCTTCCTAAACCAGATGCAGGTCAAATAGGAAGAGTCAAGAGACTGTTCCAATACCAGGCACTACCAGAGTGAAACACCTGAAAAGGCACAATAATAAATCAGAAAGAATTCGGGTTACTTCATACAATACTGCAAAAATTGAATGTATTACAGTTTTCAAGCACTTTTTTGTCTATATATAGCTGATGGAATGCTTATTAAGACACTCAATGTAAGATCTATTAGATATTAGATTCAGTTTTTTCATAATGGTATGGAGGAGTGCAACACATTCACAGACCCTGCCCTGGCAGGAAAAAAAAAGCATTTCTGTAAAAGAGATGACAAGTACAAAACACAGTAAAGTGGTCAGGGAAGGATTTAGTTCAAATTTAGGATTATATTTTTGTCCCTGAGATAAATTTTTAACTACCTGTTCTACAAATAATGTATATACTTGTATATACTTTGAAACAATGTTCAATAAAAGGGGTTACCTGACAGTGTGGAACTATGAAACACGGTGTGCTGTATCAAGCAATAACTTCTTTCCTGCTCCATACCAATACTATATTATATCCATGTTTCAGGTTTGCTGGCATCTCCTTGCATGAGCTGGACAGATTGCTGCTTTCCCAGTCTTCCCCATCTCCTACCCCTTTTGGTATTTTCTGTGAGTTTTTTTTCCCTCTTCTATTTCTCCTTCTTGCATTCAAAACAAATAACAAACATTTGATGCAAAACGTATCAAAATGCTACTGATATATTTGAGGTTGGCTGTGTAACAGCAGCAGTGCAAAAGAGGATTGATAATACCCACAATGTTTTCAAATAAAACATAAGGTATTGGGTTTGTCTTGCTTACTGTCATAACCTGTTTTTCATAAAGAAGCAGAAGAGAGACAAACCTAAAAATACAGAGGGATGCTCGCTTTCAGACAGATCTAAAATTACTTTTTGCCCTTTAGCAGAACCAAGTTCCCCTAACTAAACTATTTTTACATGTCCATTATTTCTTACAGCTTATAAATTTGCCACATTCAAAGCACCTATAAGAACAGAGGAAGGGCAAGAATGTGTTTTAGGAAAAAAAAGTCATGTTTAATAAACTTCAAACATTAGGCTTACAAATTGTGCCAGCAACATTCCATTATCTTGTTTCGATAAATGCTGAACAGCCTGGGAAATTAAAATAAGCTTCATGTTGCAGTGACAAAATTAAGATAGGTTTTGGTGTACCTATCAGTCAGTTGAAATGGAGACATTAACATACTAACTTTGTGGATCCTTGAGTGACATAAGTGTCAAGATGAAAGCGGCTGACTCAAATGCAATCTGAATTAGACAGAAGTGGAAAAGGAAATGGGGAAGAACATTGAGGAACCAACAGAAGGTCTATCTTCACCTTCTTTATTATTCTTTTTTTCAAGATAACACCAGGACAGGATTTAAATCCTAAATGCATATAATTCCAAATGACAACACTGAACACCAATGGCTCTGCAGTTATGATATTGTCTGCGTTACCAATCTTGCTCCTCTCCATACTCTACCTTACCTCTCTTTCCCCTCATCACCAGCAAAACACCTCTCAAAGTGCAGTTCAGATTTCATCTGAGGAGTCTTTCCACTCCAAGTGTTAGGACAGGAAAGGACCAGAGATAGGACATGCTTCCCTATGTCTCCACAGAGCTGAAATATTTCTCAAGTGCCAAAACATGCACCTGCTCATGCAGCAAAGCAGGTGAGGAGGGGACTTGAGATTTTTTATGAAAATCTCAAGGTGACTGGACTGGTGGCAGCAAGTCTCGGCATCAGTTGGTTCTCAAGATGAAATTCCACAAAGAAGCTCTTAACACCTCCTTCTCCTCAGACAGAATCAGACTGTCTGGTGAGCAGGAAGGAGACTGGGAGACTGGGAAAGCCAACTGTCATGTAAAAGGCCACGGTGGTAGCTTGACTTGGTTTTCTGAATTATCGGCAACAGTGAGAAGTAAAACTAGAATACAGAAATATCCATTAATCTGAGTACCCTGCTGACAGCCAGAACAAAACTCTTCCCCCTTCTAGATGTGCTCCCCACCCCAGGTGGTAACACGGTACCACTGCCTGACAAACTGCATGCATGAGCTGCCCAAAAGCACCACTCAAAGGGCTCAGTTATAAGGCAGTGAAGCATTACTGAACACAGAGTGCTGTATTTCACATCACATCATCTTTGGGCTACTTCAAAAGAAAAACATCAATTTTCTGAAGCCTCTGGTGTGCTCAAACTACCTCCTTGGAGATAATCTCACTTCCTAGAACCCACCTAAAAACTTCAGGATCAAAGGGACTGTTCCAGATGACATGGCCTGAGGTGTAATGTGAACACTTAAAGGCTGGAAGTACTTCCAGCATGACCCTGAACAATCACAGGTTGGTCACTTCTGTGGTTGTTAGCATCAAAAAATTGAGCATTTTGGAGGAGAGGATATGCTGTACATTCTATGAGTTCAACTCCATTCTTTGAAGGCTTTTTAAATATTTTTATCACAATGTAAGAACAGGAGACTATGCTTAACATTTGGTTGACCTCTGAGGAAAAATCCACCAGTGAATATTTCACTAACAACCTTTGCACAGAGCTCAACATGCAAAATAACATGAATAGAGCTTGAGAGAAAAGATAAAAATTACACTGTTTTGGAATGCCAAATGTAAATACATCATTTTCAAATGAAACTGTCAAACATCTTGTTGTGGTGGTAAAAACCAAATCACTATGCAAAATGATAATACAAGAAAAGTCAATTGTATGTTTCTAATAATAAATGCTCTTGTGGCTTTTGAAGTCACAGAAAAACTCTTGGCTGAATTGAAGCATTGATTTCTGTAGTTATTTATGTGCAGTTCCTATTAGAATTCTATTGAATTCCTTGAATGGTGAATGGAAGTGCTTTTGAAAACACACACAAAAACTGTTAAACAAGGGACAAAATAAATGGAGAGTGTCGCGTTGCCAAAAAGTTTCAAAAGTCAACAGAACATTTCAACATTTTTTTCAAGTGCAAGTATGTATGACATGGTTTGACAGAAAATAAGTCTAATACAAAAACAATATATGGAATACATTTCCCCATCACTCCTCAAGAGGAAGCATAAACACTGGTATTTGCTTCTCAGACATTATTTCTAAATAACTTCCAATATTCTTCAAATATAATTGTAGTAAAACACAGTTTTATTGTTATAGAATTTTAAAATTATATCAGTTCACCTTTTTGTCCACTATACACACAATATGATATTTTATTTACTGTGTATACAGATATATCTGAAGTGAACAATATATGTTAGTTATGTAAGAAAATAAGGATATTTATACATTGCCAAAAGAAAAGGTTTCACTGTGGGTTTTTCTGAGTACTAACAAGAGACATTTAAGTCTGGAAAGCAGATTTTTAGAATGTAGCTTTCTGTTTACAGCAGAAAAATAATAACATTAATAAGTTTATCTTCAGAACTTCTGTATTAACCTATTTTTATTTTAACTGAAACCACTTTTGTTTTCACATGGGAAGTAATGAATACTTGTAAAAAAATCTTACCATAGAGTGGTCTTCAACAACTTAAGTAGTATCTTATTCAAAAGCAATTTAAAATTACTATTATTATAGCACTACTCAATACATATATTATTTTTTTTCTATTTTTCTTAATTACTCATGGCACACTCATTCTGCTGAACTATGGCAACTCCTTTGAATCTGCAATTACACATCTTTGTCCCTAACATGATATGATTTGCTATCACACACTGCTCTCCAGGGATGGATCTCTGGTGATATAACACATCCCAGCTTATTGTACACAACTGCTGGAGCACACACAGTTATCATGGCACATCACAACAGAAAATATATTCAAATGAATATGAAAGACATCAGTCAAAAATGCCTTTTGCAGATACCAGAGTAGCTACAATCATTTCCCACAACAGTTAGAATGAATCTGTTTGTCAGGAAGACAAAGGAAAAAAAATAGCGTAAAGAGGTGGACTGGAAAATGCTTACCCCAATGTAACTGAGAAATAGAAAACAGAGATTTGACAAAGTAGCTTTACTGGCAACATAAGTTCTATTCAAAGGTGGCTGAACATGAGCTGAAGTTTCAGATGTTAATCAGGTTTCTCTTTCAAGCTACTCTCTCACATACATTTCATTAGTATAATTTCTACAAAGCACTTTTATTTTCTGTTTTCTCAGGACTGTGTATGTGCTTCCAATGCCAAAGAACTTATTATCTACATCACTCTTATTCAGAGAAAGATGCTTTTTATGAAAATCCTGCAGAAAGCATCCAGCAATAATGAGCTCCCATATAGCTTTCCTGTAAAAGGAGGGAGAACATATTTAACTGGGGAGGGGACAGCACCAGGATCATTAAAAGGAGGCAACATTTCTGCTAGTAACTACAACCGAGTCTTTTAATTGCTTACTTCAGTTTTATTAAATAGCTTACAGCTATCTAGAGAATTTCTAATCTTTCATTTAATTAATCTCAAGAATGAAGTTCTCCTGCAGGAATTTCCTCTTGGAGGACTTTCTGTCAGACGTTCATTTTCAATCTATTTTCTAGTCCTCTACTGAGGAATTCTGTTCTAAGTATAACTGTACATATACATCCTTAGTGGTTACTCACACCTCATTTTCTTATTGTATGTCTCTCAATCTTTCAAGTGGCACGTTTCTGAAAGCAGTGATGTTTTAATTAATATCTTCATTATGCCTGTTATTCAATTCTGTAAAATGTACTCAACTATTGCAAAGCTTGAAAATAATCCAAAGTTTCTGCAAGCATGGGGACTGTGGAAAGTCAAAAACAGCTTAACCAAAAGAACTCAGGGAACATCCACCACATTGCATCCTTCCCCAGGCACACACTGACACAGTCACTTCCCCAAGCAGATCTAGGAACTGTAGAACAAAATACTCAAATCTATACAATGAGATAAGGGAAGAGATGGTATCACCAATACAGAAAGTCTCTTAAGTAACAGCAAACCTATTAAGTGAAGATGCCAAAAAATTGTAACTACATAACACCATCCAGGAAAGCAAAGCAAAACCAATGTTTTCCCAATAGCAAACTCCAAAATTATCTCCTTAAACCAAATTTGAATATCTGAAGGCTTAAATTCAAGCCACTTCCAGACTGAGTGGTTTACAAATCTTACACGGTATATTTTAATATTTCATACAATGAAAGGAGAAGCAAAATATTAATTAGGTGAAGAGTTAATAAAGGTAAGAAATTTTTGCCACCATTAATGTTCTGTCCCTCCTCACTTAGCTGCATGTATAACAAACTTGAAAAGAGATGACAGAACCACAACTAGAAGCAACTTAGTACTGAAGAATCTAAATCAGTAGTCTCATTTAAGCTCACAGGAAACAAGTAAGCCAAAAAAAAATTCAAATAATTTGGAGGTAAGACCCCATAATACAACCATCTGGTCTGTTTGTTCCATTCTAATACCTCTTCTGCATTTCAGTTTCTCCCTCCTGTGGTTGCATGTACCACAGATATTTCAGCACAAATTTCCCAACAGATCATGAGATTTGTTGACATAAAAAAAAATATTTACCTTTTTTTCCATTATGTTTACCAAAACCCTACACATTTTAAAATCACTGCAGGGCAGATGTCCTTTTCCTCTTTCCCCTCTTCTCTATTCTGACTTAGACAAAGATGATACACCCCTTCAGTTTTAGAGGTAGACACATTTCAGTCTTTCAAAACCAGTTTTTCATGGACATTACATCCTTCCAAATATTAGAAAGATCTGCTCAATGGAAAGCAGGTGCACTTGGATGAGCTAACAGGATATTCTATCTTCTTACAGAGCGAACACACAAGCCCAAAACACAGTAAGTGGGGAATTACTTGTAGATTAGGATTCCCAAGACTCATCCATAGCCTCATTTGCACTCAAGTACTAAAAACAGACTGTGGCATCAATCCTAACTGCAGCCTGCCTCCCAAAAAACAGGCAAGAGCCTCTTCCAAGGGAATTCTTAATAGCAGCTCACAGTTTGGAGGTTACAGGCCACAGATTTAAAACACAAATGCCAAGTTCCATAAAATTTTATTTTTAAGTCAAACAAATTGATACACATCCCTTCTCCAAAAGTAAAGCTTTTCTAAATAGGAGCACTCTATAAACTCAAGAAAACATTTTAAGAGCAGTACTGAAGCTATATGCAGTTTAGAGACACAATACAAAATCTGCATATGCAGTGCACATACACAATTCGTATGGGAAAAAACAACCTACAATGCAACACATCACTGGACATCAGCACTGGTCATCTTTAACCCTATTTACACATCAAAAGACAAAAATATGTCTCACTTTTTCAGATGACACTAAAAGCTTGTTGCATGTATCAAGACAGACAAATGCAAAGTGACATATGCTAATTTTAACTCTCTCCAAAGCCAATTTTTCATGGGAAGACTGAAGGTTTTTTCCCCAAAAACATCTCTGAATTCATTGACAAGGTTAATGGAAACAAAACAAATCCAGTTTTATTATGTGATCTTCCTCCTAAATTATTTGGCATTTCTTTAAGCAAAAGTATTGAACCATAGGTGTAAAATCTGAGAAGCATTTTTTTCTGTACCAAGAGAAATACATCACATTTGGGTTTTGTTTTTTTTTTTTGTTCAAATCAGTTATAAGAGCTTTAATTACAATTAACATGTTTTGTAACTTACAATTATTTGACATGGCTTAGAAGAATATAAGGGAAAGCACTATCAAGCCCTGATGAAAAACTATGCTAACTTGGAAGTTCAGAGAGCATTAAGAGCAGTAACTGTTCTTCCACTGACTGGTGTATTTTCCATGTGCTCTTACTGACCATGTGGTAATTTCTCTACCTGAAGGACAGGAATTAACAGCATTTCTAGTTCTATTCAAGTCTGAACTAAGTATAAAGTTACTTCAGTGCTGCATCTCTGTTGGCACAAAGGAGAGAGCACAAGTTCTGGTGTGTCACACTTGAATCCCTCCTTTAAAAGCACAGCTATGCAGTGTTATCAAATCCACTTGCTTGGCTCTTTTGCAAACACCACCTTCCACTGTGACCAGAAAACACAGGAATCCCGCTTGTTAAGCTCCTCCAAGACAAAGTATGCCAGCTCATCCCAGAGACAAAGGAACCACAGCAGGCTCTTACCAGCTGCTGCTCTGGTTTACAGGGACAGCGATCTGCTGCAGATACAGTTTCAACTTCTGGTTCTAAACCTGACCGATGCCATAAAAAAAAAGCAAACTACTTAACCAAGAATCATTTTCTCATCCAAGAAAACACCACTTATGTAACTTTCATTGCACTCAATAACTGACACAAGTTTAAGAGCAGTACTGATATAATTCATTTGTCATTTCTGTATTTTGCAGCAGACACAAAACACTGGTTGGAGGTTGGGTTGGTTGGGTTTTTTGGGGAGGGGCAGGTGGTTTGTAGGCCAGAGAGATGTTGGTACACAAATGCAAAAATCTGACCAAAGGACGAAGGAAAAGCTAAAGTACACTCAAATGTCTTGAAAGTTAATACCCTTTTGGAGACAAAATGGGGATAATTTGCTTAACCCAAGCATAGTTAACAGCACAAAACCAAATAAATTAAAATTGTTATTCCTAGCAAACACTAGAAAAGACCTTACATTTAATTTCCTTTCAATTAGCTTATTAAAACTATCAAACAAAATAGCAAAATCACATAGAACTTAATACCTTCAGACTTAAACTAATGTTTCCCAAGAAAAAACATCAGCCAGAACAAGGCTTTGAGTAGCAGGCATTTAGCAATTTTTAACTTAAAGTCCAAAACCCAGGTTAGTAAGAGAACTGAATACATACTCCTTAAATCTAATCTACACCATTCTAATTTAAAAAAAAAAATTCCAAGTATGAAAATGTTAATCTCTAGCAGCTCTACATTTGATTGTCATTTGAAGATCTGGGCTTTGGGTCATGCAGAATAATTCAGTTATTATTCTCTAATCTACTTACCCTGAAAAAGATAAGAAATACCCAGAAAGGCAATGTAAGAATGCACACACCATAAGAAGTGGATTGCCTATTTCTTCCTCATCAATCTGTCTTAGGGTCAGACTGAAAACTGTGAAGTGGCAATGAAGAGCTCACTTCACACCCCAATCAGTGAAAATATTTCCCAGAGTTCTTCATTACAGATCATAAGTAGTCATAATTAAAAGACTGTTTATTTTTAAATGGATATTAGCCATTTCCCCCTTCCTCGTGTAACTGTAGAGATGGCAATGTCTCATAAACCACACAAATGGAATTGCATTTATCATCCAATAGTCACAGTAAACTTGTCCAAGAAGTAATTGCAGTGTGAGACAAAGTAGTGTGCCAAGAGAGGTCTAATTGCATCACCCTACCAAGTCTTTTTCTGAAGGTGCTTAAACTGAGAAAGGAGAAGCTGAGTCAATTCTCACAGTTCAAACAGAAATTCAGCGAGTTATGTTTGTCTGATCTACCTGAGAACCTCTGTGACCTTCAGCTGTAACATTCTGTGGCATGTACTGGGACACTGCATACAACCAGCACAGACTTTAGTGTGCTGTTAACCAGATTCTTTAAATCCACACATCTGGACATTGAATTCTTGTATGTCAGCACATCAATAAAACTTCTGTGAACACTTTAACTGCTATAAACTTAAAGTAATTGATTCTGTAAGTGACAAACAGCAATAGTTTTCTAATAATCCTGAAATTTTCTAAAATAACAATGGAGATTTTGAATATGTACCTGCATATATAATATTATAATACATATACATATATAT